>CM053504.1:75604128-75687096 GCA_028627145.1 Eidolon dupreanum | reverse complement strand
AAAAAAAACAGGAGCAAATAAATACTTTGCCATTTATGTAAAGCTGTAATGAAATAATTTTGATACTACCCATTCTTTGTGACATTATTATTCATGCAAGGATATTTAGAAATTTACTAGTATAGTTCTGTCAAACTATGGAAATAAACAGAGACCAACCGAGTGAGAACGAACAGAGGCTATTTATTCTGAGCTTGCTGTATTGAAGGCGTTTCAACCACAGTTACTTGCATTTTGGCAAAGACTCAAAGGCAGGAAGAGAAATGGGAAAGCTTCATAGTGGAAAAAAAGGGAAGGTTTCAGGTGCACCCTGATTAGAGGCTGTTGGCATGGGGAAGGCTGGCCAACTGGAAACAGACCATCTTACATGATTAGTTAGAGATGCATATTTGGCTTTCTCTTATTGATCCTAAGTTGGAAGCAAGAATAAAAAACTGAAAGGAAGTTGTAAGTTATTAATTAAATCCTGGTCATTCAGGGCTGATTGCTGCAGGGGTTACTGTTTGGCTCCCTGAATCGTTGCTCACAATAGCAGTTAGCCTTCCTACAAGAATGACTTTCAGCAGGCTGGCTTCTTGGGGTGGTTATTACATATAATGGGTTGGTTCTGGGGCAGGTTGCTACAGGATGTGGGTCAGAGTTCTATTTTGTATGTAGGGTCTGGTCATTGTCCATTTGTGTATTCATTCTCGAAACAAGCTAGAATGAAATGCAAAATACACAGGACAAGTAAAGAAATGATTTTATCTAGGCTATTCCAATAGGGGAGACCATTTATTAGTGAGAAATGTCTCAAAGAAAAGAGAGAATAGTGGAGTTTATAAAGGCAAGTAAATAAGAGATCCATGAGGAAGCATGCAGGTGGGTCTCATTTGAGTTAGGAAGAAAGGGTGGAGATTGGCCTTATATGGAGCATGTTAGGGCAGGTGGTCCTTTGCTATTCATTCCCAGAAGATCAGGAGTGAGGAAATATTTCAACCTTTGTTGTCTTCCAGGAGCACATGGCCATTCACCGTCATCACCACTAAACAGTAGATTGTTCTAAATAAGTCAAATGCTTGATCTAATGCTCCCTCTTGCTGTTGTCTGTCTATATACTGGTTCTAGCCTGAACGAATTCCATAATGTGTTTGTCCTAGAACTCTGAGAAGAGCAGCATCACTTCTGCCAGGAGTGATTTGGGTGGGCTTCATGGATACATATTCACATCTGAACTGGACTTTAAAGGGTAGCTATAATATCGATAGGCTTTGCAGGTGGATACAGTGGAATATGATATGATCCAAAGCATGGAAATAGGAAAGCCTCAAAGCTTCTAGAGTGGACTGCCAAGCTGTCATGACCTTTTAAGGGTTTTGTGTAGGGAAATTTAGTCAAGTAAATCTGGAAAAGTAAGGGAGAAGACAGATAGATCACAAAGGCCTCGAGGAATTTGTATATCATTTAGCGGACGATAGGAAGCTAGTAAAGATTTGGGGCAAGAGAGTAATGTGTTGAAGTGATTCTATAGGGAGATCAGTTTATGGCAATGTAAAGACTGTATTCTCAGAAAGAGACTAATGAGAAATATAGGAAATGTCAAAAAATACTTTGGCCCACAGAAGATAAAGGATTGAATCAGACAAGGAAGAGTGGTTTTTGAGAGGAAAATGGGAGAGAGAGTTGCTATTTTTTGTTCTGTTTGCAATCCACCTCCCTCTAGCAAGGGCACACCAAATTTCCTTTTTCTTTTGCTAGATCTTCCCTCCAACACTCTGGTGAAGTTTAGACTTACTTATTTTGAGGTGTCTGTGGGAAGAGCACATAGAGATGTCCAGGAGATAGTATGATATTTATGTTGAAAACTTCCGTCATATTTTTGGCCTCAAACTTCCTTCTTTCCCAGCTTGCTGTTAGTGAAAAGTGCCAGTATGTCAAAATACCCTACCTAGAATCCCAGGTAAGTTTCTTGATTCCCTTCTCTCCTTTCTGTCACAAATCAAATCGACAATGAAATCTTATCCATTTTACTTAGTAAATAAGATCTGAATCTGTCCTTTCTATCCCAATTATCACTCTCTTAGCCTAAATCCCTCATAATCTTTTGAATGGACTTCTGAATCCCCCACCCCCAGATGACCCACATTCCTCTCTTCCCCCCTCCATCCATTCCCTGTATTAACATGAGGTCTTTCTTTTAAATGCAAATATAATCATGCAATTCTTTTTATTGTTTCTATTTTTGATTACCCTAAGTATCAAGTCTAAACTCCTTTACATGGATTACAAAGCCTTATATGACCTAGCTTTTCTATTCTACCATCCAGGTTTCTCAATTATACCCTTTCTCTATCTATGCTTCAGTGAGACTGATCTTCACCTTTATTTAATGCCTCCTGTGTTTTCAGTATGCTTTTCTATCTTCTTGTAGTGTTGTTTTCCTCTCCAAATGTCCTCCCATCCACATCTCTTCACTAATCCTTGTTTATCTTTCAGGTATTATCTCATATTTCATTCTGTTTGTGGGGATAGATAAGCCTGAAGCTTGTGGGGGAGGTCAGGGCTGGGTGTCTGTGGGCAGTAGTGAAAACTGGTAATAGATGGAGCTTCTCAGGAAAAGCACATGAAGCAAAAGAGGAAGTTGCCAGATGTGGCTCCCTGGAGAGCACCAGCCCTTAATGGAGGGGTGGAACAATGTGAGAACTTGAGGGTGGATATATAACAGGCACTAAGTAATGAGGCTCAAGACAATCTAGCAACTGATAGAGTTAGGTGTCTCATTGAGATCTGTTATGGTTAGGATCTGAAAAATGTTCTTTGGATTTGCCATTCAGGAATTGATTGACGATCTTAAAAGAGTAGGATTAGCATAGTTGTGAGGCTAAAAGTCAGGTGAAAGTGAGTGGAAAAGAAGTTGTGAAAGCAAGAGTAAAACCGTCTTTTGAAAATAATGTATGACAACAAATGGGAAGAAAAGTAGTGTTAGTATTGAAGATAGGACTAGGGTTTGTGTATATATTAGGAACAAGAGGTCACTTTAATAGAGGCCAGGGAAAGAAGAGAAGATTAATTTCTTGCTACATGCTCATGCTTCAGCTTAGAGGTGGTATCTTAAGACATGTAAAAAGTGGCAATATGAGACTACAGTATGGCAGTATGGCTACAATATGGCTACAATATGGCTAATATAGACAGGTGGTGTCTAAATAATCTTTTATATTGGTTTTGGAAAAGATATTTTATTAATATTAATACATAGTTGTTTATGATATCATGAAAATTTTATTTACTCTGGGATTGTCTTGAAGGTTTGGGCTTTCATTTGTCAAAACAATCTGAATAGAAAACTGTCCATTTCCCAACATAAGTGTTCTCACTTCTTTCTTGAAGCTCATTGTAGGCTTGGAAAGAGAGTTTGTGCATCAGACTGGCTTAAAAACATAGCTAAACTACAACTATTATTTCCATCTTCTTAGAGTAAGGACTTGCATCAAAGATAGAATGGGTCGCCCCAGGAGGCAGTGAGTCCCACGTTACTGGGATTGTTCAAGTTTCTGAGTCATTCAGACAGGTGATAGGCTCAAGTGATTTTTACAGTCTCTTTCATCCACAACAGTTTATGAATCTCGCATTTCTAAATGACTTTAGAGCTTAAATGAAAGCTACATGCCAAGTTAAGAGTAAATAGATGTGAGCTGTTAACAAAATAAGCAGTGAAGTGGAATATCATTTTTGCTGGCAAGATTTGCCAAGGATAATCTGCTTTAAGAAAACTGAGGGTTGATTCTACTAATGTTGATTGTTGCTCTTTTTTTAGACCAATTCTCATCTCGTGCTTAACACCTGAGTTATGTTTTCAAGAAGAATAAGAAAATGATAGAACAGGAGACTGTTGAAGTGATGTCTGTCTCGAACCTAAATAGTAAATAAAGCTTTGTATTCATAGAATGTTTCAAAGAAATTCACTGGGTTCATTCTCCCCCATCTGTATGCGGTTGGTCCATGCTGTCATTTCTCCTCATCATTTCCTTGTCCCTTTTATCATTCCCCCCTTTTTAGATGAGTAAACCAAATTAGGGCAATTGTGAATAGTCCAAGGTCATGGAAAGAATCAATGGGGAGAAATCACCATATACGTCAGGAGAAAACATCAATAACAAAATGATCAATGATGATTCATTAAGATCCTGTCTTAATGCTGACATTTGGCCTCACACTTAACATTTCTGCATGGCCAGCAGTCTAGGCATATTTTCTAGTTAGTACAAATCGAATTATTGCTGATGCCCACATTTTATTACTTGTAGAACAACTAAATAAACATCAGTAAATAGTAAAAGTCAAATTTCTATTAGAAGGCTCATTTCTCCTGGCAAAAAGTCAGAACATTGCCTTTACCCAATAATGAATTCCTTACTATTTTTGTTATACAGAAAAAGAAGTATGATAAAAGAGACAGAACCACAAATTTGAAATTAGTTTTTTCTCAGCATCGTACTTCCTTAAAGTCAATAAGAGAAGGAGCCACAAGAAAGAGTCACAGCCTTTCAGTGGGGTTTATGTATCCAACAGAAAAAAGATCAACAAAACTATTCAGCAGTTTATTTAATGAGTGCAACTAGTGGAAAATCTCATCTAGTTTGACTTAGGTTTTGTTCAGATGATTCTATTTTCACTTCTTTTTCTGAAGTAAAGATAGTTTTAAATTTTTTCTCTAGGCAAATAAGTCATTTTAAATGAGATACTTGAACATAATCAAATGCTTAATTAGATATGATATGTTTCTCTCAAGTAAGCAGGCATGACAGTGTGGAAAGTCCTTTTCTGTTTCCCGTCCCTGACCTGAGGAGAATCCCGTGGAATTTAACTTAGCAAATATTTACTGTCTGCCTATACTGGTTTTAAAAACTAGGCATTTGACATACAGAAATGGAAGATGTAGTCAGTCTTTAAAGACAACGTCTCTTGAAGGAATTCACTGTCTTGTGAGACAGTGTTTCTTAAAACTCAGAGTCCCATAGATTCTCATTTTTAAAGCAATTTATTTTTCAAAATTACATGAATTTTTTCATCTTAGTTGGAGGATCTCACCAGTGCTGTTTAGTCAGTTTTCATAGAATAATGTAAATGATGGGGTCTGAAAATGTCTTCATGAGAAACCCTGGCAATATGTTTCTTAAATACACTGTGCTTGTGTTACATGTCATGACTTCTTAGTGGAATGGCCATTTTTCCAGTCTCCAACCTTTCTCAGCTTGCTTAATGTATTTGTATATACTTCGACATGTCTTATTTCAGAGTTAGTCCACACCTATTTTTATAAATCATATACAACAGAACACCAGAATAATCAATAGTAAGGTGAGAACTAAGATTCCAAATTTAGAGTTTTTAGTTGTCTTCTTCTTACTAGTCCTTGTGAAATGGGCTGTGGAAATGGGAACAAAAGAAAGAGCTGATTAATTTGCAGTAAACAAATTAAAATTAGGAATTTTTCTAGGAAACAAGATGGTGAGTTTTCCCTCCTATCAGTAGAGATAATATCAGGTAATTAGATATTGCTTTTTCTCCTAAGAGCCAGACGTCAGTATTTCAGTATATTGCAGATCAATTCAGTGGTTTATACTGCACAACAGTAAAACTAAAGATAAATAATTGAATAGGTTAGATAAGTGCTTCTCAAACTTTGAGCTGATAAGTCACCTGAGGAATTTTGTTAAAATATAAATTCTGATTCAGAGTCTGGGATGGGAACTGTTCTATATCTACTCTGTTCAATACTGTAGCCACTAGCAACATGTGCCTAGTGAACACTTGAAAATGTGGCTAATGTGATGAAAATTTTAATTTAATTTAAACAGCCAGAGTGGCTAGTGGCCTCTATGTTGCAAGGTGCATGATTAGTCTATCAAAGAAACCCAGAAAATAGACAGATTATTAGGTGGTTTTCAGATCTCTCTTATATTTTCTTTATATTTGTTTTCTTTTTCTGTTTTCTAGAGAGTAGTCTATTTTGATTATTTGACTATCTTGAATTTTTGGTAGAATCTCTGAAAAGCATATGGTACCTTTTTGGGGTAACATATAGCTGTGGGTGAGGAAAGCAAAGTCAGTTAACTATGACATTCTGTTGACTTTTCCATCAGAGATATATGACAAATCATAGGGTTGATGACATGTTAAAATATTCAATGGGAGCTAATACATTACCTTTACTCAGAGAAAAATCAGTTTATGTGCCAGATATTAAAATAAGCAGATTTACTTGTGAATATATTTTTATTTCTTCCTTTGAAATGAAATGATTCTTCGTGTTTCATGTCTTCTGTTAAAATGGGAGCGTAAGATATTTTGAAAATACTGCAGTTAGCTAGTACAATCGGTAGGTAAATCATCTAATTATTTTCCTCTGAGTAAATATAGAAGCTCTTCCTTTGAGTGATTCATCCTGAAAAATAAATATTCCCTAGGGATGTAAACAAAATCTGCCAGTTTAGTACATAAAATGGGCACTGGATGAATTGACTCTACTCTCACAGATTTTTAAGATAACTTATTATTAATACATATTTAGTAGTATTTATTATGCCACAGACATTATTCTAAGTGATTTTTAACCAGCACTAAATTATTTAATCCTTACAATTCTATTAGGTATTAGTATCACCTCCATTTTATCCATGAGGAAACTGGAACACAGATAAGTGGAATAATTTGCTAAAAGTCAAATGACTAACAAATAAAACAGGTTTGAAAATTGGCAGAGTCCATACTCCAAACCATTGTGCCCTGTCGTATGACTAGTTCCACACTGGTTTAGTAATAAAGGATAGGCTTTCTCATGTTAGACTCTTCATCTTCAGAATATTTCAAGAATTTCTAATTCATCAGTAGTCTTAAAAGGGAGAAAGATTTGCAACCATCCTTAATCCTGTTTTTCCTTATAGACAAGCAGTGAATTTTGTATTGGAGTATGGAAAGACTTTGGAATATGGAAAGGCTTATAGTAATTGTGTCATTTGGGGCAAATTTCTTCATCTTACAACCTTGACTTTCTCATTCCTCCATGTGGTTAATCATAGAGCCTACCTAACAATGTTTTTGTTGTTGTTAGAATAAAGTGAGAAATATATAATCCACACAAAACACCTAACCCAAAGTCCTTAAAATGTTAATCAAGTCCCCAAGGAACGTTAAAGCAAATAGAAATTTAAACAAAATTAAAGTCAGTATGTAAAAGTATTGACTGAAGCTGGCTCCATGTAATGAAATAAAATACAAAAATTGCCTATAACTTTTATAAAATTTAAACATTTAAATTATATGTACTAAGGTAGAACACTTTATTAAAACTGTTTATTTGGAAAATAGAAAGAAATTAAATGGATACATTGATATTGTCTATATGAATATTATATATAGTATATAAGAAATAGTTTTAATTTTTATTTTCGATTACTAATTTTAGATTTGAATATAGAAATGGGTTTAGTATAATATAGATGTATTATATTTATTCCTTTTTAAAAATGCCACTGACATCAAAATATTACCAGGAATAATTCTGCCTACAAAATAAATTGTGAGGTTGAAGGATACTTGGAGCAAATCTTGCAGTTGGGTATATATAGTTAAATTTCAATGCGTTTTCTTTTCCTTAAAAGCTTATTGGTTAAGGATGAAGTACAGTTTCTCCCTGTTGTTATTCTCACCTAGAGAACATATCTCTGCCTAGTGTTTTCTCTTCTCTATGTGCTCATTGTCATTTTGGCAAACAACCTGATAAGCAATCCTTGCTAAACTATCATCATCATCATCACTATCATCATCATCATCATCATCATCATCATTATGTAATTAATAATAATGATAATAATAATAATAATATATTATAGCTAGCAATTTTGGAGTGGCTATCATGTATTAGTCATTAGCTGGGCATGATATGTATATATATAAAATCTTTAGTTTTATCAACTTCTCTGCAAAGCTAGTATCAATACCTTATTGGTTGAGATCAGGAGACTGAGGCTCAGAGAGGCCCAGTGATATGGCCAAGGCCACACAAATAATGAGAGGCAAAGACAGATTTTATTCTCATGTCAGGAATAGTCCAAAGTCAGAGCTTTTTTCACTATTTTTTTTCTTTGCACAAGTTTCTGTGGCTTAATGCCTTATTTCTTCCAGAAAGATTTCCATTTAAACAGAAAACTTATGAAAGCTGTATCATCAAGCCAATGAGAATATCTCTAAGGATAGGCTTTCATAGTCTAGATTTTATTTATGTTGCCTATATTTGTTCATCCTCTCAGCAAGATTTAACCTCTTGGTTTCCCCTCTTTTAAGAGTTTTCTGAAGGTTTGTCCTTGTAGACGAGAAACCCAATGACTGGACTCCTTAAAAACTTTCCATCACCACCACAATAAACGTCGCCGTGCTCTGCATGATCTAACTTGCGACCACATCGACCTACTGTGAGTTTTTAAAGATGCAATTATCAGAAAAATCTATTTACAATTAGTTTAAACAAATATGATTTTATTTTTCAGAACATGTTTCAGCGTAGGCAGTGATAAGATTGGTTCTCAGTTTCACTAGCTTCACTAAGGACCCAGGATATTTCTAATTCTGGACTCCATCACTCTTATAGTGAGTTGGATTTTCAACTCATGGTCAAAATAAGCTGCTGCAGTTTCAGACGTCAAGCCTTCACTCAACTTAGGAAGAAGGTGGAAGGAAGGAGTGTAGCCATATCTATTTTCTTTGATCAAAAACACAGCAGCTTTCCTAGAAATGCCCTAGCAGGACTGCACATACATTTCCCTGGTCAGAACCTTGTCATGTGTAAGAGATGCCAAAAAGGCAGAGGTATTCTCCAGCACTATACCTAGCTACTGGACTTGGTTCACCAGGTAGAAAGGGATAATGGATATGAGATAGGCAACCTGCAGCATCTGTCACACTTTGCAAAGTATTTACACCAATCACTCACAATCCATAGTCATGAGTGAGGGCCCACTCATTTCCTTTCATCTTAACATAACCTGTCATCTTTCTATTAACTCTCACAATACCTGACCTATTGTACGTACCTATTGTATGTACTTAATAATTTTTTGTTTGTTGAATAAAAACTTAAACCTATGGAAGCTTTCATATAGTCTTCCCAAATCAGCCTTAAAAAAATAGCCTCAATAGGGAATTGAAAGAAAGAAAGAAAAAAGGATGAAAGGAAGCACAAGGAAAGAAGAATGAGTGAAAATGAGGAGAAGGAATGAAGCCCTTTAAATCAATGGCCATCCTAGAAAGAAAGAAATTAACTTCTGGACTGAAGAACACTCATCTAGTTCAAGGAGAGAAAGGTTACCTTGACCTTGCCGTCCTTGGGGCTTTGCTGTATGTAACTGGAGAAACCTTATTGTGTGATTGCCCACATTCTGCTCTGCACTGGGGTGCCTGGCAGCCCCTGCAGACACACTCAGAGCTGAGATGGGCACAGGTAAGTCCCATGAGTCACATCAGGTTCCTCTTCTAAACTTTGTTTTGGAAGCATGCAAGAGATCTGAAGCTTTAGAACCAATTGTAACCTCTTTAATGAGGAAGTACACCAGCAAAATATGTTTTGTGTTTTCCTCTCCCCAAATTCCAAAAGTTTGCCTATGTCCCTCTCAACTTTATTTGTGGCATACCATTTAGGTGGAAAAACCTATTTAATGTAGTGCCCTTAAGAAAAGAAATGAATTTCTAGATGGAGCTAGCATAAATATCTAAAGTGAAGATTATTTTGGCTCTACACCTCTTCCTCTTTTCTTTTTTTTCTATTCACACGTCATAAGGCACCGTGTATAGTCCACCAGAATGTTTGAAGGAGTGAGACAGCCAGCGACAGGGTGGCAGAGAACAGTGTTCGTGTTTGTGCATCTTCAGAGTTAGGCTGCTGCAAGCATTTCAGGAGAGGACGTAGCCTGGCCTGGCTTCACCCTTGGCTAATCTGCTACAGGCTCACCTCTAGGTCAGTGACTCTTGCTGTTACACTCAGGTGGGCCCCAGGCTCTCTCTAGCTCAAACAACCACTAAGCCCTTTAGAGTGTAAATAGCAATATGACAAGTCTCCATTCAATTTATAATGTTTTCATTGCAGGCCTTGGCAGCAAAGGATTTATCTAAGGCAGAATTCCCAATTGACCACAACCAGCTCCAACGTGTAGGCCAATTTAAAGCCAGTATTTACAGACTGAAAAATACTTGAGAACAAAATCAAGAAAGATTGATTCTTTGGTTATAAATTTAGTTAGTTCTCATACATTAAATGTATGGATTTTTAAATAGCCAGACGGCTTAAACAAATTAAAGCAAGCAATCCTCTCCAGAAAATCAGGGAGAAGAGAAATGCCTCAGCTTGAATTATCTTCCTTGGGGCTTATGTAAATAGTAAGTTAAGTTTCCATGTCTATTGTTTTTCGATAACAGTCTTTTCCTGCAAACTTCTATTCGAAATATGTCAATACTCTAGTGGTTTCTTTAATGGGGTTTCAACATTGAAAAGTGGGGAGTGAGTCTACAGATGATGGCTGTGTTTTTGAGCTATGGTTTCTGAACAAAATCAGCTAATGCACTGTATACTCATCCTGCCTGGAGAATTCCTGCTTCTCCCATAACCAGCAATGGCAAAGCACTCCTACGGCCGGACAATACTCGTTCCACATTCAGGGGCCACTGGGGAAAGAGTTCTCATTAAGCCGTGGCTCAGAAAAATAAAAGTTGGTTATTATTGAATCACATTTAAGCTTCTTACTTTGATACATACCTGCCCTAGAGTTAGGGGATTTTAGATTTTCAGGGCTAGAATAAAAGCTACGAAGCACACAAAATTCCCTCTTGAAAGAGAATCATTTGGAGAGCTTGGGAGTAATCCGCATTATGTAAAAAACAAACAAACAACAAAAAACATCCATAGACTTGAGATGTTCAAGGGTAAAAGGTCTGTTTAACATGACTAGGCAGAATTATCCTGGCAATCATTGGATTCTAACTTGTGCCTTTTATAGGTCAGCTGCTACCTGGAGGCCACAATGAATATTTATAGTTTAAAGTTAAAACAAACTAAATTGATTGAAACATTAGAATGTTACTCCCTAGAATTGCCTGTTGTCTCACTGGGAAGGACAAGAGCTTTTCCCCAGATTTTCCTAAGTAAGAGCTTCTTGCAGGCATGGAGCCAGCCTTATTTAGGTTTTAGCCTTACAGTTTCACACTTTTTAACAAAAATTACTGAATTCCTGTTAAATGTTAAGCCTGTTCTAGTCACTGGGAACACAGCAGTTAGCACAAGAAAGAGTAATCCTGGTCTCACGCAACTTCTATTTAGAGAGGAGACAGATGAGAAATAAAATAAATAGTAAGTAGTGTAATGCCTTAGAAGGTGATGTGTATCAGGTCAAAAACAAACAAACAAACAAACAAACAACAAAGAAAAACAGAAATGGATAAAAGGTAACTGCAATTTTTAAAAGGTGTTCCAGAAAGGTCTCCCTTAACAAGTGGCTTAAAGGAAGTGGGGAGTGTGATATCTGAGGGAACAGCATTCTTGGGACAGGGTACACAATGGGTTGAGGACCAGAAGTGGGATCATGCCTGATCCCCTGAAGGGACTGGAAAGACACCAATGTTTCTGGAGATGGATTAGGGACAGAGAGCAGGAGAAGCAGGGAGGCTATGGTGTTTGAAAATGAAGTAGGGTTTTAAAATTCCAGATAGCCCAGTTTCCTACCATCTGTTGGTAGCAATTAATCGGACACAGCCAAGTTGACTGTCCGGTAACTTAACGACCCTTCATGATACCTCAGGAAGTCTTTTGCCAGAAATGTGTTGAATGGAGCCACTTGAGAGGCCAACAAGTGGGATGAATGAGAAGACACGATAGATAATAAAGCTATGTAAAGGGGCAAATGTAGATGTTAATGCCACATCTGTTGTAGAAAAGGGAAGTAAGAAGGGAAGTGCACAGACAGCCCTTAATCTAAGGTCAGGAAGGTGAGATTTGCTCTCAGAAGCAATCTGATCCTGAAAGAGAGGTTGCCAAGGTGAAATTAAGTGGTTCAGACTACCTTTCAAACAGAATTTAGCAGGACCTCTTCACACTCAGCCATGTGCATAGGCAAATGTCACACACAGTGACGAGCTGCTAATGTCCTTCTAGATAACCCAAAGGTTTTAAGACAATTTGTTAAGTAGTGAAATTTAGTGAATAAAATTCTGTTCTTCCTGAATTCATGAGCAGAGTATCATTATAAGGTCAAAGTCAGTTATAGGTGAAAAATGACAAAATCTCATTCAATGTAAGAGTGAGATTTCTTCCCAATCTAAAGATAGCTAATATATCAACAGATAACTTTTATGTTAAGTGGACAAATGATGTTACAGAGCAATTAAGCAGTTAACTTATTCAGTGTACACTAGTTATGCCTTCTAAGGTTTGGTATACTCTATATTACTTTCTGTTGTACAGTTCAGGAAACTGAAGAGAGTTTCAGAGGAATTTAAGGAAGTAATAAACTAAAACGATAATTCCTTTCTGTGGTTCAGGATGGTCTGAGACTTGTAATTGCCCATGAGAATTGTGAAGTTTCTTATCAAGGCCAAAGAGGTCAAAATTACCAGTTTATCTAAGAGGGTCAAATAGCTATTTAATAAGGAAATAGCACATAAAATTTGAGCAGACTTACATTTTAAGCAAAATATTGTTGTGTGTGTGTGTGTGTGTGTGTGTGTGTGTGTGTGTGTTTACACTTTGGATTCCCAAATTAACAAAGAAGACTGGATAATAGTCAACTCAGCCATAAGAAGGAAAAATAATATCAGAACTCTCTAATTTTTCTTTTATGATGGAGTAGCCAGCATTGTAGATGGAAAAAGCAATAGATGTAATATATCTTTTCTTCAGGAAAGTTTTGACTTTGTTCCCCAAGATAAGCTCATAAACAAGCCAGAAGAAATACCATTGTTTATTTATGTCAGATGTCAGATGTGTGGAGGTCCAAGAAACTCTTATCAATAACTCAGAGCCAATGCGCTAGAGCCCATTGAGAAGCTTGGATCTCTAAGTTTGGCAGAAGTTTAAAATGAAGCACAATGACACATCATTCTCCCTTAGAATTCAGGATGATTTGCTGATGACTTAACAAAATGATTGATCTTAAATTCAATTGATGAAGTTTGAGTAGGATAAATTAAATTATTTTTGGAATAATAGCTATACAAAGCTAGAGGAGAGAAGTTATTTTAGGAAGGAAAATTAAGAGAAATAGGTCATTCTTATGAGTAGAATTATATCACACAAAAAGATAAACTGAAGACCTAAACCATAGTATCTTATAATCAAGTTAAGATAAGGTCATCAGAGTAGGTCCTAATCCAATATGACTATTGTTCTTATAAGAAAAGGATAGAAACTCACAGGGAGAATGCCATGTGTGATTGAAGGAGAGACTAGAATGGTGCAGCTGCAAGCCAAGGAATATCCAGGATTGATGGCGGCCACCAGAAGCTAGAAAGAGGAGAAGAAAGATTCCACACAGAGTCTCCAAGAGAGCATGGCCCTGCTAACACCTTGATTTCAGACTTCTGGCCTCCAGAGCTGTAGAAGAATAGTTTTTGTTGTCTTAAGTGACCCAGCATATGGTACTTCATTATAGCAGTCCTAAGAAATGAATGAAATGACCAAGAAAGTTGTGCATATGAGGATACTAGAGCACCAGCTGGACACCAGGGCTGTAGGGTTAATCCCAGAGCAGTTACTTATTAGCTATGACAATAGCAAATCATTTCACTCATTTGGGCCTTAGTTTCCTAAACTTTGTGAAGGAGAGGTGCTGGTGTATAAAGGAATTCTATAAGACTTTTCTAAATAGTCTTCTGTCAGGCACATTGTTCTCAGGAAGGGGGGCATTTATTTTTATAAAGTT
This sequence comes from Eidolon dupreanum, assembly GCA_028627145.1. Taxonomy (NCBI): domain Eukaryota; kingdom Metazoa; phylum Chordata; class Mammalia; order Chiroptera; family Pteropodidae; genus Eidolon; species Eidolon dupreanum. Next base: position 75,673,153 of record CM053504.1, on the reverse strand, counting down.
TTGCATAACATTTTTGCGATTTCACAGACCTCTTACAGCCCAGCACATGGTTCCCAGCTTAGATGCCATGCTTTAAATAATACTGCCTTTCTAGAAACAAGACACTTTAAGATGATATCCTCCATCATTTTATTATGGTAGTGATGGCAACTTCAATCTGCCAGCAGTCTGTAGGGAGGAAACAAAGTCCTATGTATTTGCTCTTCTGCTCTCTGCCATCCATCTTCCTACTCATTCTCCAAGTTCCTACATGAGGTCTGTTTCCTCCACCTAGATTCTCCTTGACTGCCTCTCCCCAGCAGCTATCATCAAAGCTTCATGGTATAAGACTTGATCATTTCTATTTCCAGTGACTGTTTAATGTTTTCCATGCCTTTGCAGACATATTATAAAACATTGCTCCTGTTTTGGAAGGAATGAAGAAAAGGGGGATGGGGTGAAAAAGCCACACCACCCATAGTCATTCTCCATGGCAACCCCTGCTGAGAATTTTAATTCTAGCCTGGAATGTCACCCCTGGACGATAGTGGTAAATATGTCCTTCCATACTCCAGAATGAGAAATCAAGTATAGAGGGAAGGAAGAGGAAAAGAAAGGAGGAGAAGAAAAAGAAGAGTGAGTTCTTTGTGTATTGTGATCAGTTATTATTTGTAACCTCCAAAACGACAACAAGAAGATGTGGTAACAAAGCAGAAAGATCATAAATATCAGCCTCAGCTGATATTTCTGTGTGGACGTCACATATGAGTTTTAACAACGAGCTTGATAACCATCAGCGTGGATGATGAAGGCTCAAGCCTCACCCCTAAAGTCCTTCCAAACCACCACTGTATAAAAAAAAATCATTATACCCTCAAAAGTCACAAAGCCAAAACAAAAGTCTGAAGATTAAGCAGATAATTCCATGGAGGCCTATTTAGAGCACCTTCCTCAGTCAGTTTTCTTCCACATGATGTTTATTTCTTTGTCAGATAGTTATAGTCCTAATACCAAAAGTCCATTGAAAATCAACCATTGATACAGTAACATAAAACAGATTTATATATTCAGCTTGTCTAATACTCTATTGGGAAGAGAAGGCATTGCTCAACCTAATAGACTCCTTTCTTAAGAGATATTCATTTTAAATTGCTGTCTAATAAATACGAGATGGGTTGAGACTTGTGTGCTCTAAATATTTTAAGGGATTTATGTTTGCATTAACTGTCCTTTTAATCAAACTCAAAGCATTGCTAGCACTGCGGAGGTTTCAGGGAGAAAAGTATTACTTGCTGTTTCAAAGTTAAAAGTTTCCTAGTAGAAATAAAATCCCAAAAGTTTTTAAAAGAGGATATTGTGGACATATTGTCAGACATTATTATTTATAGAAAATATTCCTACATTAAATCATTTGTAGATTAAAAAATCCTACATTTGTAAATTAAAAAATCTTTCCTATTATTCTTTTATCTTGAATACTTTATGAAAAAATTCCTAACTTGTATGTCTACATTTTTGTGGTGTTAAAAAATACATAATATCTCTTACCCGCTAAGTATATGCACAGATTTTCCTTTTAATTTGGTGTATTTCAGTTTCTAAAATATTGTCAGTGTCTTCAAGAACCAGAATATCAGGAATTAATTGAAGTTGGACCTTGCTCTGTTGACTATTTCTTCCCTCTGGAACAATGTTTTTTTCCATTCAAAGCACTTTTCTAGAAACCCATTCTTTTGTTTTCCCAAAATAACAATCCTCAATCCTGAGCTATTTTCTCTTCCTCTTCACCTCCAAGCTTCTTGAAGGAATAGCTTACACATTTGTCTCCACCTTCTTAGCATCCTTGAACTCTCCAACTCATTACAATATGACCCTAGTCCTCAACCACTGCCGGAAATCACTCTTTTTTAGGTCTATAGTGACAGAATGTATTAATGGCTTTTCATTAACTTTCTTAGTTGACTTTATCAAATCAGTGAGTCATGGATAAGTAAGTATGAAAGAACCTTTGGTATTACTTTATGTGGTATTTTCAAAAATTTTTAATCACTGAAACTTTCTTATATAAAATGTTATTCAGAAAGCCCAATATAGATGTGATACTGATCTGACTGAATTGAGATGGGCTATGTAGTTTAATTAGAAATACATTAGATGCCAATTAAAATAAAATCCTGATATATAAGGGTTTGACAAATAGGGAAACATTTTTTTTTCAGTTTTATTGAGATAAAGTACATAACGTGATGATTCGATTTACATATACATTGTGAAAGTATTCCTCCATTTAGCTAATTAATATAATATTTATCTGAAATATTTATCTTTTCATCAGTTGATGAACATATAGGTTGTTTCTATATGTTGGCTACTATGAATAATGCTGCAATGAGCACAAGAGTGAAGATATCTTTATGAGATATAATTCCTTTGGCTCTATACCCAAAAGTGAGATTGCTGGATCATATGATAGTTCCATTTTTAATTTATTGAAGAACCTCTATATCGTAGTGGCTGTGCTAGTTTCCATTCCCATCAACACCATACAAGAGTTCCTTCTCTCCACAGCCTCACCAGCATTTGCGATCTCTTATCTTTTGACAATAGCATCCCAATAAGTACGAGGTCATATCATTGTGGTTTTACTTTGCATTTGCCTGACAATTAGTGATGCTGAGCATCTTTTCATGTATCTGTTGGACATTTGTATGTTTTCTTTGGAAAAGTGTCTGTTCAGGTCCTTTGCCCTTTACTTGGTTGAATTATTTCTTTTTTATGTTTGTTTATTTGCTATTGAGTTGTACAGATTCTTTGTATATTTTGGATATTAACCTCATATGGGATCTGTGGTTTGCAAATATTTACTCCATTCTATAGATTGCCTTTTCATTTTGGTGATGATTTTCTTTGCTGAGCAAAGATGCGTAATTTCATGATGTCCTACTTTAAAAAAAATTCCTTTTGATTGCCTTTGTTTTGCTGTCAAAACCAAAAATCATTGCCAAAATCGATGTCAAGGAGCTTATTGCCTATGTTTTCTTCTAGGAGTTTCATAATTTTAGGTCTTAAATTTAAGCCTTTAATACATTTTGAGTTGATGTGTGTGTATGATGTAAGATAGGGATACAGTCTCATTCTTTTGCATGTGGTAGTCCAGTTTCCCCAAAACCATTTAGTGAAAATTGTACCTACAATATCTACTCCCCATTCACCTTCCTTTTTGTCTTTTGTGATTTGGACAATGCATGCAAAAGATTTTTGAATACAATCTGTATATTTTATTTAAAATTGATTTTTGGCTGCTGATAATTCTTGAATCCATTCCCAATAATTCAAGAAGTTATTAACATCATTTTTCCTTCTTTATCACTCTCATCCTTACTTCCATTGGAACTGACTGCAAACTCCAATACTCCATTCAGAGAATCAATAATCCTTTCTACACAGTGGCCCTGGTGAGAAATTTTAAAATATTCAAGTGCCTTTGCCAAAAACTGGTGACATCCTGTTGGTGAGCTGCTGAAAGTTTCTGAGTAAAGATTTGAAAGGCTAATAAAGGTGTTGTGTTCCTTTGAATATCTAAAGTGTAAACCTAGCTGAAAACAAATATTCTCTGAGACTTGCAGAGTAAAGAAGTATAACTTGACATTTTTTTTTTGCTGTAAGAGAGAGAAAATGATTATTTTCAAGCCTTTAGTCAATGACTAAAACCTTGTGACTACAATAAGGTACAGTGTCTGAATTTAATATTTTTAGAGTATTTTAATAATTTAGAACTGATTTTTTATGTATATATGACACAGAAAAACTGGATAAATTAGAATATAAAAGCAATAAGATTCAAGTTAAATAACATAACAATACTTTAAAAAAAAACCATTATGCTTGTTTGTATATATTCCTAACTGTATAAAAGTATAGCAGTTAACTAAAAATAATAATATACGCAATCAAAATGGACTTAATTCAGTATTCTCTTTAGGAATACTAAATATTTGCTGTGTAGTTCATGAAATTTAAATGCAAGTTCAAGAAGGTTTATGTTCTGTTAAAAAAAAGAGAGCAAAACAAACAAACACTTCTTATTCTTGGTATCCTGTGGCCAGCACAATACTTGAGTGGCCAACCTAGGGATGTCAAGACAAATGCCAGGGTTGGCTTTAAAAAATAAGGTTGAAAATCAAGGGGACTATGTAGAGGCCCGAAAATCAGAAATGTCTGCATGCTAAATCAAATTTCCTGGAATATTAGGAATCAACAAAAAGATGAGGAAGCTAGTTTTATGGGTCCACTGGGGTAGTGCTCAGAAATTGTGATATCAGTTCATTCAACCCTATCTAATTGGGTGTTTTTTACCCATTCCTCATTCAAACCCTTCTACCACTGAAGACCTGCTCAGATCATGCAGCCAGAAAGGGCTGCATTATCACCTTCATGGATCTTTTCTTCCACAAAAAAAAAAAATATTAAAAAATGTATTTCATGTGTGGGGTGTAGAAAGTAAATGTTCTTTTCACCTTCTAAGTTGTTCTAGCTGGGTTAATAATTGAATTAACATGAGACAGATTAATAAGAGAAAGTGTCCAAAATTTATTGTGGATGTACATAGAGGGGAATAAACAGTAAAAGTAGTATTTGAAGAGATAATGGCTAAAATGGTCCAAAACTGACAAAATGACATCAAACCATAAATTTCAGAATTACTACATAATCAAAATAGTTTAAAAGCAAACCAAACCAAAACAAGACATACCTTTAGTAAATGATAATAAAATTGCAGAATTTCAATGAAGTCTAAATGTAGCTTTAAAAAAAATCTTAAAAGAAATAGCAATAAGACTAATTAGCTACCTCTGAAAAAAAAAATGTAAGCTTGAAAATAGTAGAATAATTTTTTCAAAATATTTCCCCTTCCAAACAAACAAAAACCCAACCCAAACATAGAATGCTGTATCAAGTAGATATATTATTCAAACAAAGTGGTCTGCAAACTATGGTTTACAGGCAAAATCCAGCTTATTGTTTGTTTTTGTAGACAAAGGTTTCATTTTATTTCAATGAATAACTGTGCTTATTTATTAATCTATTATCTATGAATGTTTCCATAATACAGAGCCAAATAGATGGGATAGTATTACTCAAAAACCTAAAAAAAATACTATTTATTTCTCTGCAGAAAAATGCTGCTCTTTCTTTTAAATAAAGATGAAATGAGCCATTGTATGTTAAAACAAAAAGTAAGATAAATTGTTTCACTAGGAAACCTGTTAAAAAAAGAAATCGGAAGCTTACAAGTAGAAGAAAAATGAGCAGTAGAAAAAGCAAATAATTTAGAAACATTGAATGAATATTGATGCTATAAAATCATGATAATAATATGGCTTTAAAGTATGTTTAGAATTAAAATACACTACAGAAAAAGTGTATAATTCAGAATAGGGATATTTGGAGTTAAATGTTCTAATATCTTTGCTTTGTTTGATAAGTGGTAAAAGTTCCAATTAGTATCCCACTTGATACATTAAAATTGCATTTGACAAAAGCTAGAGTAAACACTAAAAGAATCGATTTTTAAAAAATACATAACAACCAAGCTAATAAAGTTGGAAAACATGGAATAAAACAAAAATCAAACCCAAAAGAACAAAAAAATGAGAAAACAAAGGATATAGAATTATCAAGAAAATGAAAATCAAATAATAAGATAGAAGTTTTTAAAATATTTTTTAAAAATTTAATTGCAGTTGACATACAATATTAGTTTCAGATGTACAATATAGTAATTAGACATTTATATAATTTACAAAGTGATTTCTTTGATATATCTAGTACCCACCTGCATCATACATAGTTATCATAATAATATTGACTATATCCTCTGTGCTATACTTTACAAACCCATGACTATTTTGTAAATACTTCTTAATCCCTTCACCTTTTTCATCCAACCCCTCATCCCCTCCCATCTGGCAACCATCAGTTTGTTTTCAGTATCTATGAGTTCGATTCTGTCTTGTTTGTTCATTTATTTCGTTTCTTAGCTTCCACATATAAATGAAATCATAAGGTATTTGTCTTTCTCTATTTAACTTATTTTACTTAGCATAGTACCCTCTAGGTTCATCCATGTTGTCGCAAATGGTAAAAAAAAAAAATATATATATATATATTTAAATATATTTAAATATTAAAATATATATATATAACTGAGCAATATTCTATTGTATATATGTACCATTTCTTTATCTATTTCTCTATTGATGGACTTTTAGGTTCCATCCATATCTTGGCTACTATAAATAATGCTGCAGTGAACATAAGGATGCATATGTCTTTTCAAATTAGTGTTTTGGGTTTTTTGGATAAATACCCAGAAACAGAATTGCTAGGTCATATGGTAGTTCTATTTTTAATTTTTTGAGGAAACTTCATACTATTTTCCATAATGGCAGCACCAATTTACAACCTCACCAACAGTGCATGAGGGTTCCTTTTTCTCCACATCCTTGCCAATACTTATTTTTTGATTTACTTATGATAGCCATTCTGACATATCTGAGGTGATATCTCATTGTGGTTTTAATTTGTATTTCCCTGGTGATTAGTGATATTAAGCATCTTTCCATATAGAGATGGATGTGTTAATCCCTAAAATATTTTTAACTATATTACATTGCATGTGAATAGAATGAATACCTCAATTTAGAAGTTTGTGTTAGACAAGATTAAAAATTTAGAAGACCCAGCTATATTCTGATTCTAAGAACCACACTTTAAATAGAAATAATACAAACATTATTCAAAATAAAGCTACAGCTATATTAATATCATACAAAGAAAACTTGAAGTAAAAAATTTGGAGTATACAGGGATATTTCATAGTGATAAAAGTTTTATTCCACCAGGAAATTATAACACCACTACAAAACAAAGAACAAAGAGGAGAAAGAGTGAGACATTTTAACCTATCTTATTCAGTGCATGAAATAACAAATGAAGGAAAAATTCCTAAGGATATAAAATTGAACAACATCATTAACGAGCTAGCGCAACTGACATGTATAAAACGCTGTACACATTAACAGTATAATACGTATTCACCTGTAGCAAACAAGGAGCATTTACTCAAACTAAACAGATGCTGGGCCATATTGACTATGTTTCAAAGAGTTAAAACTATATAGAGTGTACTCTTGGAAAATAGTAGAATTAAAGTGGAAATTAATAGCAAAAAAGTAACTACAGAAACTCCACAAGTTTGAAATTTAAGAAGTTTACTTCTAGATCATTTATGGGGGAATGAAGAAATAAAAATGAAAATTAGAAAACCTTTGTTACTGAATTATAATGAAAATACTATATATTGAAACTTGTAGGATGTAGAAAAAGCCAAGCAAACAGGGAATTTATAACGTAAATGCAGATATCAAAGAAAGAAAAAAAGCTGGAGATCAATGATCTAAATTTTCATCTCCATAAATTAGAAAAATAACAAATTTGATAGGAAAAAAGACAAAAAAAATTAGAGCAGATGTTAGTAACATAAAAAACAGATCTATAATAAACAAAGCTGAAATTTAATTCTTGGGGAGAAAAAACAAACTAATAATATTCATAAACCCTTAGTGAGTGGAAAAAAGAGAAAAACAAAAATGTTAATAGCATGAATGAATATAATATCAAATCTATACGTGTTGAAAACATAAAATATTGTAAATAAGTTTAAAAATTTATAAAAATTAATTTATAAAAATTTATAAAAATTTCTAATTTAATTTATAAAAATTTATAAAAATTTCTAAAAACAAAAATCCAATTTACCAAAACTAAAGAAATAAAAATTTATATTAAAGACATTTAATATAAAGATATTTAACCTGCAGATTAAAAACTTAAAAACATAAATGTCTTTATCATTAACATTGAATTAATATGAACTCTTCTAGGGACTAGAAAAAAGGGTGCATAGTTCTTAACTCCTTTTAATAATAGAAATAGGGACATAAGAGATGAAAAAACATTTCACAAAAGATATCAAAATGGGCAATAAATTATGAAGGACTTATAAATATAAGGATTTATAAATATAAATCAAAGCCCCAATGATATAATGACTATTAATGCCAAATTTGTTGAGGACATAGAAAACTTAGAACCCTTATAAATAGCTTATATAAGTACAATGTTGGAAAACTCTTGGACATTATTTACTGAGGTTGAACATTTGCATAGCCAGTCATCAATTACTTTTACTCTGGATGTACAGGCACAGATATGTGTGTACATGCATATCAAAAGTTGTGTATAAAAATGTTCATAGTTGCATTACCATAGACCTCCAAACTAGAAGTAAAGTGCATATCAGCAGTACAATTGAACAGTATTGAACAATTAAATGAAGAACTATAGTCATATGATACAGTATGGTTGAATACCACAAATTGAGTGAAAGAAGCTGGACATAATACCTGGCATGATTCCACATTACTTTGCTTAAAAAAGTAATCAATAGTAATCAATAGTGTTAAAAAACTAAATAGTGGTTACCTCTAGAAAGAAATAAATAGACACAGAAGGGTTTCTGGGGTACTAATAACAGTCTATCTCTAGACCTTTATAATGATTACACATAGGTGCTCTTTTGTAAAAATTTGTTATATCCTTATGATTCATGCACTTCCTCTCTGATGACATACTTTGATAGAATATTTAAAAAAATAAATGCTAAAAATACTATTTAAAAATGATTATCAGATATTAGAGCAAAGCTTCTAATATAGAACACTTAGACAAAAACAAATTGACATGATAAAAGAAACTTAGAGTAAACAGAGACAATGCAGGAACAGAAGTAATTTACAACAAAACTTACCTTAGAAGACAAAATACTATACTGCACTCGCAAAATCAAAAGACTGTAAAAAATGAACTTTCAGAAATTGAGAAGACATTTTACAACTTGAAAAGTCCTAGTAGAAAATCCTAAAAAAGAAAATGTGAAAGATGAAGTTGAGAAAATATTTTCAAAATGAAAATAAAAAGAAAAAGTTGAAGGGAACAAGAAAGAAAAGATAAGCTAATTTTTTTTTTTTTTTTGCTATCTAACACACAGGTTAGACTCTAATTTTGAGCCTCTCATTTTGAGTGTCTATGGCTTTTCATTCATATAAAGCAAGAAAAGTAATATGGAAAGACACATTAATTTTAACCTGCTAAATAAACACTATAAGAATTTGGGGAAGTCTTCACCAACCCATTACTCTGTATTTACTCAATGAAAAACTGCACAATCTATTTAAATTTATATATAATTGTCAAATTAGTTACAAAGACAAATGCCTAGGTAAGAGAACGAATTAACACGAAATTGGAGTTTTTGAGGAACCATCTTTTCTAGAGATTTTAAATAATGCCTGAGATTTTATTCTGTTCCTCACTCTCTAACCCACTCTTCTGAGTCCTTCAAATATTAACCCAACTCATTTAGTCATGTTCTGGCTCCTATCACCATATCCTCTGCAATCATTTCATGTGAAGTAATGGTGCAAAACTCTCGTTTATGTTGCTGTGCGAGGACGTTACTTGAGAGCCTTTGGAAGACATTCCTAGAACAGTTTAAGGACAAAATCTGACAATTCCTTGAGCAGCCAATGCCTCAGGGTCACTACCACCCAGGAAGTCTCAGGTAGTCAGTCCCAGTGTTACCAGAGAGTGGGGATCCTCTCTTGGCATGTTATCCAGGTTCTTGATGTCTTGAACGAAGAATTGAGCAAGACACTGAAATACAGTAGAAAAGAAAAGTTTTATTAGAAGGGAAAGTATGCTTCAGAAGTGGAAGTGGGCCTTAGCAAGAGAAGCATGGCTAAAAAGGCCTGGAAACAAAGCCTTCGGGGTTTTTATTCCTTTTTGCTGTGTGTGGTTACTTTTCTTAGAGGAATGGGCTTCCTTGATTGACAGGACTCAGTGATTCATCATTTTGCTTTCTGCTCATGTTTGTTCCCATAATTCAGTCTGTTATGATATTAATGAACTTCCGGGCATATGTATCATATTATAATGATGGTATAATGAGGCTCAGGTGAGACTGAAGATCGTTGGGGTCTTCATTGCATTTAGGAGTGACTGGCTTAAACTGGTGCCTAATTCTCTGCCTACTGGTTTCTTTGTGTGAGTTAAAAAAATGCCTTCTGACTTGCTTAATTGTGGGCAGATTAGGCGGACCCCTTCTAGGATAGGATAATCTCAGTGTCTTGGCAGGCAGACCTGAAACCCCCTAACTAACTTTCCCGCCTAACTCTTTTCTAAGAGTCATGAACCCCCTTATTATTAGTATGGATGTTGAGGGATGGGAGGTCTCGTCTGTATCTGCTTCCTGCTGAGAATGGCCATAGTTCCTGCCTACAAGGGTTTTGTGGAGCTCTTTCTCTTTCTGCCTCAGTCAGAGTGGGGTTTTGAGTTTCCTGCTGAAGTGCTACCTCAGTCCCTAGACAAGGAAAAGAAGATACAAACTTATTATTAAACCATATATCTTAATTTCTATTATTGATTTGCCTATTAAGTGAGTAATGGGAAACAGGCGTGGTTAATATATTTCTTAAAGAGTGAAAAAAGACCTTTGGCCTAAAGTCCCCTCCCCGCTCAGACTCTAAGGGCCCAGTCTGACTTAAAACCATTTCTGCTAACAGTGGGCTGATGACCCTTATCAATAGCCAGAGGATCTGAGTCTCTGGGGTAATTATCAGGATTTGAGGGAAGAGAGCCTTTTTTTCCAAAGAAAGGAAGGAAGAAAACTTAACTAGGTTTATTAAAAAGATTAAATTTGCAAGAGATGTCCTATTAAGAATTAATAGATTAAGAATTTTACAAGTGATGTCCCATCCCACCAGGCCAAGTTTTTGTGTTTGTTGTTGTTGTTGTTGTTGTTGTTAATGGAGAAAGGAAGCCCTCAAAAGAAAGAAGATACTTTTGTTGTCTAGATTCATGTAATTTTGCCATCTGGTAAAATTACCACCATAATTGCATTCATTAGACTACTTTACTAGTGGACAGTGATACAGATAATTTTACAGGAGACTTTGAAAAAGGAAGTTTTGTGATTTTGATGATGTACATAGTTATCAATCCCTGCTATATCTACCTACTTTCCTATATAAGAGATGTAAAAAGAACACCTAAGGAGAATCTTAATGCTGACAGCACATGTATGATTTTGAGTCCTAAAGTAAATCTAAGTAATAGAAGCAGACAGATATTATAATATAGCTAGATGTTACATAAACATTGCTTTTTGATTGTGTGTGTGTGTGTGTGTGTGTGTGTAGTGGATAATTTTGCATTGAGAAAACCGAAGCCTGAGTGTTTTGACCTACCTTAGGGGCAAATAAATAATGAGTAAAAAAATATATATATACATACATATATATATACACACACAGCATATATGTATTTATATATGTTTTATGTATGTATATATATATATACATACATGCATATATATACACATGTAAATATAAACCAAACCACTTCAAAGTAGAGTTGCAGTCTCCATCCCAGAGGAAGTGCCTTGCATGTCCTAATCCTCAAACCTTTGGAATGTTAAAACAGGGCAAAATAATCTTTGAACCCAACCTAAAGCAGCACTACATTCCCAATAATCTTTTGCAAAGCCAGCTGGGAGAGCAAACATTATGATCACTGGAGTGAGAATAAAAGACATTCTTTAGAATTAGCATCACTATGTTAGCTCACCTTCACCTGTAAGGTGTTCCTTCATTCTGTGGATGTACTTGTTCTCCTTCCCCTTCTCATGAATACCCCTTGCCTTCACATCCTAATGGGAACACCGTTTGGATTTCTGCCTGAATCAGTGCTTCTAGAATAGCCATTCTTTTAAACTTCAAATAAATGCTTGTTGCCTCTCACTTTGACATTTTATTTTTAGGCCAACAAGAGCATAATCAGGACTATCTCTTTATGCATTCAAAAATGAGTATTCATGTCAAAATGCCTACTACCTGAGTTGTGACTCTAAGATATTTAGTAAGACACGACATTATCTATTGCTCGTCAGAGGCTCCTGGAAAGCCTAAATTATGGTTAAAATGGAGGCTTAGCTAACCTAGGCCCCCTGCGTATTAGAAATTCATGGATTAAGTGATCTTTTGCTTCACCTTATTAATTACCATGTAGTATTACAGAAATAACCCAGGCCTTGAATTCAATAAATTAGAAATCTTCATTATATCCTGGTTATCTTACATTTTAAGTTTCTGTTCATGGAGCTTAATGACTAGATACAGAGTGAAAATGCAGTGTTGATGCCTGGAATTCCTGGAGCTTCTTCAAAAATAATTCCTTCTTTTAACCTGTGACGAATCCCTCCTTAACAAGGCCATCCTTCAATATTTGAGGGATTGATAATATACCACCTGCAGTGCCTCAGATTCCACTATTTGCAATTCAAAACATTCAGTTCATTTGGGAGGAGGTAGTGTGTGCTTTTAAGTGAATGTGAGTGTGTCTTGGAGGCTGAGAATAGAGAGAGGAGTATTACAGGAAGGAAAGAGGAACATTAAAGATATATTTGCTAATTTGTTTTGGAACTACAAATGACTGGTTAAACTGTGAAATGCCCCAGTGAGCACCAGATCGTGGATAGATGGTCCCTCCCATTTGGATGCTCGAGCACTGGTACTTCCATAGGCTAGTATCAATTTTTATGTCTGAAAATCTTTTATGCTTGAATTACATTTCTCCTCATTGATGTTTTGTTCAAAGAAATACATATTTTCATTCATTCATGTGAATGATTTTAATAGAAACAGTAGAGGAATGTGTATGCTGGGTGGTGCCCAAAGTGAGTGTCTTTATTATCCGTGGCCCAGAGAATCTTGACAACCTCTGAATTAGCATGTTATTCCATTCTACTAACTCTAGAGATGTTTGTCTCTGGTTTTCCAGGCCAGTGGTTGTGGCCCACAGGGATTCATGCACTAGTGACTAAGTATATCAGGCTCTATCATTCATTTCATTCAGGAATTAATGATCTTTTTTCCTTCTATTTTCCTACTCTCACTTGTATTCTAAGATTAATATTATTTTTTCTATGCTATAAGACCTTATAGAACTTTTGTCTGCTCAGTGTACCTGCTACCTTCTGAGACCAGCAAGGCATTTTTTTTGTTTTTGTTTTTGTTTTGTTTTGTTTTGTTCTGTTTTGTTTTGTTTTTGAGAAAAATGCTCCCTGTGTCTTATCCTCTACCTCCAACTCAACCATGGTGGACAGAATGGCAGCTGCTGTGTTCTTAGAGCCTTCATATTGGACTGTAGTTGATGGTGAAAAAAGGTGAGCACCTGACATAATAGAATGAATCACAGCTGATTCCTGGTATGTTTGCACTTAGGAAACTAGAGAAAAGTCAGTCAGTCCCTCTCTGGTGATGGGCACTTCGGGATGTTATTTTTGGGAACTGTCAGCCACCATGTTCCCTAGCACATGAAGGAAACCAGTTGCAATAGGAGATATGAGGCCGATCTGTCGAAGAGCAGAGATGAGAACTGTTTGGCATTTTAGTCTTAGATTTTAGTTGATCTTGAGGTAACTAACATTTCTGCTGTTGCAAAAGATACCTCCTATATATTCCATATATGTCCTTCAAATTGTTTTTTTCTTCCATATAATGCTTAAGTTGATGTCACTTGTAGCCAAGAGTCCTGATTGACACATAGAGTTCTCCCCAAGTATCGAATGTTTCTACGCTAGCAGTTTCCTCACACACATACATACATTGTAGAAAAGTCTCTGCATGTCTGTGGCTTATGACCACAGCCCAACCATGCTATGATAATTGGTCCTAATGTCCACATAGGATGTTTTATTTAAACCTACTTAAGGATGAACTTGTTTCTCAGAGTGATTGCATGTATTCGTTACATTTAATTATTGGAAGTTTATTTCTATTTGCTGAATAGATTTAGACGTAAGCCTTACTAGGATTTGGTTTCCATCTGACAGAAGCACCTTCCAGCTCAGAGGGATCCAGATTATTTGACAGCTATGATGGAATCAAAATGTAGATTCACAGTGAATCCGTGCAAGTTTTATGTGTTTGTATTAAAAGCAATTCAAGCCCAAATTTTTCACTTTAACATTTCCTACCAAATACTGTGTTGTCATTGTTATTGGTGATGACAATACTTTCCCAGGGAAAGACTGCATTAGATTTACAAGGCCAGTTGGCTTTCTCAGTGTGAGCAATTCGATTGGTAGCAAAATATATTTTTTAATTAGGAAAAATGCAAGAAAGAACTCCTGAGAATCCTACGCAATGGGGGAGTTGACCATCTCTATGAATTCATAAGAAAGTCTCATTGTAGAAACTATTATACAAACAAATGGATCAGGTGAAATATTTGAAATATTTTTCTCCACTCTGTGGAGGTTGCCTCATGCTCATGTTTCTTCCCAGCTGCCTGTCTACTTCTTCCAAGAACCTCTGCAGGGAGCTCCAGGATCAGAAAAAAACAGAGGACCTTGATGTCTTTACATTCCTCACAGTGAGATATCTTTCCCCAGCTATTCTACTAGTTGGAGTCCATTTTCTCTCTGAAACCCTGTATTTATGTAACTCTCAAATCTTTCTCAGTGCCAATTATAGCAGATTTACTGACTTTCAAGTCACCACTCTAAGATTACTTTATGTATTTATTTAAATATAGTTGCAATGGAAAGGCATCATGTCCTATATCAGTCTACTTAACCACTCTATCAACAGCACCCCCTTGAAATAGAAGAATTTGTTCAATTCAATAAGTACTTGCTACACCTATATTTATCACCCAAATTAGGATAATTTTGAGAGTGAAAGAGACTACCGTTTATCATTATACTGGAGCAACAGATGTAAATTAAAAATTTCTTAACAAATAAGGACATATGGTTTTCCAAATTCAGTGGTTGTGATTCTATTTACACTTCTATTGGATAGGCTGGTGTGATAGGCTAACTACCCAGCCCCCATTTCCTCTTCTGAAAACTACCCTTTTCTACATCCTTTCCTGTGGTAGAAGATCCTGAGCCATGACTCCTGCTCTTTCCAGCCAAAACTACAGGTAGAAGTGCACTGAACTACAGGTGAATTAGAATCCACAATGAGCCAATTTGATAATTTATTTACCAAGCAATTGAAAATGGTGACTCAGAGGTCCTGGTTACAGTCTGTTGTTATTTTAAACTGCTAGATCAGGTAAAGCAAAACAGTGATGACTGTATGGATGCAGACACAGGAAATGTTGCTCCACTGAAGAAAGAAAGAATGAAAAAGACACATAGAGCAAGACAGAGCCATAATTCCACCTGTTCCAGAAAGAGCAAGTGGAGACAAAGATTGGCTGGGCTTCTGACTCCTTCCAGTTCTGGGTTTCGTGATGTACCTGGCAGCCATGATATATTTGAATATTCTTGTTATGAGGTCTCCTTTTTGCATTAGATGGTTTACGTGTGTTTCTTTTACTGTAACCCAATATTCCCTGACATAGGTATATATTTGCTTAAAAACCTCTTTTTCTGTATGTCTCTTGTGAATTCCAATGAAGTTGGCTAAGCCTTGGTAAGAAAATGAAAATGACTTATTAAAAGTAAATATGCTTTAGTATCCTAGTGGTCTCCAAAAATCAATTAAAATATGCTTTTTTTGAATTGACATATAATTAGCCTCGATGAAAGAAAAAGTAGCAGAAATCTAATTTTCTACTTGTTTTCCACCTTGCTTCAGAGTTTCGCTGGTGTTTGCCTGCAACAGACAAGAAATACTCATGAGATAGGAGGGCAATTGACATAGTCTCCCTCCTTCTTTGCCATCTTATCATTTTTTCAAGCCCAAATTGAGTATTCCAGCTTTACTAACTCTAAGAGTAGCAGCATTTGGTAACTTTCAAGGAGCCTCAGGTGCAACATTCAAATAAGCCAAGTTCTCAAGATTTAAGTAAAAAAAAATGAAAAAGCCCACTTGCCAAATTCTACAGGAGGGGTGAAAACTGTACACACAAAGGAAAATGTGCCTGTTTACAAAGACATAGATCATCAGTATTAAAGGGAATGTTTGGATTCAGAGAGCTGCTTACCTGGTAGGACCAGAGGGGACAGATGTCATATAGGAGGAGTATAACATACTCTCATTCTTGGGGGGATGTCTTGCTATAGTCAGAAAGAAAACAGGAGGAAATTAAGCCATGGTAATTTAGTGTTGATTATAAAAATCAATAACTGTTTTATTGTTTAATAATTACTGTTACCTTCTGGCATCAACTTAATAATTTAAAAAGTTAAAATGATTTGTAAGTATTGGAAGTGACCCTGCCTAAAAAGACTAGTTCTCAATGGCTAGAGGTCAGCTGAGTTTCTTTTCTTACTTTACGATTACAAACTATATTATTAATAATCTAGTCATGCTATTAAAGGGTATCAAATAATGGAATCATATTGAACTTCAGTATTTTAGTCAAATCAGAGAGATATGACAATCATAGTTAGGAGTTTATATATCAGGTCGATACCTCCTGAAGCTGGCATAACTGGTTAAAGAAAAAAGCTCTCATCGATCTTCATGAGGTCATATTTTCTCATATTTAGAGGAACATATTAGTATGTTGGATTCAGAAATGTTGAACTTCATACACTTTAATATTCAACAGATTTTAGCTAAACAATCATTTCTAAGATTTTTTTTTCAATATATGTTTTGTAAACTGCAGGCCTCATGGAGAGCAATGAACTGGACCAAGTTTAAGTTGGATTTTTAAATGTGGATTTTCAAAAAGAATATTGGATCTGTCAGGTTTCAATCAGAGAAATAGAATCAGTAAGAGATGTATATTAAGATTTTTTTTGCTAGGACTTGGCTTACGTGTTTGTGGGGCTGGCTGGACAAGTCTGAAATCTGTAGGTTAAGGCATCAGGAAGAATAGGCTAGAATTCTCAGGCACAGACTGAAGCTGCTGTCCATAGGCAGAACTTCTTCCTCTTCAGGGGAGCTTCAGCACAGCCTTTGAGACCTGTCAGTTGATTATATCAGGTCAATCCTTGTTTAACATCAACTGATACTAAAGTGTTAATCACATCTACAGAGTACCTTAACAGCAACATATACCCTAGTACTTGATTGAATGACTGGGGACTGTAGTGTAGCCAGGGTGACACATCAAAAGGATCATCACAGGTGTCTAGACGGTAGACAGACTCATAGGTGAATCTCAGGTATAACCTGTGTTCCTCAGTGATGGCCCAAATTTGATTCACTCCTTCATGAATCAAACATGGCAATTCTAAGAGATTGAGCTGAAAGGGAAACCTCTTTTTGTTCAGCTCTCCACAAAATTTATAAAAAAGAAATAAAATGTGGGTGGTAGAGAAAACATTCTCAGAGAAGCACGATTTCCACTTCGAACATAAACATCCCTGCTTTTTTTGATTTGAAAAAAAAAAAAAAACTTCTCTTTTTACCTCAGCATTAATCTAACAGCAGGTGACCATTATCCTGCACAAATGTTCTATTTTACTGACATTATCTCTAAATAGCAAACCAGGGGTAGATAGGAGAATGAGTTCTAAACTACCACTTTTCTCTCTGTGTTCCAGAGCTCTTGGAAATTTTATTGGAGTATATCAGAGGGGATTAATGAAAGCATTTTCTATTATATCACATTTAAACACAGAGAGAGGTGATGGGAGAGTAAATTAACTCATGATAAATAGCATATGCTAAGGCTTTAATCTGAATTTAAAATGGTGGTTTTCTAATTTAATTTATCATGGGTTTGTGTTTTCTTGGTCAAGAGGAGATATTACACTTTATGTACAAAAAGATGGCATTTCTCCCTGGGGCTAATAAATTTTATTCATTTCAGGCATTCACGTAGCCAAATGATATAAATTTTGTTGAGTAAATCAGGTCAGCAGATCAAGATGACAGCGAGCTAGTGCTTATAACTGTCTTGTGAAATCTGACTGCCGTTTTGGAGATTGTTCAGGTCTGGTTGCCTTGCAGTTTCTAGCCATTTCATGTATTGTTTTTCTAATTTTTGAAAGCATAAAATTTTCATTCTTATTCATGTGGATGGCTTGACAAATGTGTATACTCCATATAATCTCTTTTCTAGTTCAGAGCAAATATTAGAATTGCATGTTAGAAATGTTTAGTGCCTCTGCATGGCTGACATTGAATTTTTTTTTGGTTGTTTTTGTTTTCTTTTCATTCTTCTTATTCCATAATATAACCATAAAACTAACAATTTGGAAAGAGTATTAGCTACCATTTATTGAATACCCATTATTTGCCCCTCATCATGCTAGGGCCTTTATAATCATCTCTTCCCATCTTTTACAAACATTTCTGCATAGTGATTTCCATTTTAGAGATGAGAAAACTAAGGTTTAGGGAAATCAAAAACCTGGTTTAAGATCACACAGCTTCCTGGAAGTAAGCTGGTATTTGCGTTTGCCTATTTCTAAACCCAAATTCTTCTCTACCATCTCACCAGCCAATTTAATTTGTTATTTGACAGTATGTAAAAATGTATATTCCAAGGGAATGGTGATACCCAAATCATGAAACCTTAAGTTTATCCAGATAGACAAGTACCTCTGGAAACCGTCTTCATATGATTTATGTGGAAATACCAAGAACAGTCAGAATCGCTGTGGTCTCTTTAATTTTGACTCTATATTTTGAAATCTATAACTATTAGGTATTGATATGGGGGATTTCACTTTTATATTATATATGCATTTAAAATCCAATGATATTTAAGCAAATAAATTGTACTATTAAGATTGTGGGACAAATGTTTAGCCTATTTTGTAGGACTGGCTGATTTTAAGCATGTTTGAAGTACCATTAACATAAATAATTGCTGTGCTCTTTTGAAAGTGTCTACTTACTAGCCTATCATCAAAGAATTCACCTTGACAACAATTTGTTAACCTTCTTCAAGTTATCATATTTACTTAAAAGTCATTAACCTTCACTCTTTGAAAATATTATACAAATGCTTTGGTTTCATACTAATCATGATTGTTTCCTCCAAGTGTTTCTAATCAGTAAAGTTTTTTTATATACAGATTATGCTTAGGTCAGCCCCTACACACACACACACACACACACACACACACACACACACACACACAACTTATTAAGTTATTTAGGCAGAAATAAAGTTTTGGACTACATTCAGAGATGACGACTGGACAGATATTTTGATTGATTTCACTTAGCGACACAGGAATTTCTGGGTAATAGCTTCTGCAGCCATTGGACTACTTAAAGATCTCATAATCCAGTCAATGGTTATTATTATGTGATATTGTTATTACCCTTATGAAACCAAAAGCCTGGAGTCATCGGGGAGGTTTGTAGCATGACAGCTCACACCTTTCTCAAAAGTGTTCATTAGCATTAAAAATAAACTTAATTGAAAACCTTAATTTGTACATAAGAGCTCAAAATTTCATAATCTGTTTCTAAACCCTGTCTTGCACTTCAAAGCTGGTATACATTTCATTACATGATAGCAGAAAGGACAGAGGCAGAAAGAGAAATGTTAGAAGAGAGATTAATAGTAAGAAAACATCCCATAAATTAGGTAATATTTCTTCCCATAAGACACGTTTTATTCTCTGAAAATTTATTCATAGTCAGGGAAGGACATCTCAGTTACAAAGGCATGGTTTAATACCTTCTTCATGGCCAGATACACTCCAAAATTATATAGATTGTATATGTTAACTTGTGGAAAGATAAATATCACCCTAAAATAATAGAGTGGGGCAGTAGCCCAGTTTGACAAGTGGGAAAACACAAGGTTTGTAATACTATTTAATATAAGGTGTCAGGAACCTGAAACAGTGCCTTGTCAGGAGAATATGGAAAGAGAAATTGTAACCAGTGGATATTTAATGCCATGTAGGCACAGAAGTCAGAATAGCTATATAATTCAACATTATTTTTATCTAATAGAAAAAGCTTTTTATTCCCTCCCAAGCTAGTATTTTTGTGTAGCTATTTCCAGAAGTACCTAAGTATTCATTAGACTCACATGTGTTCTGGGGGACATTTAGTCTATAATAATACCTATTTTGAACTGGACTCTAATAAGATGGAAGAGAAACTTCAATCTTGCACTGTAACTTCTACGCTTTTTGCTAACTGCTATTGTTATTGAGTATCTTGACTTCATTTCCTAAGTAAATAACTTTGGATTGTTACTGCTAATTATCTCTCAATTGTGAAATTGTTTTTGACATGAGAGTTTAGTATGGTTTCCTTTTATGTTTCAGAAATATGTCAGCTGAAAATTAGCACAGGGAAAATATCTGTCATGGGCCATAGACAAGATAGATGAATGAGTATATTGACTAGAAACTTTTCAGCTATAGAATTGTCTTTAAAAGTGAAATCAGATTGCTGGTGTATAAATGCAAACCATTTTGTTTCAAGTCCACAAAACAGGAAAAAAATATTTTAGTTAGTGAACTGATTTTTTAGAAGAAATCATGTCAGTTAACTGGTTTTCTTCCATTCATCCATTTTTCCATGATGTAATGGTTAAATTAAAGAGACTGACAGTATCAAGTACTGGTGAGGAGATGGAACAACCAGAATTCCCACATACTACTGGTGGGGATTTCAAATAGTACAGCCATTTTGAAAAGCAGTTGGCCAGTTTCTTGTAAAGTTAAAGATATAAGTATCATATGACCCATACGATCTTATGTTCTTAGTTATTTCCTAAGAGAAATGAAAACATATGTCCCCATAGAAACTCGTGTTCAAATGTTTATAGCAGCTTTATTCATAATAGCCCAGACTAGAATGTATCTAAATATCCATCTACAAATGAATACATAAATAAATTGTGATATTTCCTTATAATAAAATGCTACTCAGCTATAAAAGGCACCAAACTACCGATATATACAACAGGATGGATCTCAAAATTATTGTGCTGAATGAAAGAAGCTAGATGCTGGAAAGTACTTACTATGTGATTCCATTTGATATTCTTGAATAGACCTAATGATAGAATGCAGCCAGAAGTTTTTTTTTTTCTGTAGTTGTGTGTGTGTGTGTGTGTTGGAGGGGGAGGGATAGACTGGGAAGGGGCAAAGGGGAACTATTCAGGCTCGTAGAAATATTCTATATCTTGATTGTGGTTACATGGTATAGGTATTTTTCAAAACTCAATGGACTGTACACTCAAAACTGGTATATTTTATACGATTGTCTTAGTTTCCTACAGCTGCCATAACAAAATACTACCAACTGGGTGGCTTAAAACAACAGGAACTTATTCTCTCATAGTTCTGGAGGCCAGAAGTCTCAAATCAAGGTGTTGGCACTACCCGACTTCCTCTGGAGGCTCTATGGAAGAATTCTTCCTTGCCTCTCCATAGCATCTGGTGTTTGAGGGCAATCCTTGGGGTTCCTTGGCTGTGACAGTAACTCTAGTCTACCTCCTGCATCACATGGAGGAGGTAGTGTCCAAACTTCCTTTTTTTAGAAAAGACATCAGCCTTTAGGGCTTAAGGCCCACTTCATTTTAGCTTGATTATGCCTACCAATACCTTATTTCCAGATAAAGTCATATTCTGAGGTGCTGGGTAGGCATTAATTTGTAGGAACACTATTTAGGGGACACTTTTCAACAGAAATATGCCTCATCAGTGTTGAATCAAGTAAGTAGAAAACACAGTATCTTCTTTAAATCTATGAGTACTCCCAGAATTCTAGACACTGCTGTGTATACATACCAACTTTCATAATAAAGGTACTTTTTTTTTCTTAAGGAATAAGTATCAATTCTCAAAGGAAAGTTGTATTTAGAGTCTTGAATTACTAATTACACTGCCCAATTTTATTATTAACAAACATCATATTTAATAACAGCCACAGGTTGCTGAAAGCCCAAATCTGTCTTTGGGATCAAATCTGCCTTATTAGTTTTTGTGAATGACTGCTTCGACTAGTACCCAGCAAACCTACTGATCACAACGCAACCCACAGTGCAAGTACAAATATGGTCAGAATCATTGGGAGACCTAACAGCCTTTTTCTCAGCTGAGGGGCATCAGGGAGATATAGCCAAGGAAAGGGCAAGTAGGGCCATATCTGCAGAGTCAATGGGAAATTTAATAGAACCCTATAGTTTCTTGCTCTGCTTCCTGGCACTGACTGAGTCTTCTCCCTCTCCACACCATATACATGAACTCATAGAAAAGTTCTGCCTGAGCAATTTGGCTCATGTCCACTTAACAGATGGTGTGAGGCTGGAGCACAGTCATTCAAATCCCGCAATGCAGGTTACTTGTGTGATGGGCTAGTAGGGGGGCTGATAAAGCTGGCAGATCAGAATGAGTAAGCTACTGTGAGGAGAATGGTTGATGTGGCTTTAATGACTTGTTTTTGCTTAACTAAGGGATAGAAATTAGATCTTCTATGAATAAGCACTATACCAATGATGTGTATAGCATTTTACAGCCTAGAAATTGTTTTGTATTTTTTAAATGAGATTCTTGCAATAAATTTGTGAGGTGAGCAGGGGTTATTTGCCACATTTTATGGAGAAGGGAGGTGGGTTAAGTGACCTGCCAAAGCTAGTGAATGAAATGCCTGGACCTCAAATGTAATGCTTCTTACGTGCCTATTGCACTGTTACTATTGTTGCTAAGATTATGATAGTATTCCTATGACTTCATATGGTGCTTCACACAGAGGAGATCCTCAACAAATATTTGTTAAGTGAATGAGTTGTTAGCAATGTTTATAATATTTTATGTCCATCATTAACAAAACAGCATTCTGATATAGAAAACCTTCAATCGATAAACAAAGCTTTATTCATAAGTGTTATATAAATGAGGCTCATGTTGGAAGTTTAGCAAGTGTTTGTTAAATTAATAGACATTCTTAAGTACCCATAGTTTAGAAATACACATTTAAAGCGTTAAGAGTATATAAACAATGCTGTTCCCTATGTATTGTCATGTTCTCCTCTAGAGCCTAGTCTAAACACAACCCTGAAGATTTAGCAAATTGGCAAATACTGACATGCTTCAGTGTTTCTTTCCTTTCATGTGTGAGAGAAAGCTGAGTTTAACACAGAATTCATAGGTCTCAGCTTACATTTAATACCTCTCTGCAAAGCCCTCTTTGACTCTTTTAGTCTGGGTCCCAGCCCAGTAAACAGAAGCTTCATGCATTCAGGACAGTGCCTGTCTTGGGTGATCAAGCATTTCCAGAGCACATAGCAGATAATCATGAATGAATTTCTGAAATGATGCTAATACAGGAAACTGCTCATGGGGTTAGGATTGTGAATACAGACATTTGGCAGTAGCTTACAGGCAATGATTGGAAAGTTCTAAACTCAAAACTGTTCCTCTACTGGCATGTATTATTCAAATACTGAAGAATTCATGAACAAAAAGTATCAATAAATTTTTATATTTTCCATGGTAGATGATGCTAATTTGGAATGAAATTTGGAAGTTCTTAGCACTCTGGGAAATGCCAATGCTTAAAATGGAAATTTACTAGAAAAAAACAAAAAGACATCTTTAGGACAAATCTCTCTGGATATATAAGACCCTATAGTCACTTCAATAATACAAAAAAAAAAAAAAAGGAAGAAAGAAAGAAACATTTTCCACATGATCTTTTATATTACATGTGTCAAATTCATGCCCTTAAATTATATTTTTACACTTTTTTCTAATTTATTTTCACGATTTATTTTGGTATTTTTATGTGATAAATTAGACTTTAATACATAGTAGAATGCTGAAGTCAGTATTAATTTTTTTCTCGAATATTTTCTTCAAGAAAGAACATTTTCTTCTAGAAAAAGCAAGTTGTTGAGTTCTTCTCTCTCTTCATTCTCATTCCTTGACTTTCCTCCTTTCCCCATGACCTACCTACCCCAACTATGCACTTTGGTGGCAGCTATCAAGCAGGTGGCCTTTACCCTAGGTACAGGTGTGGTCACTTGGCCCATACTGGGCTGATCACTTTACTCCATCTATCTGCCCACAGTGATTGATGCAAGTAAGGGCATTTCCCCAAAGTGGATCAAAGAGCTCTTTCCAGAGATCGCATTGTCAATAGCTAGTATAAGGCTCTGAGGGAACAATCTAACAGCAACTGCAGACATATTCCTGTCTTGTTGGAACATTTAATCAGTAGGAGTACTTTTTGTACCAGTGTCTCTGGTTTGCATATGTGATTTATCTTGTTCTTGAAGTTTGATTATGTGAACCAATATGTTTCCCATTATTGCTCAAGTTCAGTTTTGATTCCTAAATACTGAAGAGACACATTAGATTGTTAGAAGTTTTAAAGTTCAAATCAAATATCTTTGGACATTCTTGAAGGTTGGTCTAGAAAACTAAGGGTCACTTCCAGTTTTATCCCTTTTATTGCCCTTTACATCTCATATTTTCGAGGATCAAGGTTTACTTTTCTGTGTCTTCATATTTTTAATGATAAAATTATTTTGCATATTTGTCAATAGCAGAAGGAGCAACTACGAAAGGTGTTTAAAAAGTGTAGAATGAATATTCTGTGCTCTGAGAACTTTCTTAGATTCAAAGATTAAAAGTAACTGGGAAATAGGTGTTATTTTCCAACTTTTATACATAAAGAAACTGATGTTCAGAGGCCCTATTTTTAGTGAATTAAACTCTAAGGTTCATCTGTATTCAAAGTAATTACCTGAAATAGTCTCTTTAATTTACTCTTTCATCTAGTATTAACATTAAAATATAAGCTACAGAGGGAGGAAAATTATGTAACTGGGGCTTTCTACATATCCATAGATACATATATTTATAGTTCATACTTGTAGCATAGTCTTAGCTACTATTCTTTAAATAACATTTATCTACATTTAATTAGATATTTATGCAAAGAGGCATTTGTAGAAAGGATTAACACAAGGTATTCTATATGAGATATCTTGAGATGATTTACAGAACCTCTATTTTTATTCTAGATCTTATTTCATTGTGGCTTAAGGAAAAACATTAACTGATAATTAGCTTTCCTCAACATGTGAAAATTAATATTTCCTCAATGTTTGATGTACCTCCATAGGTGCAAAATAAACTTGGAGAACAAGGAACAGATTGGACAACAGCCATTTAAAAAAGAAGACTAGAACAAGAAAATACATATATATTATATATAATAAGTATATATTAATAAATAAATATATAAGTTAATAAATTTAATATATAATAATAAATATATGTAAATAATATTATAGAATAATAACATTGACTGATTTTTCTTAGTGCTCAGAACTTCTGAAGCAAATAGTCTGATACATTTAGAAATGTGAAATGAAATTATAGGTAAAGAAGCTGCAGAAATCAAATTGGGTCTTTTTGGGTTGTTATCTAAACACATAATTTTGGAGTCTAATATATCCTTTGAGATCAAAAGAGTCATTAAGAAACCATTTATCTACAAGAAATATCAGCAAGACAACACTGAATCCAGATGGTTATAAAGTTTTATTTTAGGAAATATTCAGTGATAAAGTATATCCAATTTTAAATGAGAGTTGCAAATAGGCAGTAAAGCTATTTCGTCTTAATTTAGTAAACATTTTCCTTCTTGAAACAGAAGCAAAAGCTCCAAGATGTAAATTTCCAAAAAGCTCATTTTTGCATTTAACATGAATCCAGTAAGCTTTATATTAAAAAAAAAAGGATTATTTTTTAAATTTTTAAGTAGAAGAGAATTATGTAAAATGAGAGGACTCATCTTGATATATTTTCCCTCTTCATGTATTGGATGAGTGTATTTGTCCAAGAATTCAGTGGACCCTTGAATAACATGGGGGTTAAGAGGTGCTGATCCCTGTGCAATGAAAATTTCATGTATAACTTTTGACTCTTCAAAAACTTAACTACAGTCATCCCTCAGAATGCATAGGGAATTAGTTCCAGGACTCTCAGTGATACCCAAATCGGTGGATGCTCAAGCCCTTTGTATAAAATAGTGTAGAACAGTTTTCCAGTCAAGATGGAGAAGGGGGTAAATGCTGTGCTTGCCTCTTCCCATGACCACATCAAAATTACAACTAAACTACAGAACAACCATCACTGAGAATTGGCTGAAGTCTAATTGAACAGAAGTCTTATAACTAAAGACATACAGAAGAAGTCACGTTGAGACTGGTAGGAGGGGCAGAGATGTGTGCTGGTTAAAAATTGGGAAGGCTATTTCAGCTGCAGAGGTTTACCCCCAAGGAGTGAGGGGTCCCAGCCCCACACCACCCTCCCCAGATGAGGGTTCCAGTGCCAGGTAGAGAAGTTCCTATAACTTCTGCTGTGAAAATCAGCCAAGATTGTGGCTGAGTGAGACAAGGCCTGCTGGAGTCTTAGGCATTCCTCTTAAAGGGACCATACATGGACTTATTCACTGATAGACCCACTGCCTTGGAGATCTAGTGCTAGGGCAGCAGCTTGAAAGGTGCCAGGGACATAAAGGGGGAAACTGAATTTTCTGGCTTCAGAGCGAGAGTTAGAGGGGCAGCTTTCTCCCACAGAGAAGTGCTGGCATAAGCTATTGTCCTTTGTTGAGCTCTTCCCACACCCAGCCTACACGTACAGGCCAATGCCATATCTGAGTCTCCATCATTTGGGTCACCACTATTCATCCTGCCCTCGTAATTCCCTGAGACCCTGCTCAACCGAACTTAAGACCCACTCAAGCTGCTTCTAGTGGCTTTTCCATACAAATGACCTGTCTTAGCTCATTCTGTGACTTCCTAAAATATCTCAAAGGTTCATGAAACCCAAACAAGCAGTATCTGGTCTCAGTGTACCTCATACCTTTTGCTAAGTAGTCTCAAGCTAGACATTTGGTTTGCACCTTAGCCTCTGCCAGGCACCTCCAAGCCCAGCACAAATGACAGTCTGAAGATTATTTTGTACTCAAACCAAGTGACTCTTTCCTTACTGTAGTAGCATCCAGCCCTCATAACCAATCAGCCTGAGGGTCATTCTCTCCCACTGACATGCCAAGAGTAATCAAGGCTCAACTACAAAAAAAGGCACACACAACTCACATAAGAGACACACCAGGAGCACCCAGTTCAGGTGACCAGGGAGACTGTACCACTGCACCCCCCCAGGATGCCTTCTGTATAAAACCACTCTATGAATACTGAAAAACATAGGAGCTCTATCTAATACATAGACATAAACACAGGGAGGTGGCCAAAATAAGGAAACATAGAAATATATCCCAAATGAAAGGTCAGAACAAAGCTTCAGAAACAGAACTAAACAAAATGGAGACACTCTATGAGATGCAGAGTTCAAAGTACTGGTTATAAGAATGCTTAATGATCTCAGTGAGAACTTCAGTAAAGAGACAGAAAACATAAAAACAAAGATAGGAAACATAAAAAAGAACCAGTCAGATGTGAAGAATACAACAATTGAAATGAAGACTATATTAGAAAAAATCAACAGTAAGTTAGGTACAATAGAGGATCAAATCAGTAATTTGAAAGCTTAGGTAGCAGAAAACATCCAATCAGAAACGGCAAAAAAAAATGAGCGTAGTTTAATGGACCCCTGGGATGACATCAAGCATACACATATTCACATCAGAGGGGTACCAGAAGAAGCAGAGACAGAGCAAGAAATTGAAAACCAGTTTGAAGAAACAGTGACAGAAAACTTCCCTAACCAGGTAAAGGAAATAGACATACAAGGCCAGGAGGTGTGGAGAGCCCCAAACAAGATGAACCCAAAAAGGCCCACACTAAAATAAGACATCATTAAAATGTTAAAGGTTAAAGAAAAGAGAAAATCTTAAGAGTGGTATCCCTCCCAATTCTTACCCACCACATGTGGGAGTGGGGCCAGCCTGTTTTGCATATCCTCCCCTCTTACCAGTCTAGCTGTGGCTTCTTCTTTACATTCTTAGTTATAGTTGTCTGTTCAGCTAGTCTTCAGGTGGTTCTCAAGGGTGGTTGTTCTTTAATTTAGTTGTAATTTTGATGTGATCATGGAAAGAGGCAAGAACAGCATTTACCTACTCCCTATCTTGATCAGAAGTCCCTGCCACTCTGTCTTGTCTTTACCAATTTGACTGCTCTAGGTACCTCATAGAATGGCATCATCTACTATTTGTTCTTTTGTGATGGGCTTATTTCATTTAGCATAATGTCCTCAAGTTTCATCCATGTTGTAGCATGTGTCAGAATGCCCTTCCTTTTTAAGGCTGAGTAACATTCCATTGTGTATATGTACCATATTTTGTTTATGCATTCACCTGTTGATGAATACTTGGGTTATTTTCGCCTTTTGATTATTGTGAATAATACCGCTATGAACATGGATGTCCAAATATCTCTTCAAGTCCCTGCTTTTAATTCTTTTGAGTATATGCTTAAAAATGGAATTATGGGATCATATGGTAATTTTTTGAGGAATCACCATATTATTTTCTATGATGGCTGCACTAGTTTATATCCCCAGTAATAACACTTTTATTAATATGTGATCTTTTCTTAAAGAATGGGTTAAATGCCCAACTTAATCTCTCAATGATTGTAGTAATATATTGTTCAATTCATGTGTGTCCCCATGTTCTGCTGTTGACACTGTAAGAATGATGTGTCTGGAGGATAGAGTACTACATTTATTTGATGTTGGTGCATTGAAATGGGAATAAAGATTAAAGGTGTTGTCTTGGGTTAATTCCCCCAAAACATAACCTGACATGAATATTTGTGTAAAACTGATGTTATGAAGTGCTCCCAGGAGAAATCACTAGGGGAATGGAGAAAGAGGGAAAGAGAAGGTAGGTGAGCCAAGCAAGGTGCAATACTAAGGGGCAATATTGTGGAGCAATATCTTTCCTCAGAGAATCACTTTGGCTCAGTCATGCAGGGGAACTCCAGAAGGAAGTTGGGTTACACCTCAGAGGTGTCTCAGTCGGGGCAAAGGGGCTCAAGGTTCTGTCAGCTATAGGTAAGGTGCAATCAGGCATTTCCAGCTCTCTTATGCATGTAAGCAAAGCATGTTCTTGCAGCCTGAGGCAGCCCTCCAACAAAAAGGCATGGGTATTGACTGTTGGGGTGTAAGCATATTGAACATGTGCATAAAAATAGTAGTATAAGGATCCAAAAGGATATGGCAGAGCATGGATAACCTCTGCCACAGATATCAAATACAAGGCAACATATATCCTCAGGATAAGAATAGACAGGCAAGTGTAAGGGTTGGTTAATTTTGTCAGCCATTTAATATAAATAACACGAAGAACAAACTTTGTATCAAAACTTTATTTATTAAACAAAAAAATGCACCATTGGAATAACATTTCTATAAAAAATGAATATGAGACTGTTCTACAGTGATTACAAAACCCCCTTTTCCTCATGTAGTAGTATACAAGATCGTGTAGAAACAGTCATTGTTTTAAACGGGAAGCAAGTTTCCTTTCTCATAGAACAAGATTTACACTTAAATATTGCAATCACTAGTCTAATTTGGTTAACGATGCTAGAGTCTGACAATTTAAAGAAACTCTTTGTAGGCTCAAAATACCTTTTATTTAAAAAAGGTGTTTTGTAGCAACAAAAATTTTCTTTTTCCACTAAGGCTAGTTAAAGCTGTAGTATACCCATTTCTACCAAATAAACCTACTACTACCACACTAACAATTTGCTTGAATTGCAAAGCCCTTTGAGTGAATGAGTAGCATTAATCTGTGAAATGCTATCAGAATATTTTAGGTTTGGTGGTGTCCTGTTTGAATGACCCTGGAAAGGGAGAAGGCGGTGATGATGGAGATTCAGTGGAGGCTTTGCCTGGCCGCATCCTCATACTCAGCAGTGGACAATTAATTTCCAAACTGGTCCCTCTGAGACATGGAACACTGCAGCTTTAACAGCCGTAACTAGATTCCCAACCAGATCTCCCTTTTAATCATAAATTATCCCAAAAGAAGCCACTCTAAATAATAAATTAAATATTACTTATAAAAAGTACGCCCCATCCCCACCCACCCAGCCCCCAATCAAGCTGACAATTTGCAAAGTTCCAAATTGTCAGGTTTACCCTACAATAATAAAAAACAGCATTTCTCCTCCTTCCTAACATTCCTTTCTTGCATCTGAAAATACACACTTTCAGCACACAGTGAGATCCCTTGGCCCATGCGTCTGTGTTTAGGACATCTTGTAGGGTTTTGCTGTTGCTCTCCAACCAACCAAAAATCATAGGATGACAATGTACAAAGGCTCTCTACTGAGAGCAGGAGAAGAAATCCTTCAGAGTGCAACCAGAAGTCCACCAAATGAGCGTTATCCAATGGGGGTAGGGGACAGTGCGGAAGTAATAATTCATTTGCTGACATAGACGTAGTATTTGATCTCCGATTTAACCTCTCTGACCAGGAAATACTCAGGCATTTCTTTTTCAGAATCAGTACCTTTTGGAAGCAGGTATTCGGATAGTAAGTTACATTGAGGCATGCGAGTGCATATTTTTCAATGGAATGGAATGTTCTAAAAAAATCTGTGTGATTTTCCAAAATATCCAATTTAAAAGATTGGAATCAAGTGAAAAGCTTACACTACTAAAGTGATTTCCAAAAGTTACTGGAGAAATACAAACTATGAGTAAAATGTTTCTTTGAAAGTGATTGAAACGAGAGGAAGTGTAAATGTGAGTGTGTGACCGCTTCTGCAGCTCTAGAATGTTGTAGGCTCTGGGTCGTGTACGGGGTTACGAACAGGCTAGGATCCTAACCTCTGTGTTCAGGGTGGCCTGTGGGTGCATGAAGTAAACTGCTTGAGGGAAGAAAAGCAACCTTGTGCCACATCTATTTTAAAGTTCAGATGATTATGTTTTCAATAAACATACCAATTTTATCTAAAATGGTAAGGTAATCTCTTTAGAGGTGAAATTTTTTTTTTTTTTTTTTTTTGTCGAAATTATAGTCCAGTTGCCATATGTGAGACACAGAGGTGAATCAAAAGGGTGGATAAAAATGAGAAACTATCTTTAAGCACAGACTATAAAGGCTTCCAGAAAGACCTGTACTTGGAGATTCTTTATTGGGAAAGCCAGTGAGTGCCAAACTTTACAGTTTCCCAATATTTTCTGGAATGACACACTAATGCTGGTTGGCTCTTCTTTTGTAGCTCCTCAAGGAAGAGGACTGAACATAAATGTCATTTTGAACAACCCTTATTTTGAAGAGAATATTGTTAGATCCAACCCCTGATAGGAAGCCTTAATAAATTCACCTCTTACATCCCTGGCTTGATATGTTTTTTTTTTTTTTTTTTTTTTTTTAGATTGTTCAATTGAATGTGTACTTTATTATACCCAAATGTAAAGTTCCATTATTTAGATATTCTAGAAGCTTATAACTCTGTTTTACATAGAAGTAGCTATAAACTGGTTCCTTATTGAATGTGAATCAGTAGGAAATATTTTACTTTTGGCTAGAGCATCATCCAAATATACTCTGTGCATTTTGAGCTATCTCTATTCTTGTGATTTTAACAAAGGCAGAAATTTCTAGAGGAAAGAAAATAGCTTTCTTATCTGTATGAAATACAAAAGGAAAATATCATTTTTTTCAAGAGGCGGCTCTTGCTTGACAGTTCAGCACAGTGCAGGATGAACACGCCTTGCCAAGTTTTATTTTCTTCTTTTTCAGGGAGAAATGGGTCCTGGTGGCAGCACTGCTGGTTGGCTGTCAGGCATCGCCCCGTGGGAGTCAGAGAGATTTATGAGCTTTAAGAGCCCTGTATGTCATGAGCTAGACTAGGAGTAGGAGAAAAATCGAGGCTATCTTGCAGTATTTACAGATTTCTTCTTGTCAGGAGATCAGAGACTAGGAAATTACAAAGTTACCTGTAAACGTGGTAAGGCAATTGTACACATGTGTGAACTGTTTGAGAGAGTGGGGAACGGAGTTGTGCAGAAGTTGTGGTTAAGTCATTGCATATTAAAATCATTGGGTAAGTCACACAAGACTCTCGTGAGAGAAGAATTTTAAATGGATTCTTCTACACCTTCTCTGCATGGAGCTAAGACTTATTAGCATTGCCAGTTACTAAAATAAACCATCCTATTTGTTTAATGAAGAGTTTCAAGAGCACGCAGCAAAAAATACCTCCTGCTGAAAACAATGTGTATTTTCACATATTATTTTAAGAACGTTATTTCCTAAGGTCATTGACTTTGAGTAGAAGAATCTAGAATTTTGTGAAAATACTAGTTCTCTTGATTGTCCAGATACAGTCATTGGACTGAAGATGCAACTCAATCCCTGAATTCTGAGATTTGCAGCCTGTTCCAAACTCAGAATGACCTTCCGTGGGTGTCAGATGCCTTTGGAGAATGTTTCTTGTTTGTGAGTATTAGAAAGGGGAAGCCATTCTAGGACCTTGAGAAGGTAAGAGCGGCCTAATGAACATTTTCTTTTCTGAAGGAATGAATTCCTTCTGCAACATTCAATGTTATGTTATGAAATGCCTTGTTCCAGGTCAGTGGAGGGCTGTCTACCTAAGTGCCCAGATGTCAAACAAGAGTATTCTGCCCCAAGAATAACGTCACATAGCTCTTCAGAAGGACTTCAAGAGAATATTAGTAAACTGACAAGCACTCTTGTTGAAGGAACATTTCACAAACGGACCAGACTTTCTAATGAACAATTTGAACAAGCCCTCTCTTTGACATCAGATTTCCTTCCCGACATAAAACTGTAAAAAAATAATCTGAATTATTACTTCTGTTACAGTGCCATTTTGCTCAAAATATTTCATTCAGGGATTCATATTTAATTACCCACCTAATAAAAGGAGCTATTAGGTTGTAAAGATCCTATCCCTTCCATGCTCTTTTAAAATTATGACCTACTCAAGCTTGAAATCAAAGGCAGAGCTGAAAGGAATAATTCAGCTGAAACCCTCTTATTGGGTTTTCAAGTCACCTAACTGATAAATATGCAAACTAGCTCTCTCTTGGCGATTCAGCTGCATAAACAGGGAATAACTCCAAATGCAGCTGAAAATTCAGAAACTAAAAGGGTGCACTCAAAAGGTTCTTAATTTCACCTAGGTCCAAGCTGTAGATAAACATGGCAATAAAAGTTTAAAATTCTAGCTCTCAGTGAAGGTGCAGTTTTGAAAAGTAGCCACTGGAGTTATGTGATGGAAGTGTCAAGTGGCTTCTTCCCTTCTGCTCCTTCGTGGCTATGGGCAGGCTGGGGAGTGCGAGTGGGTGAGGGGATAGAAGTTTTCCTTGATGACAGAGCCTGGTGGTTGCCACTTACCAAATACTGCTCACTTTAAGTCAGTGAGGACCCTGTTGGAGAAGTGGTATCACTTGAGAAGGTACTATTTAAAACTGCCTATCATTTTCCTACCCTTCCTCAGGACGTGTTCTCAGGGAGTCTGCCATTTCTGCAGAGGGTTACAGGGACATCGGTCAGGAGGCCATGCTATGTGTGGAACTGGCCACCTTGCCCAAAGTTGGCTGCCAAGGAGAACTCAGGGAGGGATGAGGAAAGTAGTGAAGTCTTCCAGCCAGACTCCTGAGGAAGACGGCCTTAGTGAAGCTTTGAAATGTCATCACAGTGTGGTATGGCACAAAAGCCACCCAAATTGAAAAGTGTCCTATTACAAGCTTAAGCACATAATTACCATGTGTCTGAGAAGACTGCATATTGTTTCCTCTTTCAGGAAATGGACTGCTGCTGGCAGGGTGCCAGAAGTTGCAAATTTTTATGTTCTAGTTCTCCAGACGTAAATGTTAACCAAGGGTGAATTTATAAATACGTACTTGCAAAAATGGGTGAATTTTACAACCACTTGCTAATATCCAGCACTTGGGCAAGATGAATGACCGAGTTACAAAACATGTGTTTGCTGCCTGTTGTTTGTTTACTTATTTACTTTTTGTGCTGTCAGGAAACCATCCAACCTTTTGGTGCTATGTAGTGAGAGAATTCCCATGAGTGCTTTGTGTTTTAAAACTGAAAACAAAATAGTGAGCTCGCACTGGTTTGCCATGGCATGGTACAGGCTTAAATAATGCACTTGCATTTTGTAAGACTTAGATGTACACATAAGAAAATGATGGGCCTCAATGAAGGAAAACAAAAGTGTTCATTATGACAGAGTCATCGCTGCAGTGGTAAAGACCCAGGACTATTCTAGCAGCTTCAACTTCAACATCGCAGTGGAGACGTGTCTGCTTTTGTTTAGGGACCCCATCATCATCATTTTTAAATTCCTGATGCTTATTCTTTCTGAGCTGCTTCAGGATCTTCCAGGACGGAACAGTCCTGACAGTTGGCCTGTACACTGGGTAGAGTTCTTGGACACAGGTGTGCTGTTTATGGGTAACTGGTATGCTGCAAAGTTCCCAGAAAATTCACCTCATCGATTCGGCAATACACGTTAAAAGGCCGAGCCTGTGATGGCATTCAGTTGCTTCATTAGCCCTTCCAAACTTGCCATTTGTTCACTCAAATCATCCTGTTCATACACCTACAGAGAAAACGAGAGCAAAGAGTTAGTGCAGGTGAATACCGACACATTCCTTTTACGAAGACAGAGCCACGTCCAGTTGGTTTACTCTGTATTCTCAAGCATGACACAGTGTCCCATAGCCAGGGGCAGGTCTCAGGAAATAATCATTGAATGAGGGTGCTGGTAACAAAAGAAGCATGATGAATGACTGCATACCGTTTTATCAACTTCATCCTTGTGACAAGGGAAAGAAAAGGTTTAAGAGTCAAAAAAAAATCTTGTTTTGAATCAAGTTCTATCAATCACTAGCTGTGTGGTCTTAGACAAGTTAGTGAACCTCTCTGGATATATAATTCTCAGCCATAAAATGATGATAATAATATCTATTTCATAAGCTATTCTGAGCACCCTGTGGCATGTTTAATGCCTATTGCTGTGTCCCACACACAGTACACTTTCAATATGTTAGGCTCTTTTCCTTTCCATTGGTCACCCCTGAAGATAGGAACAGAATTTACATTCCCAGGTATCTTTTCTCTGGAACCTAACCTAGGCACCTTTTTTTTTTTTCTTTTGGGGGACTTGATCGGCTTTGCCTTGAAAAATGAGGGTTATGACTCCAGTTCATGTGGGGATACAAAATTCTCACCTCAAACCAGAGCTGGCTCTATGCATGGTTGTAAGGGTAGCCTTATGGCAAAATTTGACTGGTGGGTTAAATGAAGAAGTTGAACTGCAAAATTTTAGTGACTATGGTTCTCTATAATTCTCACTCATTGTGAGCTACTAGAACCATGTAATAAGGAACACAGAATTATTATTTATCACAGATCCTCTGGCCCCTAGTCTCAGGGATTCTGATAGAGTATGTCTACAAAGAATTAGAACCTCTCTCTCTCTCTTTTTTTAAAGCTTCCCAGGTAATTCTGATGATCATTCATTTGGGGGAAATAAGGCTGTGGTGTTCATATAAATCCCAGTTCTTCGATATACTTGGCTTTCTCAAGCCTGTCCCTTTATTTGTCATGGGAATAGCAAGCTTCCCTCACGGTACCTGGGCGGATTCAGCGAGGCAGTGTTGGTGAGCAGTAATTGCTGAATAATTGTTAGTTTTTTTGTTTTCTTTTGTCAATATACCCTTTGTTTTGACTAATGCAGACCTGCCATACTTGATTATTCTTGGTTAGGTCATTTGTTTGGTTAAGTTAGTGTGAACTAAACTGAGGCCTGAGTCATGATTTCTAGCTCTGTGTAGGCCAGAGTCAGAGTGTATATTGAATGCTGCCAAATAAATACATGAAAACACTGGGGGAGACGGTATGAGAAGATAGCTACAAAGCCACTCTAATCAGTAAAGAAGCAACTCAAAGCCATGGTATTAAACATGTTGGACATTTACTATGCATCTTCAGAGCTTAACGGGGATTGAAAAGTAGCCAATTTGGTTTAAAAGACTGGTCTATATGTGACAAGGGAGGTTAAACTGAGGTGATAAATTGATAATTTCCTTCCGAAATGCTGTCTTAGATGTCTGGATGGCTGTTCATGAATTATCTAGATCTCATTGACCAATACAGCAACTGCTAGCCACATGTAGCTATTGGATTTCTGAAATGTAGATAGTCTGGATTGAGATGTGTTATAAAATACACACCATATTCTGAACACTTAGTACAAAAAAATGTGAAATGTCTTACAATTTTTAAAATATAAATTACATGTTAAAATGATAATGTTTTGGAAATATTGGGTTACTTGAAAGATATTAAACTTAACCTCACCTATTTATTTTTATATCTTTTAGTGTGACTCCTTAAAATTTTTAAATTACACCCATGGTTCACATTATATTTCTATAGATTAGTGCTGATATAGATTATTTTTTCCATTTCTGTATTTCCTTGAATGTATACTCTTACCGCTTCTTTTATATTATACCTTTGGCTGTTACTCCTTAAAGTCAACTTTAAATGTAAAAAGGAGCTACTTGATATGATGATTCCTTAGGAGATGAGATATATAAATTTAGGAGTTCGATCTGATTTGAAGTATGGCCAATAACTCTGAGACTAAACAAATACTGCAGTAAATACCTATAGCCTGACAAAGTATTATGTTAGAGTCTTAAAAACTTGAATCTTTTAAAAATATACAAAAAGCATATTAATAATATAACATACTTCTGTCAAACATCCACACACAAACCATTCACTCATGTAGTTAAAACATTTTATTGTAAACAATAAAATAGAGAAAAATTATTGTACAAATGAGATGATTCTTATCTGTTTTTTCCATCTTCTTTTCTCCCTTCCAGTCCTCTATGTTTCAAGGTATCTGATATGTTAATTCCTTTGACTTCTTTCAAATGTTTTCTCTTGAATTATATTCAGAAGCACTCTAGATTTTCAAAATTGCTGGCTTTAGGCAAATTTTTAATAAAATCTCTTCCACAGTATATTTTTGGAAGAATTGTTTGTCCCCTTAAAATTTAGATATTTTTTCTTCATTGATTTTAATTCTGAACTTTTCTAATTTGATATTTTAGCTTCTACCCTTAGTAAACTTTTTCTGTCATTAAATAAATACACTTCCCCTTTTTATTTTCTAAATATGTTGGTTTTTCTTTTTTCCCTTAAATTCTTTCCTTCATTTCTTCATTTTGTATTTTCTTCTGAAGTCCATATTTCTGCACTATTTATGATTTTAAAAGTGATGTGTACGATACTATCAGAAAATTTCTCAGAGTATAGCTTTTTGTTACTATATTATTTTTTTATTTTTAAGGAATAACTATATAGTTTTAATTCCAGGTATGCCAAGGTATTTCATCCCATGGAAAGGAAATGTGCACGTACACACAAACATACACACAAAACCCTCACTTCACGTCATTAACAGGTTCTACAGGTTACTGTACACTCACACACATACATAATACAAGTCCTCAGTCACATCATCATTATACATATACTGAAATGATGTATAATGAAACCAATTTTACCATAGGCTAATTGATACAAACAAGAGTTAAGGTCCTATGGCATCTCACAATGTTATAACAAAACAGCTCAATGAAATGTTATTTGAAACCTGTTTTATATATTTTATACAACACATACTATACACACACACACAAACACACATACACACACACATAAATATATATAGTATATATATATAAATGTATAACCACATACACATATATACATATACGTGTATGTATGGAAAGTCACACATTCTATAGCTATCTGCTTATATTTCTAAGACTGACTTTATGTGCCAATAATTTTTAAGTTTAACTAAATCCCTCATAGAATTTTATCTCTTAAGTTTTTTTTTTTTTTTTAAGATTCAAATGTAAGAAAATAGAACAAATGACAATAAGAGCAACAATGGCCTGTGGTTAATGGAGAGCCCTGGTTGGTTTAGACTGAGTTGCATAGTACTAGTCACTGCTTCACGTGGCACAGCATGAATCTCAAAGATGGTCTTACATTGGCTGGATCCTCTGTTGGTTTGTGGCTCTCCTCAGATACTTCAGGGGCTGTTGGCACAGACACAGGAAGCAAAGGAGATCTTGCCTTTCCAGCCAACCCAAGAGAGGCTGTTTTAACATGAGTCTTAGGAAGAGTAGGCCCTGAAATAGAAAACACAGAGGAATGAAAGTAAGGTCTAAAACAGTCTGGGGATCAATCTCAAGTATGTAATAAGCCAAATCTGGTGGGTTGGCATTGATTTTAGGTTTTTGTTCATTCTATAGTTTAGGGATAAATTCTTACACAATGAATAGGCTCATTTTATTTCTACTAAGTGGAAGACAAATCTGATTAGGGCTCTCTTGATGACGCCCCACCAGTCATGTGTAATTTCAAGAGGATTTCGGATGACGCCGTGAAAGGTTGCCTGGGAGCTCTGGACTGCTCATCACACTTTGTGAAGTGCCATGTGAGCACTTCGGTGCCAATCTCAGCTTTGGGTCGAAAGCCCTGTACCAACCCACCTACATAAGCAGTTAAAAGAAATGTTTGCTCTAGTCTACAAATGAGCATTAGATATTATAGTAAAAAAAAAAAAAAATCTTTCATGGCTAACTTGATAGAATCTCATTACTAATTCTCTTTTGGAAAAAAAAAAAAAGATATTATTCTGTCCTGCTCAGTATGTTTTCTTTCAATAAAATACATCCTAATGTTCATGCAAATCATTTTAAGAACTGCTGGTTTTCTACTAAATGACATTTCTGTCTTCTATAAACAATGGCTACCTTTTCTTTCTGAGTCTGAAATTTGCCTTATAAATCCTGCTTAGCTTTGAGCAGTAATATAACTTTGTCCCTATAGCCTAAAATAAAAAATTTACAAAGTCTTACGGAATCAACTAGCATTCCTCGCATACTTGAGGACTTTTGTCATTCTTAGCATCGTAACCAAGACCTCAGCATAGAAGATATTGAACTGAACCACAGAAAGAAGTTTGCCTCAGTTCTTTTCTATCATCACTGACGATATTTGAAGTCCAATTATCCCAGTGGCATACTATGTATTTTGGGGGAAAAGTTGTATTGACTATACTTTGGAAAACATTATTCTAGTTAATAAAATTTAAGAAAGTACTCTATAATCAGAGAAATAGGGGGAATTTGCTTAATGGGAATGAATGCAAATAATTTAGTAGGCTGGCAATTTGCTATATGCTAAGCAAAATAAATGATAAATCCTAACAAAAGCACCTTTTCTCATTCCATGGCCTAGCATGTAATTCCTTCATATTTATATCATTTCACGCTTTCCTTAACCTTCAAGGACCAGAAATCTGCAGTTGGAATGATTTATCACTAGAGGGTGACCCCTAAGTCTTATATAAACAGTACAATTTAAATTAACATTAGTAATTTAATGTGATGAATAGACCGTTGGGCTAAAACAAAATAGCCATGTAAATCTGGTACTGACTGCCAATGTTACAAGTCATTTTGGATTTGTCATATATGCTCAGTTTTCACTACCAATTTTCTCTGGTTGAACAATAGGCAAACCTTCATTCTTCCAGAAAATGAAATGCCAGCTGGTCTTCAAGGGATGTGAACAAACCATTTGTATATCAAGCCTACCTCTATCCTTTTATCTTTTAGCCTCTGGCTATAAATGCAGTGTTCCTGGAGCCAACTCAGTTGTAAACCCAAATACAAAGGCAGGCACTAAAAACCCTGGCAGAGTGATGCGATACAGTGGCCTTCCAGATGCTTCAACATGTGTAATTCACATTAATACTGCAGATGATTAGTTAAGTGGAAGCACAAAGTTTAAAGAGGAATTTTCGCAGAGCACCGGCGAAGCCTGTGAATGTATCTGCTGAGTTCCTACTTTGAGTTGCATTTTCTGAATTATGTTTACATTCCATTCTAGAATGTTCACAATGTTCTGAGTTTAGCTTAATTGTCATGGAAAGCTATTCCTCCTAGAACATTCCATGAGCTACCTCTTCCTTCCCTATGGTTTAATAAAGCAGTTGCATTTTAACAACACTTCCCGTATATATCTTTTATGTTACTCTATATATTTTTGCCACAATTGTGACAGGTTTTCTTGATGACAAAATCTACTTATTACATTTATTTTTAACTTTTTAAAATAAACTAAACTATTTCCAAAAAAAAATTAATTTAACCCTTAACCAAACATATGCAATGTGTGTCTAACATATATTGCAAATCAATTCACTTTAACATAGATATCTGCAAAGAGAATGACATAAGAAAAATTAAATGGCATGGGTATAGCTTTTCATGTAGGAAAATCAAACAGGCCTGTGCCTGTTTTATATTAGGAAACATATAAAAATAAAGATTCTTTTAGAATTTATCAGAGCCTTCTATATAATCCCCTAATATTTATTTGATTACTTTTTCTTGGAGTTTTGCACGTCAAGAAATTAAATTACAGTTCTTACTATAAAAACATATTCTGATGATATATTTTCTGCCCAGGATCCTAAACACTTGGGTAGATCCAGAGTGTATTATACTTGTCTGAAACATGGTTATTATTACAAAATGATGCAGGTATGCCTACAGAGCACTACAACTCAAAACCATTAGGAAGAAGATCATTATAATGATTATCTCTAGTGTCCAGGCAACAGTTAAACAGTTATACATGTAGAATCTATTGAATGTTGAACAACATATGAGACACTGTGCATTTTACAAAAGAAATTGCAGACATTGTTTTGGCTCAAAGACCAAACAAAATATTTAAACCTCAAGTGACTGCCTTTTCTGAAGTAATATTCACAGATTCAAAGAAACTTTGAATGTTGGAGCCTCAAGGGCTCTTGGAGTTCATCTAGTGACCTTCCTTTACTCTGTTGGAGAGAACACTGAGATCCCTGGAGATCAAGAGATCAAGGGAAATTATTTTAATAAAATTTCAGTACAGGAGAAGAATGTAAACAGTCTTATAGAGTTCATTATTGGCAATGTTTGTCGAGTAGCGTACTATATGGCCTTAAATGTTTTTCATTCCTTTTTCTGAATGGGAAGTTAAAGAAAAGACTGTGAGGGAAATTTCCCAGAGAGATTTATCAACAGCCAATAAGACAACTTTGGTCTCAAAATTTCCCTTTAGAAATGCAGAACAGATGTTTTAAAACACAGATTC
Organism: Eidolon dupreanum; assembly: GCA_028627145.1. Classification (NCBI taxonomy): domain Eukaryota; kingdom Metazoa; phylum Chordata; class Mammalia; order Chiroptera; family Pteropodidae; genus Eidolon; species Eidolon dupreanum. The sequence continues at coordinate 75,631,940 of CM053504.1, read as the reverse complement.
TCATGAAAACGTCCTGCGTTTGAAAGCTGACACGCTGGGTCAGCTCTTGGGTGTGCACTAACTTCATCACTACGCTGTTAGTATCTGGGTAGATCCAGTATTTTCTACTCTGAACCTCAGACATTCCAAGCTTGGACACGGGTGAAGCCTGAGTCCTTACAAGCTCACCAGGTTGTGCTTTTCCCTTCCTCATAGTTCACCATGTGTTACTGGCTCCTTTCCTGATTCTCTTGTCTGCATTCCTATTCTTCCATTGGTCTATAAGACATGCCTTTAATCCTTTACCTCATGCCTGAGACTTTACCAGTGACCTTCCTAAAAGCCTAAGTCCTGAATGCATTTTCTATGCCACTGAAACCAAACAAACATCTTTATATAAAATAACCAATTTCATAGCATGAACTCTGTTCAAGTGAGAAAGCAGAGTAATAACCTTGCATTTGGATTAGTGATGGCTGGGAGCTTGGTCCATTCTGAAGAGGATGCTGGAAGCAATCTTGCTGCCTCTCACCTGCTGATGAATTGATACTGTTGGAAGACCAGGAATACTGAGCCTTTTCCTCCTTATTGAATCTTCCTGGATTTCAGTTGCATGTGGGGCTTTGCCAAACTTCCTCTAATACTATCTTGACTTTTCTACATTGCCCTTGGAAGTCAATTTAAAAGCCACTTTGTTCTTGGAGCCCTGACCCCCTTCTTTGCATGCTTTTTCTCCATGGATGGGCTGCTTTAAGGCATGGTACCCTTTACTGTGCCTGGTAGTGTTTCAACACACTGGAAGAGGACCATGAACCTACCTTCCCAAAGAACAAATGGAAACAGTACTAATTAGAAAAAAAAATTTTCTTTAAGGTATTAAATTCCTGTTCTTCAGTGTCAAGAAGTGACAGAATTTTGGACAGTTTTTCCTCTTTTTGTAGATCTAGGGAGTAGCCTACGAAGAAGACTTTATATTGACTTCTTTGGAGAGTGGCAATTACGTTGATAATTAATCTAAACATGAATAATTTAAATGAAATGTCTACTAGCTTTATCAGATAGTAATATATGAAAGCAAAAGAAAAAGAAAGACAAAAATTAAAAGAACCCTTTCCATGGCCCCCAGCTGCTAATTTGATATAATCTTAGCCTGGCAGTCAAGATCCTCTGTGATCACTTCTAAATATGAAGACTTATCTCTAGAATGTGATCAAGAAAACCCACGTCGCTTTCAGAGAGGAAAGTAAGCAAATGAGAGATGAGGGGTTACAACCCTAAAGACCAAGCTGATCTTCCTGACAAAAGGTTTTGGATTTCCTGGATTATTTCCTTCTTTCGCCCTTGATAATAAAATATGTATGATCTGCGCAATGAATTCCAAGGACAGAATGACAATATACCTAAATATTGAGGCAGAGTCTTAGCTTGGGACTTAGGAGTGGCTAGGCTTGTTTAATTTTGTGACTTTGGCCCAATAATCTAATTTCTTTGGGTCTTGATTTTTTATATCTATAAAAGTTAAACAATTTCTTTTTAAGCTATTAGCTACAAAAATTATACAAGGAAGAAGAATATAGCTATTCTAACTATACTGAACTTCACATTTGTATTTTTTTTTTTTATTCTCCTTAAGATTCAGGAAGGATGAGTTAATCCATTAGTAAAAATGAATCCTAAGAAATCTCCAGCAAGTAAATCTTTAACTCATAAGTTACACTAATTGGATTTTACACTGGTGTTTTCTAAAAAAAAGCTTTTACTAGAAAATCATTTTCTCTTAAAATTATTAATGAATAACCCTAACAACGACTATGGTTGTTTTGCTTTTTTAATTTCAAACTAACAACAGACAGTTCAACTAGAAATAAGCAGTATTAAATTACTATGAGTATAAATGATCCATGATTAATTGAAAGATTTAAATTTACAAATGCTCAATCTGAAACCACTACCCAGGGTGCATGATGAAGAAGTGTTTCAGGTGACCTGTAGGTGAAACACATGATGTTGATATGCTAAATAAATGGGTTTACACTGATATACAACTAATTAAGTGAGCATTGCTTTGGTTTTAATGCTACTCTTCTCAGCAGGACCCACTAAGCAGAGAAAATACAAATGCTGCTGGAGTTACGAGATGGCCGGCAGTGTGCATCAGGTGTAGATAAGCAGCCTCAGCAGGAATTTACTGTTTTAAGCTTTATTTTCTCAGTACAGTTATTAAACACTCCGTTTGCTCATTAGGTACATAATATATGACTGCCAGGTGCAGACTCCTGCTAGCATCTCCCTGCAGAGGGCTCTTCTCCCTACTAAAATGATTCTTAATGAGAAATGTTAGATGCTGCAGGAGGAATAGAGTGAACAGTCACACCTGGTCAAACCCGAGGCTAGTGTGTGGCATGATTTTGATTTCGATATGAATTTTCACATCGTTGCTTACTTGTTTTTAAATTTCCTATCTCATTTTTCATTCTTTCACCCTTAAGAATAAAGTTAAAATGGGTAGCTTTGAAGAGACGTGGATTCTCCTCTTCATTTTATCTCTGATTCATTTTGTGACAGCTGACAAATGAAACAGCCTCTCTTGGCCTAGTTTCCATGTGAACTATAATATTATTCTCACATGTTTTTATTATTAAGCAACTACTCTGTGCTCAGGTTGACTGTGAAAACGTGGACGTGTCATGCATGTAGTCATATATACTTCTCACATGCAAAATGCTTTTGAGGTTCTGGAAGAAATAAGACATATGTATAGATGTGTATAGGGAAAACGTTAGGTAATATTCTCTACCTTTTCATGTTCACAAGTAATGAACAAAAGAGAGTAGCTGTATTTATTTAGATACAATAGCCTCAAGCATTCATAAGTGATAGAATTTGAAACATAAGTTTTGGCCTCAATTTTAAGGAATTTAGTCTGCTATATGTATTATATTTTAAAATAAGCGTATTTAAATGCCATTTCTGGGAAGAGAAACTTTGTGTTCTTCTGACTTACCTGTTTCTCTTCAAAGATAAAAGAAGCATTGAGGATATGCTAATGAGGCCTGCCCATCTCTCTTCCCTTTCTACTCTTCCCCAAGTGAGGTGTAAGGGCGGACTACTCTGAGTTACAAGTAAGGTGACTTTCATTGGGTCACCTCTCCCTGAAGGTGGGAAGATAGAATTAACATATGAAAGGTCACTACTCAAGTTCTTAAACTTGCCTGCTGCAGTAACTTATAAGGCCCCCAACTCTCTGGCCTTGAACTTTCTGAAGGCTGCAGTTGTTAAGCAAATAAGGCAAGGCCAGACTCCAGCAGGGCAGGTAGGTCTCTACTATCTGTTCTAGCTCACAGCTGGTGAGCCCAGTAGTCCTGTCACCAGGGAGGAAGGATGAAGCCTCCCAGTTACTTGCACCCATTTCTTCCAGAGGGCCATGATTCTCTGGATTCCTTGATTCCCATTTGGTTATCAGTACCTTTTCCCTATTATTTCCATGAATTGGAACCCAGAGGAGAAAGGTTAAGACTTAGGCACCCTTTCACTCTCCCACAGGCAAACAAACATAATACCTTTGCCTATGTTGTCTTGCATGTTCTTCAAAACAAGAGTTTTAAAACATACCTTATTTTCTTGGGGGTGGAAAGTCAAAGTTCAAAGAAGATAATGGGCTTGCTCAAAGTCACTCAGCTGGTAAGTGGGGTTTGGCTACTATTATTGTTAAAGTGTATGTCTTTCTTAGACGAAAACAAAACCAAAATAAAACCTATAACACAGGCACTTATGGAAAGCAGAGTGAAGTGGAGAAGACATTCTTTATGCTGGAAAGGGAAGGAGAGAGTGAGGGAAAAGGAGAGAAGATGACAGTGACAGTGTGAGATGGAAGAGAGGCAGAAAAAAGAACAAATCAACATATCCCTGCTCACTTTTCTATCTTGATCCTAGGTAGACTTGTTCCTATCTAAGTGATAAACCAATGCAAATATAAAAGTCAATACCTCACAGAAGTACAAACTTCTGATGACATGGAAAAGAATAATAAATGTAGCACATGATCTTAGAGTTTGCCTTTGTTTGAATAATGCAAAGGGTGAAATTTGTCTTCAAATACCTTTTCTCTTCTTGTACCCCTTCTTTTGAGACACCTTCCCCACACGTAGTCCACATAGCTTTCTTTTTGTACATACCCCACATGAGCTACAAAGAGTCCTAAATCTTCCCCACCCCTATGATAGAAAATGATCCAATAATTTAACCTGTGACAAACTATAAGTAGCTCATCATCTTTTCCTTCTTGGGTTTGTTTCCATTTTTAAAGATAAATGATAGAAAGGGCTATATAAGGGCACTTTTCTACAAATGAGTCTCTGTCACCACCGAACCTTGGTTGGGGAGATGCTTTTGCTTCCTGGGACACTTTTCACATCTGATGCTGATATTTTTTCCATCTTTTTTCTATAGGCTACAAGGCATCCACCTTACTGGCTTGAACAATTAAATAATAATCCAATAACTAATTTAATTCCTCCCCTAAGATAATACCAAGATCTAGTAGTCTCAGTTATAATGACATGATTTATCTTAGTTCCACCTACTTGTGGTTTGTTGTACCTTCATACCTTTGCAAATAGGAATCTAAGTCTCAGATTCACTGGGCACATCAGAAGCTACCCAACAGTAAGTAAAGAAAATAGCAAAGTTTTCAAAATACTGGAGATGAGGAAGTGACTCGCTGTGTTAGAAATGAGTTAAATATTGTCCGAGATAGTTCTGAATCCATGTAAATCCTATATATAAGGGAGGTGTTTATTTTGCATTTTACAATAGGCAAAGGAGACTCTTACAGAAGGATTTCAAAAGTGCTAGAATTGATAGTCATCCATGAAGTTTATGTGGGAAAACAACGACTAAGCAAAAGATGGATATGAAGCCTTCTAGGACAAAAATATTGTCTAATATGTTTTTGTCTATAGGACCTATGTCAGCAGCTAATTCATACAGATGGAACTGCCATCATACTTTGTGAAATTTGTTCCTGAAAACAAGACTGAGGCAGACAAAAGCCACAACAAGCAGATGAGCCTACAGAGACTCTGCACTCATAATCTGCCTGTGCCTCCTTCTTGATTTCAAAACCTCATATAATAAGAAAAGTTTCAGGAAAATCATCAATGATCATGAGAAATGAATTCATCAGGACAGTTCTGTAATTCTCCTTTTTCTTTGATGCTTCTCTGAGGTTCCTAGACCACATATTAAGAAAACACCAAAATAAACCAAAGACAAAAATCTACAAACTCTAAACATCTGTATTGTTTACTGGCATGCTCCCAAAATTCAAGGTAGAAATATGATTCCACATTAGTCCATTACTCACTTTAAGAGGTCTCCTTGGACTTCCTGTGCTCTTTTGCATATAATGTCAAAGACCTGGGGCTTCTCAATTTCATGGATATTCCAGATCATTTTTAGATAGTTTGTTATAAAAGAGGCATTTGTATCCTGTTCCAAAATCTATTTTTTAATTTTCTTTCTAACTTTCTCTACCCTACTTGCAACAAGAAGCAACGGGAATGAGCACTTTATTTATAGTTACTGCAATTTAGATGTTCTGTGCTCCTAGGGAGAAAACTGTCAATTTTGTTCTTCATTGAAAATCCCTCCTTTATTATCTCATTTTTTTTATTATATTCTAGTGATTGAACCTCAGAGAAACCAACCACACTCTCAGCTCTTAAAGGAACAAATGACACTGTGCAAAGTTTCCATATTATTCCATGAATCATCAAGAACATGCAGAAACAGTTCAGAAATCCAGACATGTCTTGCACAACTTTTGTACTTATGTACTCTGTGTAGAATGTCATCATGACCCAAATTCAGCCATATTCGTATGCAATAGATTACATTTCTGGTAAATATTTCACATGCTGTATAAATATAATAATTTCTACTTTAAAAATCAATTTACTTTGTAAATATTGGAAATATTTTCCTTCATCAAGACAATTTGACTACCACAGAGGATTCTGTTTTTATAGTAAAGCCTTTATTATTCAGAATCAGATTTCTTCATATCCTGAAATAATTTATTTTTTTTAATCTGGTTTCATCTTTAATAGAAGTCATCAAATCACACACACACACACACACACACACACACACACACACACACACACACACGTATATGCACACATGTACACATCACACATATAATCACTATATCCAGAAATATAACTGTTAGTTTACATTCTGAGGTTAGTACATACCAAAGTAACCCAATCTCTTCTAATTTTACATGTATATCCTACAGACTGACCAAAGCAAAACATGAATAGTATTTTCAAGACAGAAGAACATTTCAAAAGCTGAAAGAAACTTAACTTGATGACGTATAGCCATATATTTAAAAAATGTTTGCAACTATATGAGTTAAACAACTTTGCCACTCTACCAAAAGAACACTGAGGAAAACAACTTAAGTGAGATTACCATTTTTACCACTGACCAATTTCTTTCCTGTATTTTGCTGCTGTACTTCTAGGGGTGGTTTGTACTTGCACTTCACCTATTTATTTATTCACCATGGCTCTCTCAGCTGCCTAGCTTTTGCCCTCTCCAATCTATACAAATGTCAGATATAAAGGTCATTAATACTCTCATAATTTTTCAGCCTAATGAGTATCTGCCCTATAAACTTCTTTATGGGATTTGTTAAGTCATTATGCTTCCTCAGTTCTAAGAGTCATAGCAATATCTCCAAAATCAGAATACTTCTTACAAGTGATTTTATACAATTATTATATTTATTTTTCCCCTTAAAATTATAAAACAAAATCAATTGTATGCTCCAAAGGCAATGACATCTTTATATACTTGCTGAAGTGTCAGAGGTAAAGTGATCTAATGTGTACAATTTCCTTTGAAATGCCGCAAACATTTAGATGAATAGATGAAAAGTATGTGGCAAAGAACTATGAAAAGATGTTAATTACAGAATCTAGGTAGTCAGTATATAAGAGTTCACTGTACAATTTTTCTGAGCATTTGATATTTTATAACAAAATATGAGAAGAAAAAACCTATGGCAATTAAGGAACTATTTAAAACTGCCTTTTCCTTGAAATGCTCTCCCTTCTTGGCTTCTGTAACACTATATTATCATTGTTCTTCTATCTCTAGTACCTGCTCTTTACTCCATCATAAAATGTAGATTGTCCTTGAATTTCAGTTTTCAAATTTCTGTTTTTCCTTCAAATTCTTTCCCTGAGAGTTGTCATCTAATTCTGTCTACTGAATGCTAAAACTCTTAACTCTTTGAGAATGATTACCCAGTCTACACTTTAGTTGTAACTTCCCTCTAACTCGTAATGCTTTCTCATATCCACTACCTATTTCTACTTGGCTGTCCTACTACCCCTTCATGCCCAGCATTCTTCACTCTTCCATTCTCCCATTAATTCTGAGGTGTGACCTCTCAGCTCACTTCCTTCTTCCTGCTTGTTTATAACCATGTTACCAAAGGCAAGATTAAAACAACAGTCACCTTACCTTGGACCTCACCTTCTCCTTCATTCTTCATGTCCAATTATTTGCTCAGTCACCTGTTTCTTCTTATGGAAGATAACTCTAGCAGCTGTCTCTTCCATCTTTTCTCACTGCCATTAATCTGCATCACAACTTTCTATCTCAATCTTGGTTTACCATTCGATCTTCTTAATACATTGCTCTGTTTGCGCTCATCATACTCTGCCTTTTTCTAGCTTATTATCTCACTATTGCTCTACAAATCATCCTCTCTAGAAAGGCTGCTTTAGCTGCAGACTTTGAAAACATCTTGTACTTTCTCATCTCTGGGTTTTTACTTTCTCTGGTATACTTTTGGGATTCTCCAGCATTTGGGGAAGAGAATAAACATTACAGTCATGCAGAACTAGACTTATATCCTGTTCCTACCCTTTAATAACTGTGACCTTGGAGATGTTATTCAATTCTTTAATACTCAGGGTTTATCCCCTATAAATTGGCATGGCTTACTTTATAGAGATAGTGTGGGATTTAAAGAAAAGGTATGTGCAAAATGGTATTTCCCTCAGTCCTTAGCTTATAACTAACATAGAATTGGCAACTGATAAACATTTGTGTATTATAAAATGATTTCTATTTTACCTTGAGCTGTCCAGAAATGCAATTTCCTGAGAACAGTCCATTCCCCAAAGATACTAGTTAACTGAGATTTTATTCTTCATTATTTTCAGTGAAACTAAATATCAATAAAAAATTCTGAATAATCCTTGTCTTGCAGGACCAAGAAAAAGATCTCTTTAAGCTGGCATAAGGGAAATTATTTTTGATAAAAATATGTTTCTATGCAATGTTTCATAAACTCTTAAATATTCAACATATTCTGTAGCATGAGGGTTCTGAATATTTCATATCTATAAAATTATTGGAAGCTAGTTCTGAAAAATAGGCTGTAGGCCATATTGTACTGGGGTTATAAATAAGTCTATATTATCCTTGGATTTGAGACAACTATATAGATACTTATTCTAGTCTTCCACTGAGAAATAAAACTTTTTCCAGTTAAATGTGTTGGACCAATTCAAGTATGAAAAAATGTAATCAATACATATTGGAAAGGAAGCCAAATAAGTGTGACAAAATAAAAACCAATGGAAATATAAATAATATATACAGAACACAGAAACAAAGTCAATTTTTTTCTTTTCCTCTTGCGAATGCATAAACTGGAGTATTGTGTCATGGTTATAAGCTCCATAGAAGAACATTACCATACTTTCGGAAAAATAATTACAGTGTAGATATTTACATGTTAATGAAGATGTCAAAATACAAGTTGAATGTTTAACATTTGTGACATACTATTCATAAATTGTTGGCATTCTTTATGTATATGTATTATAATACAGTTGTTCAGAAAACCAGGCTTTGGTTTCGGAAAGTCCAAGTTTCAAATCCTTGTCCTGTCATTTCAATATAATGTGACACTGAATGAATTATTTTAGCTCTGATCCCAAGTTCCCTCATGAGCAAATAGGGAGAAATAATACTTTTCTCTTGGTGTTTTTTTGCGAAGATTCACTGAGATCGTAAACTTAGGGCTGAGCGCTTGCTAATAATGGTGATTATGAGTAATAAAGTTTGCAAATGTTATCAGCATAGTTAGAGTCAGTTCGTTCTTCCTTGAGTAGCTACCAGGCCCATATTAGCACTTATTAGGCTTCATCATTTATATATTAAAGATTATTGAAAATTGGTGTCTGTCATGACAGTAATGTTGGTTTGGGAAGATAAGGCATGTAAGTGTGAAATATTTAATTAATATCATACTACGTAAAGAATAAGTAAATAAAATCTGAGCTTTGACCCAGGAAGAATTAGAGAAGGTTCTGATTGTGTGACATCTAGGAGGCAGCAATGCAATGAAGCTGGAGAAAGACAGAGGAAGGGATGGTGCCCAAGTGGTGAGTTTGGCCTTTGACCAGCAAAGGGGGCTCTACGTCAGCTTTCAGTAACTGGATTCTGCACCATCTGCTTAACCGTGGAATTCAGGGAGAGAGGTTAAGTATGAGGCTCCTGTGCAGAAAATTCTCAAACATTAAAAACATCAAGAATCCAAGAAAAATTAATTTTTAAGTGCTTTATTCGGGTATAGTTTTTTCATTATTCCTCTCTCTGATCAAGTTAAAATACTCATGTACTAGTAGGTTCCTGTATAGTACCTATATCTATTTAAATTCAGAAGATCAGATGGGGAAGGAGGACTTTTAATGTAAAAGAAAGAGCGTGTGTAGGAGAAGACAAGGAAGGATGAGGGTGAGGGGAAAGAAAACGTTAATTGCTCATTTATTGAAGAAATGGGTCCTTTTCTTTAAAAACTCTAGTTTTTTCCACTCCCTCTTTACCACAACCAAGCCTCCTTAGAATTATTTTATACCCAGTAAATGATTTATGATGATATCTTTTAGTATATTATATAATACGTCTTCACAACATAAACATTTCTTTTAATTACCTCCTGTTATTTTTATTGTTATTATTTATACGTTCATTTATCCTCACTAACACCAGAAAAATTTCAAAATATATGTTTTATAGATATTATATGCTATTCATCCTGGTGTGCCACTGACCTCAAATTTTCATCGAATGACGAGTCATAGTTTGGGGGAAATATAAAATGCTCTCCATTGCAAACTGGACATAGGGTGCCAAGAACAAGTAATGGTGACCCCCTTCAAATGACAACATGTCTCAGTATCCCATAGGAGTGTATCTTCTAAAAAAAAATTATCATCGAGAGTTGTGGATTTTATCCATCAGTCTTCATTTAGGCAATATAAATAAGAGACAGTTTCAGAAGTGGGACCTCTTTTAAGACATGTATAAATACTAATCTAACCAATTCCTTTATCAGGTATTAAAACATGTACACAAAGGCCCCAGGTGTTTCTACAGAAGATTAACAACTTAATTTTACAGAATTTATTTTGAGTAGGGCAAAAGTGTTTAGCTCTTGGCCTTAGCTCTTAACCTGCAAGGTTATCTCTGCAAAAGATTTTTTGAAATTGGTCTTGAAAAACAAACAAACAAACAAACAGATAAAAACCAAAGTGAAACAAAACTAGACTTTGGTGTTTACATTCCCTACCTGAGCCTAAATGCAAGGTAATGACAAAATGGCAGGTTAAGTGAGCCTTAACTTGTTACAGATAATGAACAATTTGAAACTCTAATGAAAACTATGAACCTACTCACTAGGAAAACGCACGCACACATAAGACACACAGAAAAATGTGGATTTAACTTCAAATGAATTACCAAAGTTACGAGTTACCCGCAAGCTCTCCCATGAACCCCAGGTGAAAAATACATGATCTGTTCTAGAACCTCACTACTCCAGGTGTGATCTACAGAGGGGGCAGCATCGACATCGCCTGGAATAATTTTAGATATGCGGAATCTCAGGTTCCTCTCTAGATTCACCAAGTCAGGACCTGCATTTTAATAAGATCTGCAGGTGATTCCTAGGTGTCTAAAATTTGAGAAGCCCTGCTTTAGATAGTCATGTCCATGGAAAATTTAGAATTAAACATTTACATCTCAAATCACATTTGGAAATAAATCATACTATAACAGTCTTAATAAAACACGACACATTATTTGTAAATGGGAAGACAAAGGTATCAGTTATGTTTTACATGTATTCAATAAGAAATAGTCTTTTACCTATTTTTAACAGCTCACTTCCTGCTCCTTACTTCATACTCTTCTTTGCCTTGGTATTCTCATTGCAGAGGGTTGGTGCAGAGAATAGTTAAGCTTAAAGTGAGATCTAGGAAATTCCATAGGCTTTAGTCACAGTAAATTGGTTTGTGGTGACAAGCAATTCGGGAGATGCAATGTTTATGAGCTAGAGGAAGTCAGGCATGTCACCACCTGCTCTGTGCACCTAGTGGACATACATCCTTATTGGGCTTCATAACAACTGGTGGAGACACTGATTAAGAAGTTGGAGGGGAAATGCTATTTAAAGCAGTTTGACAATTTAAAGGGGAAGGTGGGAGATAGCTTTCTGGCTGTCAGATGAATTTATCATTTCAGAAAGTCCTGTTTAATTGGAAGAGGCCATGACTTGCTGTAGACTCAGTAAACAATATTCAGAAGCTCTGAGCAGTTCTCCTGCACTTCTTTGCTCACCATTGTCTTCTGCACGAGGACCCATTCCATTGGCTGCCCCTTTTCTGTTGTATATACTTGTGGTGAAATATAACATTTGAGAGTTAGATCGGGTTTCACCAGCCATTGAAATGTTAAAATGTACTTTTAAACTCACTTCCACATTATCCCCCTGCTTATTAATTTAAGGCATTGGAGACTTCACTGGGCCAAATTTATAAGGCCATGTGGCTTCCAGATTGTATCAAATCAGAAGCTCTTGAATTCAGTGCTAACATTTTTAATTAGCATAATTCATGATTACATGCTTTGATTCCTTAAAGAAAATGAAATACACCTTTTCCAGACTATATTATACTTTTCCTATTTATACTTGTGGACAATTGAAGCACAAAGAAGTTAAATGATTTTCTCAAGGCTAACCCAGCCAATGAGCAGGGAGCTGGGTCCTAGTGGTTTTTCTCCAGTAAGTATTTTTCTAGTCATGCTTTGCTCCTGCCAGTGAGGAGATCCAGAAGATTGGCAGAACTTTCCTTGTCACGTGGTAATACCATCCTGCATTTAGTTATGAACTGCGGTAGGCATCAGCTCAGATTTGTGTGCACAGGCAGCCTGTTTCTATTAATTAACCAAGGTACCACTCCAGAGAGTAGTCAAAAGGCAAATAAACAAATAAGTAACTATGATTTTAAATCAATCTCATACTTAGAAGGTATACTACCCTAACACATTCTTGTGGCTTAATATATGAAGAGTCCATTAAAAATCATGACTCAGGTGACCATGGAAGTGGAAAATGCAAGCAACTGGATAAGATAATGGGAAATGTGAACAAAATTTAAGAGGGCAATTTGGAGTAGGTGTGAAAAGAGCAGTCACTGCAAGTTCCATTATTCTTATAAGCCTCTGTGGGCAATTATGTCATAATATGTCTCTCATTTTGAAATCAATTGGGCTTACTTATCATTGTTTTTCACCAAAAAAAAAAAAAAAAAAAAAAAAAAAAAAAGCCCGTTGAAGTCCCTTTTACCACAAAAGATAAAGGCGTTCTCTTCTGAGAGCCTCGACATTCTGGTAAATACATTCTGGCAATAAGAACATCAATCCTGCAAGCCTACGATGAAAGTCAACACTGTGAAACACACAAGATGTTTAACACGGCACTTGAATTCTTCGTTAAGTCTTTGCCAGTAAGATAAAAGTTATAAACATTCAGAAGAAGGGGGAGCTTTAAATGTACATCCTTTTAGATATTACAGGTCATAACTTTAGAAATAGTTGGCTCATGGCTAAATTTCTACTTTATATTAATATCACAGAGTTTGTTTGTTTTCAGTGTGTTAGATTTTTCGTAACACATTTTCAATAGTCCATTAACACAGGTTTATGTGAACACTTTATGTTTGTTTCAAAATGTCTCCCTGATCCCAAAGAAAGCAATTGGAAACCTCACACTAACTGATAAACTATAGAGAACTCTGTTGATTGTTTAGAATGTTTATTAAAATGAAAATCTTCCTCTTACTCATACTATTTCATAAAGTAAAGGAAAAGTACAGAGAAAATATCCACTCTATTTTCTGCAATAGTTAAGACTGTTAGAATTTCATGTTTCATGCCGCTTAAAGAGGAAAGACTAATTTCACAGATGAGAATGAGTGGAATTCAGGGGAGTAAAGTCAATGCCATAACTGGCAAAAAGAAGAGACAGTCTGCAGGACTCTCCATTCCTGAGCCACACTCCCTCTTTTTATGAATAAAGTAAATGTCATTCTTTTCCACTGTACTATGAATGTCAATACATGTTTCACTTATTTTCATAAAGTTAAATTATTAAATAGAATTTCCAGGGGTGGCAGTTTCATTTTGTTTTTCCACTCTATGCAATTTAATTCAGCTTTAGCATAAGGTGTTATTCGTAGTTTTGAACACTTAGCATTTTATGGTCAAATAGTGGTGAATTTGGAAATAATTTAATCTTATCTGCCTTTATCATCAATATGTAATCCTTTTGCTGGCTCTCAAGTTGACTTGCTTCACCTATAATCATCATTAAACTTGAAACTGAAGACCTGAATTCAAGTTTTGGCTCTTACCTTTATTATTCTGTTCTGATCAATTCAACAAATATTTATTGAGTGTCCATTATGTGTAAGGTTTGCAAAAAGGTCCTCCAAATAATAATACATGATTCTGGAACAGTTACAAGTTATTCAATCATCGCTCTATCTATCTCTGCATCCATAATAGTGATTATAGTTACTTCTCAGGTAGGCATGAATTCACTTAGAAATGACCTAAATAAACTATAAAAGGTGACAAAATTAAAGCATTAACTTTATTAATTTCACCTAGGCTGGTTTTTAAAAAAGCACTTTGATCTTCAAGACAGTTCATAAATAACAAAATCTATACAGCAATAGTCAAGCATGTGACCTATCAGGTTCTTAGAAAATAGGAAAGAAATGTTTTCTGCTATAAAAACAACTTATTGCTCACTCTTCTACCATTCTCTGTTATTCACAAGGCCACCCACTCCTCAGTATAAACCAAGGCCATTCTTCTTAAATGATATGTTTTAAATTATGTAGTCTGCTAGGATTCAAAGTTGTAAAAGCAATTTTTTTTAAAATTATGATTATCTAGGTGGCAACTCAGAATTTTAACCTCCAAGTTTACTTGTATGCTAAGTTGACAATTAACCTCAATTATATATATAATCTAACAATTTCTGGTGCAATATTTTCTCTCATTTTTTTGATTAGGCCAAAGTTTTATCTCAAGGACTCAAATTTTGACTCAATTGTGGTCATTCACTCCCTCTTCTCAAAAGCTTTTTGGCAATTATAAAAAATACCAGCCATTCACTTTTCACTCTCATTGGCCCTCACATTCTCTAAAGCACAATCTGACAGTATTCTCATGTGCCTTAACTTTTATCTTCATTTTACACTGCCTTCTGCTCATCTTTATTTTTACTATTGGACGCCAAAGCCCTGGCATCTGAGGTGCATGGTGCTGAGAACAGCAAGTATCAGCTCCTTGGCTCTTGCCTTCCTGTTAAGGGCTATTGGCAGGTTGGTCAGGTGAGTCTAAGAGAGATAGGAGCTATTCCAGACCTCCTGGCTAGTCACTACTCTTGCTATAATGTATTTACTTCATCCAACCTACATAAAGGAGTAAAACATTTACTCAAATACTAAACTAAATCAACCTACCTGCCATAAAACAATCCCTACTGAGGGATACTTAATATTTAGGATTATCCAAGAAGACCTCTTATAGAGAAAACAGAAGTAAATCCAAGAATAACTGTTCATATCACAAAAAAAGCTAAAAAAAATTCTTTTCTTTCTAATCGATGTTATATTTCTTTGAATTCTTTAAACTTGACCATTTGCTCAACTGTTGACCTTGGGCAAGCTGCTTAAACTTTTCAGGTCTCAACTTTGTCATCTATAAATGAGACAACAGTCACATGGCTTCCTCATAAAGAATCCTCTAGAAATTGTTTCCCTCTTGTTGAGATAATTAGCAGAGCTCTTTCTCATTTATACACATTTATACACTGAACACTATATCAGAGGACATAATAATTTATTAAAATACTAGATAGCATATGATCCAGCAATCCCTCTACTGGGTATCTACCCCAAAGACTTGAAAACATATATCCCAAAAGATATGTGCACTCCGATGTTCATAGCAGTGGCCAGGACAAGGAAGCAACCTAAGTGTCCTACAATGGATGACTGGATAAAGAAGCTGTGGTACATATATACTATGGAATATTACTCAGCTATAAGAGGAGATGAAATGCTGTCATTTGTGACAACATGGATGGATCTTGAGATAATCAAACTAAGTGAAATAAGCCAGACAGAAAAAGTTGAAAACCACATGATATCACTTGTATGTAGGATATAAATCTAAAAGTAATAAACAACAGAGACTCGTGGACATGGACAATAGACTAGTGGTTACCAGAGGGTGGAGGGGAGGGGAGAGGTAGATGGGGTAAAAGGATCAAATGTGTGGTGATAGAAAGAAATCTAACTATGGGCATTAATATGTATATATATTATACATTATATAATATATAATGTATAATATATAATATATAATATATAATATATAATATATAATATATAATATATAATATATATATTATTGTTGGATTGTATGCTTGAAACTTATTGGATTTCGTTAACCAGTGTCACTGTATTAAATGTAAAAAATAAAAAATAAAATTATATTATCTTTAGAAAAAATACTAGGTAGGTACCAGAGTCACAAATATTGATAATCTATAAGGCAAATTTGACTTAATTACTTTTTATCAAAGGATACTTCAGGATGACTAGACCAAAGAGAATCCAATTCTATCTTGAAAAAATATATCATTTAGGAATGAGGACAGGACAATTTCAAGGAGCTACCAAAAACAAAAAAAAAACCAAACAAAAACAAAACCAATATACAGCAATATACAGATGAGCTCACATATAAGATGAAATTTAACAGGCAGTAGTCTAATTTGCCACTCTAGAATTGATTGTTGGTATCGGCTCCAGTAATGTCAAATCACCACATCTCTTCTATTTAGCTGTGGCAATGATTTATTTGATCTGTCTGGCCTGAAAAGTAACCTCTTGTTTCACCTGCTAAAGAATGTCTGATCTCTCATGACCTCTTCCAATGAGTGATTTCAGCATAAAGGAAACTCATGTGGTTTCCTTGATGGACACTCTCAACAATGGCCTACAAGTGGCTCAGGAAAAGCAATTGTACTAATGTATTATAGAATTTATTGAATTGGCGGTTTTGTGTGATAGCATATTTACTAAAATGAGGCCTGTCAAAAAAATCAGGTTATAGCAAGAACATATGATTTCCTAACCAGCCATAAAATATAAATCAAATGCCTTTTCTGTCCACTGTCAGCCACCTCCACCCACTCCTTGTCCTCTGTCCTCAGACAAATTGAAGCACATGCCACAATTTGCAGAGGGAAAATCAAACTCAATTTTGCAGCACAATGAAGTGAGTTGTGGTCTTGTCATGTCCACTGACATATTGATCCATGGATGATTGAAAAGATGAGACTGCTCTAGGTTTTTGCTTTTATAAATAAAGATGTATAGAAATGCAACGTGTAAATGAAGGGCAATATAGCACTTATTGCAGCCTTATAAAGATGCAAGAACTCCAGGGGCTCATGTTAGAAACAGTGCGCCGATATAAAAGTCACTATTTAAGAGGTCATATTTTCTCTCTCTTTAGAATTATAGACCCGGAAGACAAATGGTCTCCTAAACCAGGTTCATTTAAAGTGCAGCTGATCATTTCACAGCTAAAAGGGATTTTCACTAGTGAAGGAAAAAAAAAAAACACCCTATCTCGGTCCTTTGTGGAATTTATGTCAGATCTATAGTGCCATAAGCCTAACACTCTATCAAACATTTTCTATTTAACCTGAAAGGGGATGAAGCCGAATCACTTCCATGTCCACATTTGTGATTTGCAAAGTGCAGGGACTGCAGCCTCCCTGAAATGCGTTAAGATGGCACAGTTATTCACGTCTCTCGATGAAGCATTAGGAAACGGAACCACTTTATCATGAGGCGATGATAAAATCCTAAGAAACACCATAAAATACCCTAGAGTCTAGTAAGCTGAATTTTTAACTCAGCAGGTGGAAGGAAAAAAAGAAATGAAGGGATGAATCTGTGTTTTCAGGTGGGTAGAATTTCAGTCGTGATGACAACGGGGTGACTTTCTAATTACCACTTACTATAGAAATACTGCAATATTCTCTGCCACCCCACGGAGATCGTTACTGCGTAATATGTGTTGTCTATATATCATAAAAAAAAAATCGCTGAAATCGTAGCTCCACATGTCTTGTTGGAAGGCAAACTGAGGCACAGATCGATAATGCTCATGAAAAACCACACACGGGAATCTGAACGTGGAGAGAGCTTTTTCATTGATCTTAATTTCAACGGTTTCAAAGCAGAAGGAGCTTCTCATGTGGCATAATCTTTAAAAAATTATAGCAATGCCTCATATTACCATATTCTAAAGTAATTACTTTGTGGTAAGTAAAGATAAATTTGTTAGTAATTACGCAGACCTTTATTGTAAAATCCAGAGAAAAATTATTTGAGGTATTTTTTTTTTTATGCCGACAAGAGAATGACTTTACTTCATCAATCAGTTTGACTAAAGTAATGATTTTCTTAGAATTAAAATTTGTTGAAAGCTCTAAGTATTTCATCTTTTAGGCTGAGAAGCATGTAGTTAATGTCACAGCTAATACATTTGTCAGTCTGCTAATTTTCTTTTTCTATTAGAATAAGTAAACATCAGCCCTTTCTTAAAAGCATACTATTTACCATGTGTCAGGAGCAATGCAGGAAGAACTTATTTGAAAATCATGAGGTAAGACATTATGAAATGAACAGGAATCACAGGGAGACAATGAAGGAGAAACATGAAAGGAAAAGGCATTGAATAATTCCAAAGTGATGGCGGAGTGTGCCTCAAGGTGAATGGGGGAGGGTATTTAAAGGGGAGCTAAGAAAAATCAACCCCAAAACTCAAGCCTCAGATATTAGAAAATATAAAAAAGAGATGGCTTGTAAGAAATAGTTCAAATGAAAAAAAGAATGATAGTAAAACAAAAGAAGGCAGATACATATACAATGAGAATAAGAGAAAATGAGATCTTGCCCACATGATATGAGATCAGAGAATGGTTCTTCAGATATGCTTGTTATTTGAGAGAATAGGTATAGAGATAGAAGAAGAACTCTATTCCTAATCTTTTAAAGACATAATATACTGATTTATGCTACATTGTGTCAGATTTTTTTAAAGGCAACTTCAGTATTTTTGCAACTAGAAGAAAATAATAACTAGTAAATTACAATGCCAGCGCTCTTTTTTTCTATCTATTGTTAAGATGTTCTTTCTAAAATTAGAATTCTTTTGGGTCACATTGTTATCATTGAGTTTTTCCAAACCTTGTGTTCTAAACCAAACATTACTACCACGGTAAAATGTTCATTTAAAATCGATTTCAGAGTATCATTTTAGCTTGTTTCCCTCTGTAAAATAGTTACTAAAAAAAAAAAAGAAACAAAAAAACTTTATTTACAAGTAGAGAGAATAGTTAACAGTATAATGCACTTTTGTTTTTTTATGTTTTAAAATTACTGTTCTTTAGCATAGGATAGCTAAATATCTTACTTTTCTTCATTAAAATGTGAGTGAAGAAGCAGAAAATAGTCTATAATATTATGATAAATTTGCATGGTGACGGATGATTACTAGAATTAGTGGGGCGATCATATTATAAGTTATAAAAGTGTCCAATCACTATATTGTGCATTTGAAACTAAAAAACAAATATGATTTTGTATACTAACTCAAATTAAAAAAAATAAAGTTCATCAGGAAATGATATTTCTCATCTCAGAATTATTTCAGATTTTGCCCATTTTTTTCTTTTTATGTTTTAGAATAATTTAATTTGATAGTTTCTTTAAAAATGCTCTTTCTTTTTGTTGTTAAACAAATTAGATATAAGCTAAGAGGTACAAATGAGTTCCTAAACTTTCAGAACCCATGATTTCTGCAATCAGAGTGGGAAAAAAGATGCATCACTTATAAAGATGTAAACATGCTACTTAAATCCTCTGTGTCACAATTTCCTTATCCATGAAATAGAATTAAGATAGTAGCTACCTCACAAAGTTGTTTTGAGGAGCAAATGCAACGTTACAAGTCTTTAGAAGCATTCCAGTCACACAGCACATGTTCAATAAGGGTTAGCTATTATTAGTAGCTGCAATTAATCTGCCATCTACCCTGAATACCAAGCCAGATGTGCAGTGTGCATCTCCAGCCGAGGGATCCTGCATCCCTCCTGTGTTCCACCCCACCTCGCAGGGCCTGGTGGCTGAGCATTCATCCTACACACCACATAAATGATGAGAACACCAGAGGCGATGCACACAAATCAATTAATGTGATTCCAGGAACAAGGTACATTCTTAATATTAATAAAGATAACAGTCATCATTGCAATCTTATTTTTCCTAGGTTTTGCAGTCATCATGAGGTCTATGTACTAACGCAGTAACTAAAATTGCTGAGGGTATGGCTCTGAGTAACAGAAGCTCACCAAATGCCTTTGCACAATGGCAGACTGGTCCAGCTGCCTGTGTCTATCAAGGAGCCACTTATGTTTACTTAGAATCAATGAACTTTATTGTGTTATGCCTCATATACTGGGGTAGTTATGAATTATTCTAATATTCCAAATAATTTGAAGCACTACATCGTTCTTTAACTCTCTGTATCTACTTATCCATTGACCTATCTTTCATCCTGTCTATCTGATTCTAACCCTCCACCTGGTCCCCTTCATCTATTTCACCCCCCCCATCCTTTTCCTCCTCTTTTTCTTCTTTATTCTCCCTCTCCCTCTCCCTACTCTCTCCCAAATCCTTAACAGAAACAAAAAGGAGCTCTCATTCAGCTCCACTGGATACCAGCTGAGGGAATAAAATAAACCCCTCGTTGGGGACTGGGGACTCTAATTCTCACCTCTGCCATTTGATATTCTTAGATATCATATAGATGTTACTTCCTATCTATCTAAATTTTGGGTTCTTTATTTCTAAAGTTAGGAAGTTGGACTCTTCACTGGTTCTGACACTCCCTTCTGGCTTTGGAACTCTGAAATAAGAAGCCCTGGAAGATGACATTGAAGGAGCAAAGCAGAATAAGAGATTACATGCATTTCTCTAAAAAGGGGTTTACAGCCTTGTGGAGTCTAGCCTTAAATCTTAGTACTCAAGGCTGACTGAAAATCAGAAACTTTCCCAGCATTCTTTAGTGGGCATACCTACAGCACATCTTGAAAGCACTTGACTGGTATTTAAGATTCATAAACAACTGTCCAAAGGAATGGAGGGCACCTGTAACCCACCAGCTGTTTGTAAGACAAACACCTAAGAGCTATATACAAATATCAGTAACAGACATGAGCATGTAACCAGTGTCGAAAAGATACATTGCATCCAACCTTCTCAGGGACCCTCATGCACTTAGGTACAGACACCAGTGATGACGCCGATTTGAACAAATGGGCATCTTACCTGGCTGAGACAAAAGCGGTGTGTAAGGGACTTTCGGTTCTATTGCACTCATTGGTGGAGGTAGCAAAGGGTTAGCAAAGCTGCGGAGTGGATGAGTTGGTCGAACACAGGCTGTGGGGATGGTTCTGCTTGGTGCCTCCTCACTGCTGGAATGCTCGGGTTGTGTTGTGGGCAACATGGGTGGCTGTTGGGTGGCTGGGCCTTCAGTCACTGCTGCAATGGAGACAAGAAAAGCCATTCATTTATTCCAGGACAAAGCTTGCTTCCCCTATATCAGCTGAAGTTTCCCTGGATCAGTTCAAAGAGCTATGCCAGGATCTGGCCGATCTCTTCATCAAGTAACGAGCATCCTCATTCCTCTTTTTTCGTATACTTATGGGATATGATTGTATTGCCCTTTTAAACAGTGAAATAGATCCAGCAGGATAAGGATCTGTTTTTCGGGAAGAATAGTAAAATACATATGGCACTCACTATATTGCCTGAATTGTCTGGGCCCTGTTATCATAAGTGATGAAGCGAGAAAAGAGAGTTATTTCTCCCTTCGTAAGTAGCAGTGTCAGTGAAATTCAATGTACCACACCCGGCTACAGCTGTGTTATTATTTACCAGCCTATATGCCAATTTTTCTGTGACTTAAACATGCGATGCCAACTGTCAAACAAATCAGAGTTGCCGGGTGTTAAAGGCATTGCTAATAAAATGATACAAATAATACCACTATCATTATCTTCCCTAACAAAACAGAAGCACATCCAGCTAAAAAGTTATATGAGAGATGACTCTGCTGGAACAAGTCACCTGAATTCAGAATCGCAATTTTACTCTTTTGCAGCAAACCTTGTAATTTTCAGTCAGATTACTATCCTTGAAGAGGTTTCACATAGGCATCTGTGAAAGCATTTGGGTATTTGGACAGTTTTTTTGTATGGAAACACACCTTTTCTCCATAAAACACAGTTGAGTGGCCTTAAATGTTAGCAAGGTTTCCTTATGCTAGGGCCGCTGTGGCTTGACTTTACTCATTCAAATTCAAAGCCAGCAGGTCCAAGTTAAACTGCAAACACAAAGGGCTGCATAGTAGATACCAGCGTTTATGAAACAAGAATATTTTTGATGCTTTATTTCTTAAGAAAGTTATTTTGGGTAAGTTGAATACAGCGATAGGAAATAATATCTTTTGAAAGATAATTTTTAACCAGGAAATATTTCAAGATAATTAGTTTGTGAGATAATTCTGAGACAACTCTCTGGGAGGCTCAGTGAGGTCAGCGAAGGGCAGAGAAAATAGAAGGAAAATCTGATAAAGCCGAAGGGAGTAGAGATTAAAGATATCAAAGATCAAGACATAATATTAAAGATATGCAAAAGTGAAATGTGCCTTCACAGGATATTTGATATTAAAAGTCATTTTTCTATATTCAGAAAGGCTTAGAGGTCCTCTGGGTCAGTGAGCAGCCTTCAGGCTCACCCTATTCAACGATGGAGATGGGGAGATAAAGGGTTGGGGACAACGTGTAACAATGTAGCAACCAGAGCCAGAAAACAGGCACAGGCTTGATAAAACAGTTCTTCAAATAAGAAAAATGCAGACAAGACAGCAAACCGGGTAGAACTCTGGGGGCAAAAGGGGTTTGAACAGGAGTGCTTTATCTTTAAGCTGGAAGCCCTATCAAAGACGGAGAGGGCACAAGCATGCAAAATTTCAAGGATAAGTATAGAGCTCCAAGGAAAACAGTAAGGCACCTCTATTATTATTATTATTATTTTTTAGGATGGCTATAATTTTTTAATTTTATTTTTATTTTTAATTCTTTAATATCACTACACAGTTGACCCTTTTACCGGATCTACCTCCCTCCTGTCCTCTCCCTTCTCCCTTCGGGAAAGCACATTCTTGGTGATGCTGGTTCTCAGATAAGGGCAAAAGAGATGGGGGAGCATAGGAAGCTGTGTGTGCTTATAATCAATCAATAATGAGTAACTAGATGATTGAAAATACAGTTTTAAAGACAAAGAAAATTATGCAGTTTTGACTCTGGACTCATATTCAATCGAAAGGAGAAAATGACTGATAGTTGATTGTTCAAATAAAAATAAAATCTCTGCTTCAGGTCAGAGAGAAGCAGCTGTAGGAACCTACATGTAGGTCCTTCTTTGTTACCAATGGGCTGGTTTTTATTAAAGAGTTCATATCATCATATTAAAAATACCTCTCTAGGGAAAGAAATTTTGCAATTTTCCTCAGAAAACTGCCTTAAGTAACCCTCTCTCTATTGAACATGGGTTGCAATTAATTCAAAACATATTTTTAAAACTGCTTTAGCCATTAAAGAAATAATATATTTTGTGAGTCTTTCTTTATTAATTCCATCATATTTTCCTTTTCTATTTCTTCTACATTTTTGAAAAGAAAGAGAGCTACATTAAGTATTATTGTGATCATAGGTTTAATAAAATTCACAGGTACTTTTTTAGCCTTCTGAAATTTAGTTTTTTAAAAACTAAATTCAAGCTTCACATGAATTCTGATGACATCACCAATTTTTTTTTCAGGCCACTCCTATTCTCTTTCTCTTAAAAGGCATTGTTCTCTAAATAAAACTTCTCTGTATGTCCCCCAGCCTCTGGTTTTCACCTGGCCACCATGATTCCCACTGGAAACACCATGATAATGTTCTTGACCTTGAGAGAGTAACGGTGGCGAGATACCGATGGACCAGTTCTTCAGTGAAATCAATCCTCAGTACCACACACAGCGAGAAGTGCCTAATCTAACATGCTAGGTGGGAATGGGGACGTCCCATCCTTGAGACAAAATGTATCAGTAAGTCATAAGGGACTCTTTTTGTTCAAAATGACAAGTTAGCTTGAAACCTAGGACAATGGACAAGGCACAGGTTTTCCCTAGACAATTCATACTTTTTATATTTAACATGCAGTAATAGAAATGCTTTTCAGAACTGTCTGACATTTAAGGTACTGAAAACTCTTAAACAAGCACAAAAGCAACTGCTCCACTGGAGAAAAGCTCTCATTTCAGATGAGCCTTTTTAGCCAGTTCAGGCAGCAGCTTTAGGACACCTATGTGAAACAAACTGGCTTGTGACATGACATTTAGCTGTGTGATGAGCTCTGAAAATAAACCTCCTTTTGCCCACGAAGTGCAGTCTCTCTGCAACTCAGAGTGTAAAATGAGAATCAAATATGCTGGCAAGGCACTCGTTTTCAAATGATGAAATAGTAGAAATTCATTGTACAAATAGCATATGATTACACAGCAGAGTCAAATCTCAGGGCACTTTATAATAATTAATGTCAACACATAAATAATTGCTATAAAATAACTGGTAAAAATATTGCAAAAATGGAAATGAGGATTTTTCTTCTTTCTAAAATTGCAGTTTTTGAAAGCAATAGAGCACACTAATAACTCTAACCAAAGACACTTTGAGACATGAACGCTTCTGGGAATGCACTTCACTCATCAATCTCAGAGGAACAGCGTCATGCATTATTTCTGAGTAATCCCAGTTTCTCACAGCCTGGATTTTTGAAAAGATGTTACAGAAAAATCCACGAACTCCACTGTGTTCTTGATTTTATCCAGTGCCATGTGTTAGTTGAATTCTAATTTGGGATAGAACTGGGGCAGAAAAAATCAGACATAGTTGACCAGCCTTCTCACCAAGATGATGCTAAAACTGAAAGGAATAGTAGAAATCATCTAACTTTAACTAGTACCTATTTATTTCAAAGATGAGGAAATGAAGGCACTCATAGTGACTCAGACTCAAGACTATCTATTGGTTGAAGTTTTCAAAATATGGCACTGTCCTGTTTTCTAAGGATAGTTCATTTGCTTATTGATACTGAGATCAGAACTATGGTATATTGGTAGAAAAATGAAATACTTGTCCATCACAACTATATAAATCTTTGTTGACATATCACCAAATTCAATTGTGTGTAATGCAAATGTACTATGTCCTATATTTTTATTTTCCTTATGGTAAGAGAGAAATTCAATTTTATTTGTGACTTAAAAAGCAACATATCTTTGGGGGCAATGTTTTAGTGATTCATCTCTTGTAAAACTCAAAGGTTTTTCAGATAACTTTGGAGGAAGGCGAGTCTCCTCACTCACACAGTCAAATTTTTCTTTTCCTGTATGTGCCTTTCACTGCTTCTCAAGGTGACTAATAAGACATCTCTAGCCAGAGTCATGAAATGTTTTCTGCTTGAGAGAGAATGGGAATGTTTAGTGTTCTCCAAGGCATTTAGAAACCGATACTGAATGGCTGGAAGTTAACTGTTTCTGACAGTGATTTAGAGAATATTTAGTTTCCTAGAAAAGTGGGTGCTTGTTTTTTTTTTCCTAAGCAATCACTTGGAAACATGTACTCATTCCTATTCCTTGTGCACTGCATATAGCTTTGCTTAGAAAATCCTTGATGAATGATGAAATATATATATTAAAGATCTATGAAATCTTCTAGGAGTAGAATGTCTCTACCTCTTGAATTTAGATAAGGTTTAAAATTTACTGAGCTAAGTACTCTATTAAGAATCCTTTATTTATATAACTTATATTTATATTATGTTATGTAATAGGTATATAATTACCTTTACTTAATAATTTCTACTTTTAAACAAATTAATAAAATAAAAAATTGACTAAAGAGACTAAAGGTTTTTTTTTTCATTTATTCATTTATTTATTTATTTCTTCCTTTCTTAATAAACCTTATTTTCTAGAGCAGTTTTAGATTTGGGACAAAATTGAATGGAAGATACAGAGGGTATCCCCGCTCCCACATATGCATGGCCTCCCCCGCTATCAAAGTCCTGCACCACAGAGGTATATGAATCTCTAACTATAACAGACAGAAACAGATCTGTGGTTCATAACCACAGGAAAAAAAATTATACTAGTTCATTTATTGTTTTCTTTTTCATTGAATTTTAACTTTTGAAGTCATTTGCTCATGATTTAATGAGACAGTTTTGCATGTGATACCAAATTGAGAGAAAAGGAAAACAACAAATGGGATACTTCTGGGTTTTCAGAAGGAGACTATGTCTTTAAAAAAGGAAAAGAAACTACAGAAATACACCGTGACTAAAATAAAACAGTTAATTTCTAATTTAAAAATAGTAATGAACTTTGGCTTGTATCAGTATTGCTGGAGGGAACAGATGAAGGTCATGCTACAGATTCTTCTTACACATCCTTCTTAAAGTTAGAGAACATAGATAAAATCAAAAAAAAAATTGTCTAGGCAAAGATACAATGAGAAAACTAAGCTAAAACTATAACCTCTCTTTTCAGCTGGAAAGACTTCCTTTCAGACATTGAAGAAAGGACTTGTGCTTCTGAATTCTTTGACTAAAATCACCTTCCTAATTGTCCTGGGATTCAGAAATTTTTGCTTGTTGGACTTCCCACATCTTTTTCATTTAATTCTTTCCAATATGGTTTGGGGGACAATTTTTCCTCGAGTTTTTGCACACCACTCTATTCTGTAGACATGATGTGCATTAAGAAAAGGGAAAATAAATCTAATTCTCTCTTGGCAGATTTTTGATGCCTTTTAATTCTAATGTTGCTATATCTAGACAATTTATGGTTTCTTAGAGCTGTCCCTGCTGGGTTGGAAAAATATAGCTTACCCCACAAATATATTTTATTGCTGTTACCATCTTATCTATTACAAAACTTCCTATCTCAGATGAGCTGCTGAGTCACCTGTTCTTAACTAAGAGAAGAAAGCCATAAAATCGATTTAAAAATGCTGTGCTTGAAGGAAAGAAAAGTCAAATGGCACAGGAAAAATCACCAGGGTATATATAATAGCTTGAGAGTATCTCCATTCCTACTTTCCTTAAAGCCAATGAAATACTACTATCAGGATGCAAAATCAATAGACAAAAATTAGTTGCATTTCTATACATTCACATGAACTATGAGAAAAAAAATTAAGAATATGATTTCATTTATAAGAGCATCAAAAAAAATAAAATACTTAGAAATAAATTTAATTAAAGAGGGAAAGGTCTGTACACTGAAAACTATAAGACATTCATGACAGAAACTGAAGAATACACAAATAAACAAAAAGATATCTGTGTTCCTCAATTGAAAAAATTAATAATTTTGTCAAAATGTCTGTATTATTCAAAGCGATCTATATTTTCAATGCGACCCCTATCAAAATCCAATGATATTTTTCCAAGAATTAGAAAAAAAATTCTAAAATTTGTATGGAACCACAGAAGACCCTGAACAGCCAAACCAATTGTAAGAAATAAGACCATAGCTAGAGACATCACACTTCCTGATTTTAAACTATGTTACAAAGTTATAGTAACCAAAACAGTATGGTATTGGCATAAAAAATAGATCAATGGGATGGAATAGGGAAAGAAATCCATGCATATATGGTCAATTAATATATGACAAAGGAGCCAAAAATGTAAGGAAGGAAAAATATCCTCTTTAATAAATGAAGCTAGGGAATCTAAATTGTCACATAAAAAAATGAAATTAGGCTGCTATCCTAAAAAAAAAACAAAACAAAAAATAAAAATCATGAGATTAGATCAGCATTTTAAACTATACACAAAAAAATCAACTCAAAATAGATTAAGGACTTAAATTTAAGAACTGAAAATGTAAAACTCCTAAGAGAGAACATAGGGGTAAGCTCCCTGACATTGGTTTTAGTAATATTTTTTTTTGGATTTGCCCCCAAAAGCAAAAGCAACAAAAGCAAAAGCAACAAAAGCAAAAGCTTCCACACAGCAAAGGAAATCTTGAATGAAACAAAAAAGTAATCTAAGGGATGGGAGAAAATATTAGCAAACCACACATCTGATAAGGGGCAAATATTCAAAACACTTAAAAAAAACTAATAAAACTCAAAAGCAAAAATAATTCAATCAATCCGATTAAAAAATGGGCAGAGAAAC
>CM053504.1:75570161-75603628 GCA_028627145.1 Eidolon dupreanum | reverse complement strand
TATCACCAAGCTCATGAATGCAACTGGATATAAAATCTGCCCTGCATGTATATAAATTAAATGTGAGACTGCATCTACACTCCTATGTTGCTCTCTTCAGTATGTACGTATTATTGTATCTTGTCTCTAAACTCTTCATTTCAAAATGCTGGAAGATTCACTATAGGTCAACAAATAGGGTCATAGGTTTTTTTTAAAAAAAGGGAGATAAGGCTGAGGTATTAGTAAGGGAAGAGGAAAAATTACTTGCTAGAGAATTTTTCTCTAGCAATGAGTGGCTGTAGTATGCAGCTGTCAAACCACTTAGGAGTCCAGGCCTCAGGTCTGCAGAGGTGGCACCATGTTAGAAAAAATAATAAACCACTAAGGGAAGAGCCTATTATACCCAATCCAGTGGGAAAATACAGATGAAAGAAACATATCAGGCTGGATCTGAAAAGTACTAGAGAGGCAAGGAGGCAGACAATAACTAGAAGGTTACTGCTGATTCCCACCACTGGCTGACACAAGCTTAATGCGCTGCTTATGGGATATTGCTGGAAGGAGGTAAGCTGAATTAAAACCACCTTTCCATTCTAAGCTTTGTACTTTGATGTATCACTCTCTGCTTGTGGTAGAACCTAAAGGTGCATAATATGAAAATATTTTAAACTTTTCATTTTTTTTTTTAACTTCTGAGAATCAACCACAGTCAGGAAATATGAACCATTCTGGATTTCTGGAACCCTCATCCTCCCTAACTATTGTCTCTAAACTAAACACTTTGTAGTATTCTGATTACACTGGGTTTGGTATTGTATACGTAGTCATTTGGGCAACAAGCATTGCCTACAGGCTTCCTTGCCAAAAGTGATAAATAAACGCTTCTGGAGGAGCATACATCTCCAACCTTTTTACATCATTGCAGAGAGGGCCATAAGCAGGGACATGGTAAAGTCCATTCTCTAAGTGTTACTTAAGGAATATCTGCCCTCACTTGGAAGAAAGAATCTGGCCTCAAGAAGTAAAATCAAACAGAAAGGCAAAGTCGGTCTCCAGGATTCTACCACTAAGACTGCAAGTCTAACCTTCACTCACTTAAATTACAGGCCTGGGTTGAACAAAAGGCAAGGTTTTGCCCAGACCAGGAGATAAGGAACATGTGGTAAATTATGAAAGAGCACAGGAAAAGAGTCATCAAAAATATAACTCAAAAAGATGGTAGTTGGGTAAAGCAAGGAATTCCTCCTTTGGGAAACCAGCTGTCACCTACTTTCTCTGCTGGGCTGAAGAGCGCCGGGTGCAAATCACGGCCACGATCACCACCACCAGCACTGTGATGATGCCGACAGTGACCACGATGATCACAAGCAGGTTGCTGTTCTTCTGAGGAGTGACACTGCCATGCGGGGGGTGCATCTGACCAATGGGCGGCTCTGGGAAAAAGGCAAATGGAGATCAGGATTAGGGAGATAGGGTTTATGGAGCTCTGTTAAGGATGCAAAGAGTTTCTATTGTTCTGGGTATTCCTGAAGCTGAGAGCACAGTAATGAAAAACAAGAGGAAAGATCTAAATTATCTACCAAGATAAATGAAACCTATGCCCACATAAAAACTTAATAACTTTCATAGTGACATTATTTGGAACAGCCAAAAGTGGAAGCCCAAATGTCCATCAATGGAAGAATGAATGAAATAGAAACAAATGTGGCATATTCATCCAATGGAAAACTATCCAGACACAGAAAGGAATGAAGTTCTGATACATGGCACAGCATGCATGACCTTCGAAACGTTATGCTAAGTGAAGAAAGCCAGACACAAAAGGGCACGTATTGTATAATTCCACTTCTATGTAATATCCAGAATAGGCAAATCCATAGAGACAGAAAGCAGATTAGGTTTGCCAGTAGACGGGAGGAGTAGTGAATGGGAAAGGACTGATAACGGTACTGGGTTTCCCTTTGGGGTGATGAAAATGTTCTGGAATTGGATGGTGGTGATGGTGGCATAAACTGTGAATATACTGAAAACCACTGAACTGTGCACATTAAAAGGGTAAATTTATATTATATGAGTTATATCTGAATTTAAAAAAAGAAGCTCTCATATTGGCTAGAAAGTGGGGAGGGAGGAAGAATACTGCTTTATACTATAAGAATTCCAAAACCAGAAACCAGAAAAAGGCTGTGGTTTAAGGAAAAAACTATTTATTTGATACTGTGAAAGACAAACTATTTGATGTCACTCACAATTTACCTCCATTCCCTATAAGAAGCTGTCTTTAAAGTACATTTAATTTTTGATCCGTTGAGTGTATATGACTCCCACTTAAAAGCAGCCAGTGGGTTTGCAAGAGGGTCATAAAGTCCTGATATGAATGTTTTCTTGTGTTGCAACAGCACTTCATGGTAGATAATATTTAGGCAAAAACAGAATAGTAAGACATTTTTGATAATTTGCTTATGTAAAAAGAATGGCTAATGACCCTTTAAATCGTTTTCTTTAAACCCTCAGTGATCAATTAGAAATACTGTTCTATGTCATGTCTGTCATTTCAACCTACACACTTTAAAAAAGTAAATATTAGTTTATAATTTTATTTATAAATTAATTTAGAAAACAGCAGAGAGCAATGAGTTTGAATATTTTCTTAGGCCTAAGTTTGAATGTGTTTCTTTAACAACCTACATCAGCTTTCTGTATTCCTCGAAGCAAACTGTTAAGGACTTTTGTGCTTCAGTGTTTTTATTTGTAAAATGAAAATAATAATACTTACTGAACACAGTCACTGCCAGAATCAGAGAAAATATATACAAAACTAACACCTGAGTGCTTGATACAGAGTAAGTGCTCACAATATTATTACACTACTAAAACAGTAAATAACATGTCGCCTAAATAAACAGCCTCCTATACCATTGGGGATACTTCTGGTGTGGACTTCCAAACTACAGAATTTTTAGAAGTAATACTCAACAGGAAAGATAAATGAATTTTTCAAATATAAATATAACAACCTAATACTTGCCTCAAAATCGAAACACTATCTTTTGACAAATTATCTACGTAAATCATTGCTTTTTAAAAGATAGTCATCTAAACTTAAATAAATCATTGCTGATTCATTATTATTGGAAAAATAATAATTTGAATCTCGGGGACAAACTCATTAAAAGTCTTTAATAGCACTATCTGTTAAAAGATTCTGATTATGAATGAAAGAAATAAGATTTCCTTGAATTAATTTTACATTCACTACAAAGAAATGGGCAAGTAATGAAAGGTCAGAACTTTCTGTATCAGTTTTACTTAGAATTTAAAAAGTCATTGTACAGTAGTATCCCAATATGTACTTTCTGTGCCTAATAAACTAATTGATTGGATTAAATTAACCTTTCATGTGAGAGCTTACAATGGAGACAGTTGGGGATTTCATGGATTTTTATTAGCATGACTTAAATTTAAGAGTTCACCATCTCTGACAATCTTAGTTCGAATGGTACAAAGCAGTACACCTTGTAAACATTTTTAAAAACCTTGTAAACTAGAATTTTTCAAATTTCCACTCTTCTTTCTTTCCACCCAGGAAGACATCATGTTTCCAGTCAAAAATAGTGACTGCTGAGCATTAGTGAGATTATATTGATGTCATTTTCCTCAGAAAGTTAGGGTTCAGGAGAAATCCCATTATAAATCCTTCATCAGTCCTTTATGACTTCCTTGTAAAAGTTCCCATTAGTTTAAAAGTTGGCATTCAAGGTTTATCATTAATTTCTTAGTCTCATTTCAAAAGCTGAATAATCAGAATATTGGACATCAAATGGGCACTAAGTCAAGTGCAACAGTGTCCCTAAATGTCATTGATCCTTGTTCTTTGCAGAAGTACATTTGATGCACTTGCCACAAACACTGAATTAGAGAAATAGGTTCCTGCGAGCCTTGGGTTACAAATTTTTATCAAGCAATCAATATATAACTTTGTTTTATGTGTGTTTCGGTTTAAAGACACCTTCTTTAATAATAATGTTGATTCATTACATTGCACTCACAGCCAACAGCATTGTAACTATGATGCCTGAGTGGAGTTTAATGAACGTGTATTTTCTCTGAAAGGTACATCACAGCCTGTTAAGCATAAGAGCACTAGATAGTATTCGGTACCACATTTAGGGGTCATTTTATACAGGGAAACCATCCAGAAAAAAGTGAAAAATTGGCACTAAATATATCACAGAAAGGACACTTGTTTACAGTGTGAAAGCTGAAATAAGACAGTGTCTCTTTGATCCATCGCAGCTGAGTTTGTAAGCACTGGGCTACTCAAATTTTTGGCCGTTCTGCACATGTCCCACAAATGACAATAAAAGCGCTGCAAGGATTGATTTGGGGGGTTAAAAATAAATTTTATCAAGCAGGTGAATTCACAAATTCGGAATCTGTGAGTAATAAAGATCAAGTATATATCTAAATACCTCAAAATGCTGCTCCAAATTAGGACGGATCCTAGCTAGAGCTTACAAATTCACATGGGTGCAGTTGAGAGTTGTGGGAGACAGCCTGACTCCAGACATGGCAAAAATGACATTTACCACGTTTTGGGCTTCTGAGGGGAAGCTGCGTGGTGTAATTCAAAAACCTGCAAATATCTTCCAGGATACTATGTTTATTTCATGAGATAATGGATCCAACACACTGACCTCAGGCCCTACACAGAGTTGGTGCTCAACAGGTATTACAACGTGGTTCAATATACTTCATTCTGTGATTTTTCCAAGTTGAAGAAAAATACAGGATCCTAATGCATCTGTTCCTGACGTTAGCATAATCGTGTGGGTATCCAGTATCTGAGTAAGCAGGAAAGACCTAGATATGT
Organism: Eidolon dupreanum; assembly: GCA_028627145.1. Classification (NCBI taxonomy): domain Eukaryota; kingdom Metazoa; phylum Chordata; class Mammalia; order Chiroptera; family Pteropodidae; genus Eidolon; species Eidolon dupreanum. Next base: position 75,598,773 of record CM053504.1, on the reverse strand, counting down.
TGCGCTGATATCAGTGAGAAAGGAATCAATTCTTTTTCAAATCTCATGAGCAGTCAGTCAATCCATTTTTATTTTCATGATTGATCACTATGAAAGATTTCATGCTTTTTTAAAATTTAATAAAAGCAAACATATATATTTCATAATCTGATGGGTCTAAAGTCTTGGTAATGATTAGGAAAATTGGCTTAATGAAATTTATAATTCTTTGTAGGGTTTCAAACCTGTTTTATGTTAATCTTATCACAATTGTCCTCAAAAACTCTGAAGTAAGCTCATTGATAGACCAGTACTTTTATAGAAAACTTACAGAAAACCAAGCCAGGTATTGAATCCAGGAGTCTTGGCTCCTATTTATTGAGAACCTGGTCCCATTGTTGTAATGGCTGGACCCTAATGGCTACACATTGTCAACAGGTTAGTAAACAATGAGAACATTTGGTCAACGAGTTCAGTTCTGAGAAGAGAAATGGATCCAATGAAACTTTCTAGTTCAGGAATGATCTCTTCTACAATTACAGCCTTCCCTAAAAATAGTTTTTTTTTTTTTTTTTTTTTTTTAGAACACTTTGAGCTAAAATATGCCTTAACAATTTTACAGGTCTTTAGAGAAATTCATATGACACTGAATATTTCTAAGCATTTTTCCCTGAAATAAGGTGCCATATAGTCAATCAGCTGGAAGAGTTCTTATAGATAATCTAGCCCAATGTTCCCTAAAATGAAATATTATGGGGAAAAAAGTTTCGTGGCCAATTAAGTTAGAAAACATATTTCTTCCCTCAAATCTCAGAGTTTTGAACACGCTAAATGTGAACTGTGAATTGCCAGGAGAGGTGGGGCAGGGAGTATATCCAATTATTCCATAAGTCTGTGCTGAAGATCCAGTTAGGTGCTGTGGATATGATGTTGTGATGAAAACATTGATGGGCCTTGAGGGCATTATGCTAAGTGAAATAAGACAGACAGAGAAAGGCAAATCCTGCGTGAATCACATCTATGTGGAATCTTAAAAAGCTCAACTCACTGAAATAGAGTCTAGAATGGTAGTTACCAGGGACTGGGAGTTGGCGGAAGTGAGGAGATATTGGTCAAGAAAAAACAAACTTTCAGTTATAAGTAAATTCTGGGGATAAGATATATGGCATAGTGATTATAGTTGATAATATTGAATATTTGAGAGTTGCTAAGTGAGTTAAATGTTTTCATCACACACACACAAAAAAATGGTAATGATGTGATGTGATGGTTAGCTAATGCTATGGTGGTCATCATTTTGCAATACTTAAGTGTATCAAACGAACACACTGTACACCTTAAACTTATACAATGTTATATGTCAATTATATCTCAACAAACTTGGTGGAGGGGGAGCCATGAAAGGATTCAAGCAGGCAAAAAAAAAACAAAACATATGAGATAAAAATCATACACAGTTTGATATAGCTGTAGGCCTGCCTAACTAGTTGGACCAAAGGAGGAAAAACGATGTTTTATATTAAATGACCTCTTTCCCATTCCTAAAACATGTACCTTGTCTGAGACATTGTGACATGCACAGAAAGTCAGGTTACTTCTCACCTGGGATCAGTGCATAGCTGTTAGAAATGAATTGTGAAAGCCCCATTTCTAGGTTATTTTTCTGGAAGGGTGGAGAGGGAGCAACAGCCCAGATATGGAACCATTAGGAAATGTTTATAGGGCCATGCTTACATTTTGTTTCATAATAATTTGCATGTTATTGTCTTCTTGTATATATTGAGTGGTCTGAGAACAATTTTCGAATTAGAATATTGTGATTGTTCCCCATCCCCACTACCCCACGCAAAAGAGGCATGATTATTGACCTCACAAAGCTTACATTTTACTAGAAAAGACTTGTAGTGAACAAATCATGAAGCAAATAAATAAAAAATTACAACTGTAATTGGTGTTTAAAATAATAGTGAAGTTTATGTAGAAAAATGTCATGTGAGGGCAAAATGATCACAGGAGGAAGAGAGAGGTCATAGAAGGCCCCATTATAGAAGCAACATTTAGGCTGAACACAGAGTATTGCGAGGAGTTAGTTCCTGTTCCTTCACAAGGGAACAGAGAGCAAATCCTGTGTCTGGAACATGGGGAGCTAAAGGAAATGATACAAAATGAGGCTGGAAAGAGAAACAGAACCCAGTTCATAGAGAGCCTTGTAGATCACATGCAGTTACTCTAAGTATAATCACAGATGATTTAAAGGTTTTCAGCAAAGAACTGACAGACTTGATTTGTATTATGAAAACATCTCTTCCTGCTGTGTGGAGAGAGGCTGGTGGGGAAAGAAAGATCAGCTAAGAGGAGACTGAAGCTCTCCAGGTGAGACATGATGATGGTTTGAATTGAGATGGTGGCAACTGCAATCAAGCAAAGAACTTGAGACCCTGGACCAGTCCAGTCACATAATACAGTTTGAAAGTAAATGAACAAAGTTGATTGCATATGCAGGAGGAAAGAAAGGAAGAGTCAAGCTTAGGCTTAATCAATGGTCCTTATGTCTGAGACAAGGGAGAGGGTGAAAGGGAATGCTCAGGGAGGGAAGAACAAATGTTCAGTCTTGAATACGTCAGGGTTGAGATCTTACGATAAATTATAAAGAGGCAGCTAAAAAGGTCTGTATTAGAGATATAAATCTGTCTGTTGACACACAGATGGAATTTGAAGCCCTGAGAGCAAATGAGATCACCAAAATATAGAGTGTGGAGTAATCAGAGACACCCTCTCAAGACTATGACCTCTAGCATTGAGGTAGAAGAGGAGGACCTGGCAAAGAGAAGTGAGTGGTCAGACAAGTTTCCCAATGCTCATTTGATAACAGAGAACTTTTATTCTCAGAGTATCTCATGAGAACCACGTACCCTGGAGGAACTTTTGAGGAAAGACAATCTAGACCAGTGGTTTTCCACTGGGGCGATTTTGTCCCCCATAGGGACATTTGGCAATGTCTAGAGACATTTTTGGCTGTTACAACTTGAGAGGAGGGGAAATAATACTGGCATCTGGGAAGTAAGGTCCAGGATCCTGTTAAGCATCCTATAACACAAATACAGAGGACATGTCCCATTACACAAGAATTATCCTACCCCTAGTGGCACTAGTTCTGAAGTTAAGAAACCTTGCTCTAGTTTAACATGTTCTATGTTCAGATGAAAAACTGAAATCCAGAGTTTAAGTGACTCGATTCACACAATCCTAACCCCTGGCCATGTCAGTTCTAGAGCTTGGGTTTGAGATTAGTCTGGGACTCTTAAAATCATTTGAGATAGATACTGGTTGAATCGCAGGTGGGCGGAGCCTTTTTTAGAATAGAACTCAAGATGCCAGACCACTCCAATTAACTTTCCATTGGGAAAACAACTGTAGAATTTTACTCCTGGGACTTTTCTTTAGCATTAAGGTATCTGCTGAGTGTCTTATAAATATTTCACCAATTGATGCTGATGATTTCATGCAAATATGGAAAGAGCTTTTATGTAAACTTTCTTTAGATTTGTTTAAAGGTTATTGAGTTCTGGAAACAATAAAGCAATGTTTCTCTAAACTAGAAGGAAAATCATGGTCTTTTCTCCTAAATGCAGAATGCAAGTTATGTTTTGCAGAACACCTAATATGATGTTGAATATCTGAAAATTAATAAGATGATTTTTTAAAAATAATGCTTCACTAAAGATTGACATCTGTCAACTTAACTTACTTTTCAAAGGCTGAGGACAATATAACATTTTGTAGTGTTTGTAGATCTCTTAACCAAAATTACTAATTTTGAAATTATAGGAAGAAAAAACAACAAAAAAGAAATTGGTGATTTATCTTTCCCAATAGGAAATGCATAATGGAATTGAATTAATTTTCACTATTCTTGCCATTCATACAAATATAAACTACAAAGTCACATTTTCAGAAGTTGAAGATTTTTCTGCTTTAAGAATGGGCACTCTAACCCAAAACTGAATGCCTCAAAAAATAAAATACTACCATATTACCATGAATTAGCTTTGATTCTATCTGTCATTATAAAGTAATTCAGGAAAACTCTTCAGTTTTCTCAATTTAATTAAGGACTTCCAACTACAAGAGTAAACATGAATTACATCTTTTTTAAAAATATGAATTCCAAGGGTGAATTTTTAAAAAGAGTGGCATGCTGTAGGAGAAAGTAAATAATTAGCAAAGTCTAAATTTATCTACAACTGGCCTGAGCATCCTGACACTAAGCTGTTATTCTCTTACAATGCTTAAAAGGACGAATCCAGCAAGTGCAGGGAAAGACAGGAGACCTCTATAATTCTGTCACCATAGGAGGAGACGTATCAACTTTTCATTGTATATGAGGTTCAAAAACAGATTTTTACAATGGTCTTGTTGATGCAGCCTACTTTGTAAAAGTGGGGTGGGGCTGGAGTTTTATCAGTCAGGCTTTCGTCTGTCTATCTCATTGGAAAATATATCCTGTTTTTCAGGCATAAGACATTAGCAGAATTTTAATTAGAAGCTAGGGTTTTCAGATGCCTTTGCTGATTCACTTGCAATAGCCCCAGCTAAAGTCGAAATATATATTTACAATCATTTATCTGCTAGCAAAATAGAAAAGGAAACAGATTAAGTCTGACCTCCACAGTCCCTCTGAGGTCATCAGTTTGCCTTAGTCAAGTAGCTTGTAATAATTTGTTATTCCAGTAGGGATTCTAAAAATGTTTCAGGTGCTTTTTTCATCCCATCCATTTACTAAGGAATACCTAAAACACCATTAAGTGATGCAGAAAACTGAGAAAGGGTAATGTCAATAATCTAACCTGATGTATAGTCACTGGATGCCATTATTCTATTTTATCTTCCTAACTTTCTCCTGTGAGACAATGTATATCAGATTAAACTCATTACAATCTTATTTCTCACTAGAAGTATTAAATAAAATGTAAAAAAAAAATACAATGACATGCATGTCTCTCAATTATTATCATTCTCTTCATCTGAGATCTGATTCTTATAAAAAGAAAAGTTCTTGTTGACTAACTTATTAATGTCAAATTTGGGCTGGTGTTTCTTTTCAAGCAGAGAATTTGTTTTATTTTGAAGGGCAAGTTCACCTAGTCAATACCAAAGTCTTCAATTTGATCCAAAAATTAGAATTGCCTGATTTAGTAAATAAAAAATAAAGAGACCCAGTTATTTGAATTATTTCTATTAAACTATGCATACATACATTGAAAAATATTGCAATGGAAATCCTTTGAAATATTTTTCATTATCTTATATTTATAGGCAATTAGAAATGATTCAAATTTTACGGGGCCTCCTGTATTTTTTTAGGCACTAAATTTGGCAATTCTATCCAAGCTTAAGTTCTTTAGGACACTCACTTTAAGAGACTACATAGTTTTGTGTCTGTGGCTTAAAATTGCTCCACCTTTCACACACATAATCACTGCTCAGTGGTGGATGGAAACTGTGAGAAGGTAATTGTTCTTTCTCAATTACCTCTACCGATTCCTTCTTTAATTTCCTGGCACTCTATCTCTTCAAAAAGCACTATCCTGTGCCAGTACAGTCATTCGCTTAGCTGGGAATGAATTCCAACCTGAAATCCAATAACTCCCAGAGAAACTGCATCTCAAAATCAGCTCTGCAGGATGATTTTAAAGAAACAATGTTAATATGATGTTAATTCCTGGCATGTACTCCAAACCTAGAAAAACTCTCATCTCCGGGCATAAAATGTTAAAATTACATTTTCACACAATGTCAACAACCTTCTTTACCTTTCCCCACATCTCTGGGACTTTTCTCACTCTCTTTCATGTTCCTGGAATGTATTTTTCTGCCCTGTCCACCTAGGTAGTTCTCCCTCTTTGTTTATTGCTCTGTCAGTGGTCTATTTTTCAATCTGTGCCATGGCTCATAGCAAGTATCTGCATACTGTGAGGGCTTTGTAGCATCTCTTACTATTTGAATGTACAAAGTGTGTTTGGTGTATTGCTGAGATGATTTTACCAGTTAAAGTTTGAAGAAAGAGAATAAAACTTGCAAAGTTTTGGGAAAGGAACTATCATATTGAAACCCATTTTATGGAGAAAGCCCTTGGTCTGTTTTCAGCCCTAACACAGCTTTCCTCTTGTGTTTCTCCTGTGAGCTCCCCAGAGTGTCTTTTTTGTATATATCAGAGCCCAGGAACTATCTGAGCCAGGCGCTAGCAATAACAGGTGTCTAAAACTCAAATGTTTACAAGAGACAATAATGTTGATTAAATGAGAAAAGAAGGTCTGTTTAAAAACAATAGGAAGAAGTGAAGGTTGCAGCACCTGAAGAGAAAATTTAAATATAAGAAATTGTACTCATCTGGTAAATAAAATGCATTAATAACAGAGTAGGGTATGCCTGGCAACTAGAAAGGAAGAGTCAACAGGTAAAATTATACATCCCAGTTCACCACTGGCCAGGGGCAAAGGAAAACTGAGTCTCTCGATAGAGCATCTGGTCTACTTCCCAGATATACATATCCTCTTTGGGGGAAATGAATGCATTAGATTAACATAGCTTATGATAGGAAATAATCACTTAATTCACCCCTGTATTCTAATTTCACGGTCAGCAAGCAACTTTTAGATTGCAATTTTGGCTTTTTGTATATATATTTTTTTTTTCACAGATTGCAAGGACCTTGTCAGTTTACAATCTCTTATTTATTTATTTATTTATTTATTTATTTATTTATTTATTTATTTATTTATTTATATTTTTTAGGCCTACAGCACCTGGTCTTCCTAGGCGGTCTCCCATCCAAGTACTAACCAGGCCTGACCCTGCTTAACTTCCGAGATCAGACAGGAAGAATCAGGCTTGTTCAGGGTGGCATGGCTGTAGACTTAAATATATATATTTTTTAGCAGACAATACCTAAATGTATATTTAGCTATTCATCAATCAAATTTCTCATGAAAACCTACTAAACTGCTTAAATAAATCATATTATTATCATAACATAGAATACTATATAACAGCAAAGATAAATGAAGGAGAGCTATTTGCAAATACATAAATAAATCTTAAAAACAAAGTTAAAGATAAGTGCAAGCTGCAGCAGGATACATATAGTGTGATGCCACTTCTATAAAGTTATAAATGTATATACTAATATAATGTTTAGGGATACATATACATATATGATAAATACCATATTTGAGAGAATGGTTACATCATAGTGAGAAATGGAGGGCATGGTAGAAAAGTATGTGATAAGGTAGAGACACACAAGAGATTTCAACTGGATGTTGAATATTTTATATCTTAACTTTGGTGATGGGTAAATGTGATGATATTTGTATTTTGAATATATGAAATATGTTTTTAGCAAATCAAGACAAATAGCCATAGCAACATATTTTTCAAAGCTTATAGAAGGAAGTTATATATATATATTAGTCCCTAGGAGTTTGGCTAGTATTAATCCAACTTCCCAAAGTTTTTGTTACAGCAATAGTCAGCACAAGATTCTAGAAGACATCTCTAAAACCAACCTGTTTCTTCCATGCTGTTCTAGAATCATCTCCATTTGGTCATCGTCAAAGCCAACACATGCGAATGAATGCTCCATTAGGATGAGCAGAAATTAATGTCTCACCTTGACAATGTACAGGATAATTAGCAATGAGGTATTAGAGGATTTGGGAGAGGAAACATACTCTCCAGGCAAAAACTACCAGTAACATCGATTTATGAAACCGGGTAGGTTTGAGTTCATTCTCTCTTAGTTATTACCCCTCTCTAATAAAATTAAAACTTTGGAAACATTTAAAATACATATAACACTTTAAAATCTAAATATTTAATAGCCCTGTGTCATTTATAAAATTCTCTATGCTTGGGCTTTTCTGACTTCTGTTTTGTGCACTTTTTGGCTCTCAGCATTGTATCCTGATGGAATAAGTGACAGGTTTGTTGGTGACTTCACATGTCTATTATTCCACTAAGACCCTAAATCTAGAGGTCTTGGCACTTGCAGTCAATCACAAATTTGCCTCAGATGCTCAAGAAATACTCATTTAATATAACTAATCCAAGAGGACCTAATTTATATACTTACCATTGAGAGTGCTTCTATCAATCAAATTAGTATCAACTGGCCAATAACCTCCATCTCCATGACGACCTATTTATTAGAAAAGCATATCAGAATATTAGCAGATATACAATATGAAAGTACAAATGAAAAAAAAAAAACAGACAGAAATAATAAATATTTTAAAATACACAAACAATTGAACAAGATTTGATCACCTCAAAGAGCCTGAGGATGTTAATACCATTATACCTTGTGAGAAAATGTTATTATCTATGTGTGAGAAAAAAATATGTCACGAAAATGGGCTATTAAACTATACAATTCAATTCTCTTCTGAAAAGTTGCTCCTTCCTCTTCCTCCCCTACCCCAACATTCTTGTTGAAAGGTCACTAAAAAGTACAATGGCAGTACTAGTCTAAATACCGCTTTCCTGAACATCTCAGGATGGAGCGGGTGCTGGTCACGGCCCTAGACAGGCAGAGAGCACTCTTCCTCTATGCTACAGGAGGTTCTTCCTATGATGTGACCCACCTGGCATGACTTTGTGGCAAATTATCATTATTACTCTTCAAGAGGACAGCACATTTCATCTTATCAATGGCAGTGAGTAGTCTTCGTGTTATGCGCCAAATAGGTGCCTCAGAATGAGGTATTAGATATGGTGTGAGACTGGTATGTCACAACCCACGTGGTCTGAATATTTCTTACAAACACACCGGGAAAGGAAGAAGGCTTCATTAGCATCATCACATAATTGGAAACACGGACTTTCATTAGGTTTCCAACAGTTGTAAAAGTAGTATTTACCTAGAATTAAGTCCAAAATTAACTAGAAATAATTATGCTATCATCCAAATTTAATGGTGTTTCACTACAGGTAATCTCTTTTTCTATTGGTACATTTCTAGATTTTTTGATTAGATTTTGAGTTCTAGAATATCTGTTAGGTAGATCTTTTATAGAAAAATATTTGAATTTATATGCAAATACATACAAGAATACAGATAATTCTCCATTTTGCTTAGGGAGTTAATTTCTGAAAGCGGTTATAATCAGTCAATGATGAAGCGGAAGCCAACTGGGCAGTCATAGAAAACAACATAGGTTGTTTTCTCACATGTATCGATTTTAATTTTCTTCTTTTTAAGACTTTCAAGTCCTACTCTTATGACTTCTTATGCAGACCCAACATTCCTCTTACCAAACCTTTCCCAAGATATCATTTACAAAATAGTTGCGAAGAAACAACTTAAATCTTGCTAACAGACTATATATTCATAATTAAAAAAAATTTTTTTTTTGATATAAAGTCATAGCTGACGTTAGGGTGTCAAGCTTCCAACAAGCAATGTGTAAATTAATGCAATCAGATCGCATTCTGTTCTTAGGATAAATTGGTACATTTAAAATATGCTGGCCAATGACTGTGGGTATACAAAGAAGTAGAAATTAAGGTGAAGGCTCCTGTGTGGGGGTTATGGTTGGTACAAGGTAGGGAGTGGTGAGAGGAGCAACTGAAATAAGCAGCAACTGTGAAAATTTCAGTGGGTCGAATAAAATGTGGATAAAGCCTAACCCTTTTTCCAAATACCTTGCCTGTTTGACTTAACACATTCGGAGTCTCAATGAGCAGAGGATAAGCTTTGCCCATGGGACATTGTAAGATCAATGTTGGAAGAAATGAAGTGAGACAGAAGTTCTGTATGAATATTAAGATGATTTTTCCCATATCTGAAAGCAACTAGATTGCAAAGCAGTCAGGCAAAAAAGATGCTAACAGCCCCATCACTCAGGCCAGTAAAGCAATAAATGATTCCTGCAGGGAGTAATCCTGTATTGGCTGGAAATTGGGTATATAGCCTGTGGAGGATTTTCCTTTTCCTCTAGCATCCTAACAAATGTCTTTTTAATGAAGTTTCTCACTTTCCCAGCTAGTTTGTGGGAAGAAACAAAAACAAGCCCACAAGCACATCCATGTATTACTCAGGCATAAAGCTCTATGGGCATAGCACTCCTTCGATTTAGCAAGGCTATTAATTACATTGTGAATTTCAATATGTAGAAGAAAATCAGATATCATATGGTTAGAGCTTTGGGTAAGATAAAGGAAGTCTGGAAATACCTTCTAAATATGAGAGGGCAGCTTAAAGCTTGAGCATTCTACCCACGCAATTGAATGTTATTGACACTGATTAACTTTTTGTTGGTTATAATTAGATTAGTACTAGAAAAGAAAGTTAAGTAACTCTTACCATACCCAATAGAATGTACTTTAAAGAAACTTGATATCATCAACAAGTAAGATTGGATTTATGGTAATTTAGAGTTCTTGCACCACTTCAGTAAGAAAACACAAAACTCATTTCTGGGATAGTGATGAATCAGAGAGCTCTTCATCTAACGATGTGAAAACCAAATATTAATTTTGTGCACTATGTTTCTATTCTCTAAAATGTCTTTTATATTCCAGAAAGGCATCCTTTATGGGAAACTAATAAGTTAAAGAAAAAACACATATAGATACTGGAGACTAAAGAGCATACTGTTATTATTTAGCATTTCATAGGCTTTTTAAGGGCTTTTTGCTGTGGATGAAATATTGGATGTGTTTGGTTAACTTGGTTAATTTCTTAAGCACTGATTTAGGGAAAGAGAAGACTAATGAGATTCTGCAAGATGGAAAGTCAGTTAATACAAAGATAAAAACTACTGTCTGATCCCAGAAGTCTTAATTTTATTAATGAAGCATAAAACATACTTCATTCAAAATTAAGTGTCTACTACATGCAAGGCACAGTCCTAGATTCTCTGAGAAGGGGTAGTATAAAAAGATGTATCTACTATGCATCCAGCCATGACAGACAGAGCTGGTTCATTGTAACCAGATCCCACACAGGCCTACTCAGGGTTAGTATTAGGTAATTGCAGATGGTTTTCCATTTACTTTAACTTTAAAGATTTAAGAATAAGTTAATCCATCTATTACAATAAAATAACCATTAGGTTTAATTAAAATTTATTTTCATTTATCTAGAATTATTATAAGAACCACATGCACATAAAAAACAACATATTACTTTCAGTGTTATATGTTCCATAATTATATTGATCTTAAAATTCTCAAATTTCTTTTTTCACATACTATACTAAATGTCTAATATTTTTCAAAATAAAAATTCAAATAAGTGAAAATATGGAAATTTAAAATAACATTTGTAAAAATAATGTAATTTCAATGTATACAGGTTTTTTATTTAAACGAAGCTCAAAGTAGTTTAAAAATTGGAAATGAATATTCTTTTGTAATAAAATTACTAGTAATAGGATTTTATACAAACATAGTAATCAAAATGTACTACAAAAATAATATAATCTGCAGAACATAAAAAAGAATTCTGTGTTACTGTTTACCTGTATTTTCCTAATAGAAGAAAAAATAGAAGTGAGGAAAAGAAATAAGATAATAAAGAGTAATGAATTTATATATCGCTTAAACAACTAGGATAATTTCATCAAAAAATCACTCCTTGCAGAAAGTTTTGATAACTAAAGTAAATGTTTTTACTTTTCCCTAGGTTTTGAAACTAGAAAATGGTGGTTTCAAAAAGAAAAATAAAACAAAAGCAACAAGCCCATGGTTGACTTAAAAATGAGGAAAACTGTAGCTTTTTAGAGTTATTCGAAACAGTTAATATAGTTTTAAATTTATTTTATTTAAGTAGTTCTAAGGTAGGTCCAAACTAAAAATTTTATGTTCCTTGATCTGCATTTGTAAATTATAGGAAAATACAGAATAATTTAACGGGTTACTTTTTATATGTTATCTAAAGGGTATATCGCATAAAAAGCCTTTGGATCCTTTTTTGGAGAGAGACATAGACTCCCTTGGACAAGACAGTCTCTGTGATTTCCCCGCCACCTGCTGTGTGGATTGAGGGAAACACAGGGCAGAGGTAATGACTTCCTTTAGGAAGTGTGCTCATTGTTATTTTCCTTGGTGACATATGTACTGTATTTTCAGTGTTTGATGAGTGACTAACATGAGCTAGAATGCTTTGTAATGTGCAAATAATTCAAAGTTTACGTTATCACTCTTATACAAGTTATATGTTCTCGTTCTTACTTACATATCACATAAAATAGTGTTTCTATATTTTTATTGTGAAGTGTGTATATGTGTATATAAAATGAAACATTAAAATTTACATTAAATCTCTACTTTTAGCACACATGGGCAGATGGAGAATATTTCCCATGATAAAAAATTTTCAGCACCTATCAAAGATTAATTCGATTAGGATTTCATTTTTAGTATCTGCTTTTTTTTTTTTTTTTTTTTCTGAGTGAATGTTTCTAAGTTCAGGGAGGAGTAAATAGAAAATTAATTTTCAGAGGACATGGACAAAATTGATGTGGTATTTCTAATGTATTCTTTAATCCATCTACCTGAATGGAAATAACAGAAGGTTCCCCAGAATGGCACCCATATAATCAATTCTAAGAGAAAAACATATGACCCATGATCTAAATCACTTGGACAGATTGGTCATCTAACAAGCATTCAATATACAGCCTCCCAAGGATGCAGAATACTGATATATCTTCTTGATTTTAGAATTGGTTCCCTGAAAATAATTCTGGTGATAATGAAGAAAACTGCATTGATTTTATTTCTTGTATACCAGTGGATAAAGATAATCCACTAATGCCACCTGAATACAGCTTTACTGTCTAATACACAGGTCATATTGAGATATATTTAAAGCATATGGTTTTTCAGAGGCTGGATATCAAATTATCATGCAGTTGATAATATAGTTGACTTTGAACAAAGGCATCAGGACATTTAAAAAACAAGTAGAATCATAACACATGCCTAGGACATTTCAAACATATATTAATAGAAAATATGTAATGAGTTCTTTTCACCCTTTCCTAAGGTTCAACACATTGTTTTCAAATTAATGTGAAAATTTGTTGATTGAAAGAAAGTAGAATGCAACTGGTTCATATGTTAAAGGCAGCTAACATGCCTGTCATATATTGAGGGTTGGTGCTCAACAAATCCTTCTTGCCTTCCATTCTTCAAAACACTTCCTTTTATCTGCCACCTGTGGCAAGTTTAAGAGCAATATTTTATGGAAATGGCAATGTATTTGGTGACTCATACTGAGTCAGACACACAATACAAAAGAACAGTATGTGCCATTGTCTGTCTTCTTTTTGACCATGAGAGGCAGTTCTTTTGAGTTCCAATTTCTGACTTTAAACCAGAAAATATGAATAGACTAGACTATGATGAGAAGTAAATTGACTTTTAAGAATCCTTAGAAGTCGATCTAAAGTCTAAGATTATCATTTCACACACAAATGTCCTGAATAGACAGACTATATAGTCATTTTGAAAATCAGGACACATTAAGAATGAAAGAGGGTGCTACTGTCAATTATGCCTGGACCTAGGTATTAATCAGGACATTCCTGGACAAAATGGAAATTATAATTATCCTATACATCAAAGATTTAACCAAATGAACCCCTAATTCTTGGCTCTTGGCTGAGATCTGTTTGATTCTGGGTCTTGAACTCCTGAGGCATTTGTGTAGTCTTTTACAGGGTTTGGTAACACTCAGATGAAGAAAAGTTGCCTGAGCAATATTCTAAAGTAGAAAAAAAGTTTATAAACATTGCATTCTTCTTCTTTTGTAAGGACCAGAGTTAAAGCAGGGCTATGTCAGACAACTGGTACCTGGATTCCTGAACATGATAATAAATGTCAGCCAATGAGAAAAGAAAAAAACCTGTATGTATGTATGCAGGTATGTATGTATGTATGTATGTATGTATGTATGTATGTGCACATGTATTTTAGAAGCACATTGGTTACTTCTATGAACTCTAGCAGTGTTTATTCTCAACATCTTGCAAGGAACAATGGACAAAAACTTAAAAGGTAAATATCAAAGGACCAAAGCACCTGAACAGGTCAAGATCTTTTGATCATAGGAAAGAAGGTAGCTCCTTTAAACATTTCAGATGAGAAGGGCCCATACATTCTTATTTATATGACTAACTATAATTAGTTTGTGTCCCTTTATCTGGTTGTGGATAAAAGCTTATCAACTGCTCCTGATTACATGTCATAAACTTCTACATATAAAAAGCCCAATAAGTTTATTAGTTATTATAATTTTCATTCATGTAAGTTTAGAATAAAACTTGTTAACAATTGAATTGCTAACAAAATAAAAAATAAAGATGACAATAATATTAATGATATGGTGATTGAAGGTAGTCTCTGAATTCTCTCCTCTCACCAGAATTTCCTTGTATGTATTCTTACCTATAAGGCATCTGGAATAATAACCAGCATATAAGTCTAAGAAATCACTTTTAGATGCAGTCTTGTCTTTATGAAAATCTAAAAAGTATCCTATTTCTTTAAACATGGGCACTTTCCTGGATGACTAGCTCTTCCCAGGAGTAGGCTCATTCGCAACGACAACATGGAGAATGAGGCAGTCTTTTGTGAATTTATGAAAGAGAAACTCTTCTCAAAAGCTACTGAATAATCCAAATAAATCTCCTTCACCTGGATGGTCCACAAACTCAACTCAAAGGCAGTGTGAGATACATTTATATTTTAGTGAAGGTGCCAAACAGGGCAGGGAGAAGTAATAGAAGAACATGAAGGCTCCCTCTTCTCCAAGTGATTATGTGTCAGGAAGTTGCAAATACAGTATGAAAACACTAGTATTTGAGTATCTTCTAGCTGCACTGTTAGTATGTATAATAACACTGTTGGCATACAAAATTTCTTCATTCATGTATCAGTTCATGCTCCATCCATCTAGTCAACAACTGTGTTGAGTGAACTCACTGTTCTAAGCCTTAAAACAATGTAAGGAGGTGGCACAGTGGAAAAATAGAATAATTGACTATTTCTGACTAGAAAAAAGATGAAAGCCTTTTAAAGGGTGACATTTGAGTTGAGAATTAAAGGATGAGTGGCAATTTATCAGGTAGAGAAGGGTGAGGTGGGTAAGCTTAGAAAGACAAGACAGATAAATCATGAAAACTCCCTATATGCTCTACCAAAGAGTCTAGAATTTATGCTATAGGGGATGGAAATTCACTGAAGGTATTTTAAGCAGAAAAGTGAGTCAATTAAATGTGTATTTTAGAAAGATTACTATGGCTGAGTGTGAAGAATAATTTAGTTAGAAGAGACTATTACAATAAATAGGGTGAGAATAATATTAATTATGAATCCATGAGGCAGACATAATTACCTTCATTTTATAGATGAGTAAACTGTGGCTCAGAAAGACTGGCTAATTTACTCAATTTAAGTGGCTGAATCTGCTTGACTCTGATGATTATTATTTTACCATTAGTGGGTGAATGGATAAGTAAAAGAAGGAATGGAGGGAGAGTTGGACAGAAATTAGAGCACTTCTGAGAGCTGATCCCGGTCTGTGAAAGTGAGGGTTGGGGTGACTCGGGCTGGTAGGTCCATTCTCAACAGGAACGCAGAGAACCAGACAGACTTTGGAAGAGAAAGGAAATAGTTCAGTTTGTAACCATGCAAAACACTGGGACGGGGGAAGGGGACACTTCACAAAACATATGGCAGAAGTAGACAAATAAAGTTAGGAAAACTCTTTGAAGATACAGAGGTCCTATTCCTATTTCAGATATTCCTTTGTTCCCCTACTCCACACTCTTACACTCCCTCCTCCATCCTCAAGCAAGAAATGGTCAACATCAGCAACCACGAGTGAATGGGGAGCATGCTGGTCTCCAGTGGCCAATGGAAACAGCAGGTTCTTGGTGTATTGAAAAGTAGAAAAGCCTGTGGACTGTTATGTTAGAGCGGAGAGGAACAGCAAAAGCCCCATAACCAATTTATCTCTTTATCATAACACGCTATTCTGCACAAGGGGGCCCTAATTGTCCCCTGAACACATCCTGCAATGCTCCCTCTTTGAGCAGCTTCTCAGTTTCTCGATTTTCTCATTCTACGATTTCTCTAAATGAAGGTTCAAGTAATCTTTCCCCCTGCAGTCATTTGTGTTGATTCAAGTTCTATTCATCTATTTAATGTCCAGCTTTGGGTTTTAAGAAGTCTTTTCTACTACTTACCCACAGCAATTTCTCATCTGAAACCCTAATATACCACCTGATTTAGTATTTCAGATTTTTCATGTTGGCCTGGGAGTATTTGTATACTCCTCCTAACTATATTGCATCCTTCTTTAAAATGGACCCATGGAACCATATTTCTTTCTTTTGCTTCGTCACACCCAGCACAGGCCAGGTAAATAGTCAACAGCAAGCTGTCAAAAGTGAGTCCAACACAGCACAGCTGAAATTTCAAAAACTCATCAGCACCCACTGGTTTTGATTTTCTCTTTTCTGTACTCAGAATTACTAGCAGTTGCGAAATGCAAGTCTATACATTTCTGCTAATAAGACGTGACAGGAAGGGTAGAAGTCAAGGAAAGGGCACAGGAGGTCAGAATAATCTACAAATGTGACTTGCATTTCCTGAATCACAGAGAACCTGTTTTTCTCTTAAGCTTTAAGAGATGAATAGTAATGATATCTTTTCCCTACTGGAAAAAATATTTTCACATATTTTTCACCTCCCATAAGTTTAGTAACATATACAGTACTGACAGCCATGAGCACTATTACTTTTGAGTTCTCCCAAGTAGACGGAAATCTCCATCTTTCCAGATTACACCATGACTGTTATCCCAAAGATTTGTGTCATAATTCAATCTGACTAACCAAGCAACAATCATATGACATGTTCATAATTAGAAACTGGAGGTGCAGGAAGGAAGGGAATGACAATATGAATCAAACCAGTCTTCTGCCATCACGGAGGTTACAACCTGGCCAAGAGTTTGGGCATGTAAAGAGCAAATTGTAGGAAATGAACAACAAAGCAATAAATAATGGCTGTTAAGGACAGACAGAAAAATAAAAGACTGGAAAGGTAAGAAAGGCTTCTTGGAAAAAGGTAAGATAGAATCAGAAATGTAAGATAAAGACTTTTACCTGGAAGAGAAAAGTATTGCTAAGGCTGAGGGAATGGCACCAATTAGAGCACGGAGTTGTAAAAATATACTTTTCCCAGAATGATTTGTAGACTTTTGCTAATGGACTGTGGTATACATGGAGGGGTGTACTGGTGATCATGAGGCTAGAAGTACGTTGGTTCTTGAGGTCAAAGAACTGACTTTATTCTGTAAGCAACAGTGAACCATCTGTGTTTTGGAATAAGAACTGATGGGTTAGATTTCAGGACTGAGAGAAGTGGGCAGAGAATAAAGCTAGGAACCTGGTATTTGGCTAATGTCTATAGCAAAGAAGGACAGCAGGAACACAGTGAGTTTTACAAGAAGAACTTGCTTAATAAATCTTTTTGAGGGCTTGTTAACAAAAAATGTCTGTCTTTCAAGTCAGAGGAAGTTAAAATTATACCAAGAATTATATCAATTATTATGAGTACTGAGTGTGTGTGTGTTTTGTTAAAAATTCCCTGTTAAAACATAAAAACTCCTGAGAGGTTGATTTAAGCAGCTACTTGACTGCTTGCTGGGAAAAGAATAGCACCTCAAATACTTTATTAAAAGCACATTACTAATTTTTTTTGCCTCTACTTTTTTACCATAGCCATAATTTCCAAAACTGCAAAATTTTGAACCTGAGAAAAGCACAGGTGAGAATAGCTTTTTCAAAGGGGTGGAGTAAGCACTTGAATAATAAAGTCAGTTGAAACTACACACAATAATAGGGTAAAGAGAGGTTTTTAAATTTCAATTAAATAGCTCCTATCAAAAGGTGCCAAAGGTTTCAATTTTTCAAACAGCGGCCTGGCTACTGTAATCCAAACCCTGCAAAGTTTGGATTACATTAACTAAATTCCAAGCTTGACTAGACCGCCTTGAAAACCTTAACTTCTCTGAAAATGAAAACAATTAATGTTCTGTTTATTCATAAAATTAAAACCGCTGAGGTGTAGAGTAGTGGGTGTAATACTAAGTACTTTGCCTGAACACCCGACAGAGGAAAGACCGGACCTTTTAACTAGGTGAACCTACTCAATATGAAGACATTTAGGTTTCATTTTTTCGATAATAAAGTAGGAACCAATAAACTCACTGAACTTCCAGAAATTATAGAGTGGTTCAAAACAGAGATTCTCAAGTGAGTTAGCCTGGGTATGCATCTTGGCCTAAACACTTATATAATGTGAGAGTTTGGGCTAATTTTAACCTCATCATATTTCATTTTCTACACCTGTAAGGATGTTATGAGAATTAAATATCATAGAACAAATAAGGTGCACAGAAGAGTAACCTACAGTAGGAATGCTACCTTATGCGAAGATGCTATACCTGGGTTTTTATTCTGATACCAATTGTAAATCTTGATAATTTTAAATCTTGAAAGAGACCAAAAGTTGGTTTGGGTTAAAGTCTGCATTTTATAGGTGAGGATGTTGAGAGAAGTTCAGTCACATGCTCAAAGTCACACAGGATGTCAGAGCAGCAGGACAGAACCAGACTTTGAGGTACGTGATTCCATTCTACTGGCACACACATGGAGTGGCTGGCAATGCAAGAGCCACAGCATTATCAGCCATTGCCATGATTCGGAGGAGAGTAATTCCCCCTCTCCAGTGGGAGGACAAGTCTCAGCAGGCTGCCTCCATCCAGATCTGGAAGCTGGCCTATGAATTTACGCCTCTTTTCTAGGCCTCAAGTTTTACAAAACCCTTCTGCAGAAGTTTTGTAGGAGAATTAGACACTTGAGATTGCTCAAAGCAAGCATTTTCTTCCTAATTCATCTCAGCACCATTACAGATCACGTCATGAAGGTTTCCGCCCTCTTTATGGTATGGTAATGGCCATAGCACCTACTGTAATCTCACAGTGGCCAGGCATGGAAACACACATGAACTTGTCAACGTTTGGGCTCATGTTAAGAATTACCAATTTTTACTCTTAGACACCTTAAATCAGAGAACTATAGCTGGAGGATAAAGAGGAAAAAGGACGTGAAAATGATTTTTTTAGGTTAAAAGTTTGATCTAATGATTGCTTTTGAGAATTAGTCACGTTTTAGTATTAAGACTATCATCACTGCAAACCCCAAACAAGAGGATTTTATAAATGCATCTGTGAGAAGTTCTAAAAGGTTTAAGTTGATTGTAGATAAACAAAAATCCAAATTTTTAATAAGTATAGCAGCAGTCTACAGTGAAAAGACTATATGCTCTGGGAGTCAGAAAGAAACATGTTTGAGTTCCAACTCTGTCCGCAACTCTATTTTTGTGATTAAGGGCAAAACACTATCTGCTGCTTCCTCATCTGAAAACCTGGGAGGAAGATCAGTGAAAGAAAAATAGTCTTTTTAAAGGTGGATTCTATGAACTGAATTCTGTCCCCTCCACTCCAAATTCATCTGTTCACTGCCTAACACCCAATGTGACTATATTTGGAGATATGGGCCTTTATGGAGGTAAGTAATGTTAAATGAGGTCATAAGGGTGGGGGCTCTGATCCAACAGGATTAGTGTCTTTACAAGAGACACATGAAGACACATCGTGAAGGTAGATGTCTGCAGTCTAGGAAGAGAGCTCTCACTGGAGACCAACCCTGCCAGATCTTGATGTCAGACTTCCAGCCTCCAGAACTGTGAGAAAATATATTTCTATTATTTAATCCACCCAGCTTGGGTATTTCGTATTAACATCCTGAACTAATAGTGGAATTAGAACTATCCCGGTGTTTCTTGAAATAAAGAACTGTAGAATCAAACACACTCAATGCTATGATTTTCCACTAACAAGATGCCCCCGAGATTGAAAGCTCTTTGCTTTTTTTGTTTTTAGACTATTCAGAGAGTTGAGGGAGAAAAACTGTACTGGGAAAATATCTGCAAACAAACTTTAGATACAGAAACTCTAGAGGTAAATGTCAAAAGTGTGTGTGTGGTTGTGTATGTATATATGTAACATACATGTGATTAATATACTTGGTAGTTAAAAATAGGGGTTTTGGAACATGGTTGTCCAGTTTTGAATCTTGGCCTTGAAACTTACTAGCGGTGTGTTTCTAGGCAAGTCACTTAAACTCTCTGAGCTTCAGCTTCTCCATCGCTGAAATGGAGACAATAGTATCTCTCCCACAGTACTGTTATGAGGATTAAAGGAGTCAATACATGTTAAGCTCTTGGAACAGTAAGTGGTAGTAAGAGCTTCATAAAAATTCATTTTACCATTATACATGCCCATACAGACACAAAGTGACAGAGTTTTTACCAAAATAGGGAAAAGAAAAAAAGTAAAAGAATCCAAAGCATAGCATTTCTATACTCTTTGTATCCACTGCACACAGCTCATACAATTTCTCGAACCTATCTGACCTTCCGAAAAATTAAACTCTATGTAATCTCTACAATCTCACGATTACTATCAAACTTGTTGGCCACTTGTGACTGGAAGAGACTAGAGAAATAATTAGGAATTGGAACATGAGATAAGCGGCAGCAAAAAGGGGAAATTATAGAGTAGGCTGAGATTAGAGGGCTAAGTAAATGCTAGATATAATCAATTTACAATCACATAAAGGGAAAAGGAGTGCTACACAAATTGTCCACTATTTTCATACTATTGCCGCTACTACCACCACTATTACTCAGATGAAAATACTTTCCCCAAATCATATTATTGACTTTGTTTTCACAATTATATTCTCCAGGGCAGATATCAGATTATAAGGAAAAGCAATTATGATAAGATCCTATAAAGTTATTTTTTAAAAACTTTTCTCAATTTCTCTCATGTAAGATGAAGTCGAAGTAGGACTCATCTTTGCAAGGTTAACTTTGACACGGGGTGCTAAATTTTTTCTCACAGGGAATTTCTCCCAACAGAAATTTAGCACCTGTCATAAATGTAACAGTGGGATCATTCTGCCATGGCAAGGGGCAAACTGGTCTAACAGAGAGCACAAGAAAGCATATTTAACTGATTTGCTCTGTGCTGAGTGTAGAAACATTCAAAATAGCCTCCTATTTTTTTTTTTTTTTATTAATCTTAGAGGGATCTTTACTCTGAGTTATTTTTCATGCACTTGGTCATCAACTCAGCAAACTGATTTTGTTTATAAATAGCTTTTGATGGCCATATAAAGAAAGCTTTTAAAAAGCTTTCTTTATGAGAATGTAAAGATATTACTTATAACCACTAAATTATATATCATCAGTCCCCCTTAATTTTACAAGTGATTTAAGTTTGATGTGAAATTTAGAACTCACCCATTTGACCAACTATATACCAACTGTGTTTGAATAAGGCACCAAGTGGTATAATATGTGATAAGATCATACTATGAGATCTAAACTTAGATGAAGAAAAAGAACAACTAACTGCCCAACTATATTAAAGACTTAGCCACTGGCAATAATTCTTGAGGATTCCTTTCGTTCCTGACAATTGATCTAATTTCACTGTCGAAGTAAAAATCTTAGTAAAATCCATAGAGTGTATGATCAGTACAACTAGGGAATAATTTATTCTCTTTTGTTATATAAAAGCATCGATTTACACATATATTTTTTGATAGCTTAAAATTGTAGTTTAAAAAAGTTAATTAAAAAAATAACAGCAAAAAATAATTCAAACGAACCAGAGACAACTGGAAATACATTTATTAGGAAGCTTGGGCATGTTGTAATCCAAGGGACTAATAATGCAACATTTCGTCTGGTTCAGCTACTTAAAATTTTTTTTTGTATGCTTTCTCTCTTTATCTCTCTATTTTTCTAAATATAACTTCAAAAATTAGAAGTTACTTGCCCACAGGAGTTCCAAATTTATTTACGTTAAGAAAGCTATGAGAGCTTGTTTTAATTATTTTATAACTGAAATACTAAAACCACTTCTGTTAATTAATTACCCCAGCTTTGGATTTGGCTAACACTAACATTTACTTTATCTAAGTAAATATATGCTAACTGATAATTACTCATTATTAATAGGTCTACAAATATTACTATTTAGTAGATATTGATCTTATGAAAATATTTGAAGTAGAAGCAAGCAGGAGCAGCTGGTGATTACTGAAAATGCCCTGGGTAAATATTTCCGTGCACTGTACCATTTCTGTTCCTCCCTGTGTGAAATCTTAGCCATGTTCTCTTAGGAAGAGGACCCAGATATAAACTTGAACACAGGATCGCCAAATACAATACCACTCACGCAAGCAACCTTCCATTGTTAGCAAGCCTTAACAACCAGATGCTTAATATTTGTCAAAGTTAAAAAGTATTCTCATTGAAAAGAATGTTTTCTCCAAATCTACAACATAGGACCTTATAAGACATGATGCTTAAAGTAGGTTCTGCTGACAGCAGAAGTCCAAAGCAGAAGACAAACTACACAAGCTATAGACTCTGAACCAACAAATACCAACACTGATTATAACCAGTTTTGAATATTTCCAAATTCCTATTTATTTAAAGCATGTAACATCCCCCCAAAATAAAACCCATAAACTCTTCTTTTTCTCCTCTAGCATTCTACTAATTATCCTTAGTGTAAAAATAATAGAATCGTAATTTATCACTCTACCAATCATGGCAATAACAAATTCATATCTACCTGTGAGTTGATGGATAACTTATTTATCTCGTCTTTTGTGTGAAACCATCCCTGCTTCTCTATACAAATCAGCTTTTAGCAAAAGAGTGGAAAGAGGATAAAATACTCCAAGTCAAACCAGCATCTGATTCATGAAATGAGAGCACTCTGGCTTCAAAATGAACAACAGTAATGCCCTAAAAAAGTTGACCTAACTTTGTTTTGATTTTTTAAAAGAAGTTCATTGTAGAGGAAAATCACACATGATTTACGGTTTTTCTCTGTAGAGCAACAGAACTTTAATCCACAGCTCATGAAAGGGTGCAAAAACAGCTTGAAAATTATGCTGAGCTTAATTATACTTAATGTGAATTATTCAGAAGTGCAGACAGAGACTAAAAATTTATTTCATACAAAGAAGCTTGACATTTTAATTGGTCCTTCAGAATAGAGACAAAACAATTTCCTCTCAAGAAAATTTACATCTTTCCTATCAGAGCCTCAGCCTCAGCCAAGCAGAACTTCATTAACAAGATTAATTATCTAGCCAGTGTCTGCTTCATCAGGTGTATGGCCCAGGTGGAAAGAGGAATACAAAATAATGACTGACATTTCTAACAGACAGAATTGATTCAAGGAGGGAAAAAAATGACAGATTGAGCCACCATACCTTGGTCATTAGCCATTTTGTCAGGGTGCTCCACTGTGGGGGGAAAAATAAATATTATTAGACTTTGACAGTTCCCAGCAAGGAAGCTGACATTTTAAATCAACAGCTTTTTTTAGTAAGTTCTCATATAAAGGCCAATGTCCTACTGAAATTAAATTGATAAGGAATAGAAGTTAAGGCGATTATTTTTATTAAATAATTAGAAGAAAAATAGAAAATAATGGTTTAGTTGTATAAATGTGTTCCTAAAAACATATTATTTGTCACATTTCTCTAAACATAAATTCAGAATAATTATCATACAAATGTAATAAAAAATAAATTAACAGTGAAAAAAATTCACACAATTACCAAGTCATTTTCACCCATATATTTTAAACAACTTAATAAATCTATTTTTTGTATCCATTTCTTTTTCAATAAGAGAACTTAACCAATTCACACATGAATAGGGTAAAATAATAGAATATTATGAATACGGTTTGATCTAGATGGTTTGATAAATTTTTAGACCTCTGAAGAAAAGTCTTGGGTTTTTCACAACTTCAGTTGAGTTATGAGTAATGTTCTAGAAAATGACTTTTTTTTTCTTGTTGGTTTCTTTAAATTAAAAAAATTTTTTTGTTGCATTAACATTGGTTAATAACATGATATAAGTTTCAGGTCTACAACATTATAAATTGATTTCCATATACACTATAGTGTGCTCACCACCAAAAGCATAGTTTCCATCTGTCTCTGTATATTTGACCTTCTTTACCCATTCTGGCCTCCTACCTTCTAGCCTCTCTGGTAACCAACCGCCAGCCTGTTGTCTATATCTGTGAGTTTTTGTTTTAAATTTAAAAATATCTATCTCTAAATTTTTCAAAGGTGGCTTACTTTCTATTAACCAAAGATACTTAACTATATAAGAGGCAAATCTCTAGTACTATGGGTCTTCTAGAAATTGTGATGTGACATTTTGACCAGTGTAGATCTTTAAGTCTCTGTAATCAGAATGATTTCACCTAGACTAGATTTTTCTTTTTGAGCTTTGAGTCCTTGGGCATATTTAACTCATTCAATTGCAGTCAAACTTGACATATAGGCTCCCATACTTGCTGGTTTGCTTCTTGTATATACGTCAGTTAAATTCACACAAAGAAAAATGTAATAGCATTTCCATGATTAGTAACTTATTTCCTAGTCAGTTCTTTCATTATGTGTGATAGTTTCATAGCAAATCCATCATTTTTTGAGAAATACCTTAAAGTCTTACAGGTGTTGGCCCTTCCTTTTCTAAATTTAGAAACACAAATTGTCCAAAAGAATACATAAAATCAAAATACTTAAAAAATGATGCTGTCAACAAAAGCACCTTTAAGAGGAACAAGACTTGTTAGTGTCACATCAAAGGACAAGTTTTTAAACCAGAGGTCATTTATAATTTATTTTAAAATACTATGTAGATATATTCTGTGGAAAGGGTAAACTAGGAAGGGTATCTTAAGACGACTTTGAATTCTGAATGACTCTTTGGAAAATGTATACACATGACTGCTTATTACATTAAGATTCTATAAGCTTTATATAAGTTTTATAAATGTCTCCGTATCGCCTCAAGATTTAACAAACTTTTTTTAAAAATTCACCAGGCCATCTAATCTAATATTTTCTAACCTAATCATTACAATTTAATTTTTGTCTTGATTTTCTCTCCCATTTCACATTGAAGACTACAGCTTCTCAAAATATATTTTATTATAGTATTAGGGGTTTGTTGATGAAAAGTGCTCTTGATAGGTAACTAAATTATTTGTACTTTATAGATAGGGACAGAATTCTAATGTAGCTTTTAATAAAGGTCACTATGTTGTAAGAAGTGCCACACCAGTTCTCCAGTAAACAATGAAGAAGGATGTGGCAGGATCACATGTGGTCACACAATCCAGGAAGGGTCATTTGGTAGACAGAATAGAATACAGTTGAGCAACTACCATAATCAACATCACATATTTAGGGGTAACTGTTTGGAATGATATCAAAAATAAAAAAATTAAAAAAAAGAAAAAAATCTCATATCATTTCCACTCTTTATCTCTTTTCTTTTTTTTTTTTTTTGCCTTTAATTATATACATGTGTTATCTGCAGTCTAATAAATATTTTAGCAAGTGACAAATAATATTTGTTATGGTAGACAATCTCATTCTCATTCTTATCTTCTAGATTTGTTTTACTGTTAGCAAACCTAGACTAAACTGAACTTGAGAAATATTGAACGTCTCAAGAAAGGTTATCTACTAAAGAGTATTTCCCAACAGGGACCAAATACATTCTAACAGTTACTTTTTTAAAGACAAATACTGGCTTAAAATTACTATAAGTTGTGCCTTTTTTAATGGCTCCTGTCCATTCTTAAAAAGATCATGTATTTTGTCACAAAATAATTTGAAGACTAAAACATTTTTGAATGTTGAGTTCTATGTTCTTGGGTGTGAGAGATGTACATTTCAGAATAACGATTAAGGATACCCAGGGAAAATGCCTACTCCACTGCTCTTTCATTGCTTCTTTGTGTGTGAGAGGTGACATCATCCCTCCACAGAAATCCTCTTTGGTCCACTTCATCCAGAACATCCCTCCTCCCTATTACTTGATAGGAGACATGGAGAAGCTTACTTTACTTGTTGGAACAACTCTTGTGATAGGCAGAGATAAACATGACCTTTACAAATCTTCCAAGGGTCCTACAATGTGTGGGTATTGCAATGGGGAGGATTTGAGAAAGGGAGGTGGGTATTTGCAGAGTCCTATGTGGTCAGAGAATCAATTCAAGAGTCTTTTAATTAACATTCCAAGGAAAGAGTCAGATATACCACATATATGCATGTACATAAGGGTATAGTAACTTAATCTCTTTTTAATTATAAATGTCCTTTTCATTAACCAGTGATTACTGATTGAGTTTTCTGTACCTTTCTGGCTGGTGGCTAAAACAAAAAAAAAAGACAAAACTGTAGTCTCTAGTAGGAAATACTTCTATTTTTGGAAAGACTTAATATGAAAGAATAAAGCTTGTGGACACCTGTCTGGGACGTGACTACAACAAAGCACTTGCCTTTTACCCAGCAGACTACTGACAGTTTTTTCAGATTCAGGACAACAGATAAACCTTACTCTTTGTCACGCAAAGTTATGCTCTGATGAACAGTAGCCTTATATGTTGAAGCAGCTTAGGAAAATGAAAATCTTAAATTTAGAGAGCAATACTGCGGTGATTTTATGTCTCTAGTGTAGATTTGGTTCATTGTGGCTTCAAATCTCTTATGATGAGTAATATATTCACCTTAGAACATTTGTCATTGTAAGTGACATGTAAAATGCATGCGTGTATAATATCACTTATAGATAAAGATGGGCAATATCAATATTTCTGAAAACTTAAAGCTCACTGAAGACATCTAAAACTAAGTTTGCTATATGAGCAAGATTTGTTTAAAATATCTAAATGGCTATTAATGATACTTAGGGTAAACAACAGTAAACATTCAAATCAGGATATCAGAAATAATGCTTGTGGACTATTATGACAAGTAACCAATTCCTGAATTTGTTTTTAGTTCTGAACATCGTTTCATAGATGAATTTAGGGCACTTATGGTAAACAATACCAATTGAGATATGGAGTTTATTAAATAACCTACAAGGTGGATATCAATATAGCCTGCAACTCCTGTGATAACTTGTCATTCTGCTGTTTAATACATTTGGATGCTTTAAGTTATCTTAAACCCTCCCTGAGATCTCTAGTTGGCACACACTGTGAGCATGAAATTAATTTGGCACCTGCCTGTAGATAAAGATGAAGCATTTGTGAAACACTATCTAGTTACATTTCATGCTCCCACAAAATGAATAACCAGTTTCCTTTCGATTGCTCATTTTGAGTGAAACCTGATTTAGACATGAAGTCTTAAAAACCTGGATAGACAAAGATGAGCTCATTCCCTCCCATCTGCCTCCAAACTTATACTCTGTCACTAAGAATTGTCATGCAGTCTTAAGCTGAATGCTTGTTTGTGTGTTCCTGGCAAATTTTCAGATTAGCTGTTACCAAATCCAGCTTTTGAATAGCTCACTCACCAGAAGTCAAAACTCCACTATTTATTAGGGTACTTTTCCTAGGAGAATTGAGAAACAGACTATATAGTTATTCTATGACTCCTCTTAAAATAACTGGGTGAAAATGTCAGACATGTGTTTCTAATTTTTCAGTTGTTTGCCATCATGTATTATCAAGTTTTCAGCCAGAATATATAGGCAAAATGTGGTCACAGATTTAAGAGCTAACTATCTTTTATCAGAACACACATACCTTAAATATACATCCTTAAATATCAGCTACAAAACATATGAATTATTTTCAATTGCTAAATAATAGAGGCTCTTGAAACCACTTGTCCTCCAGAAAAATAATACTGTGCTTTAAAATAGAAAGGACTTACATGAAGATTATTTTGATGCAGTTACTATTCTTGGGCTTTAGTATTTTTCTGTACAAACATAACTATTCTTAAAGTGAGCACTGATTTTTATTCTTGCAAGTATGTGTTTTCTTCTAATCATTCTGCAAGATTTGCTCTTGTAGTTGCTACCCTGGATCCTTAAAATAAATACATTCATTTAATTTGGGATTTTCTGTCTTGCCAACTCAAAATTTCCTTTAATGTATAAGGACAATAGTTAATGAAAGAAAACATTTTAAGTTGGTAAGAGTATGCCATTTACATAATTCAATACTTTTTAAATTTTTGTGTCCTTACATAAAATGGCTAAAAGGTTTCATTATATTTTGAATAGAACCAGTATACATTAAATCAATATAAAAATTCCAAAAAGATTACAAAGGAAAGTCAAATTAAAACATCTGCTTTGTGCTGATGGCAGAAAATATAATAACATAATACATTAGATCTTTCTTTGACATGATGGCTTTCAGTATAAAAAAGTACTTTTAAATTCTTTTTATTTTTTCCAATTTTATTGAGAAATAATTGACATATATCACTGTATAAGTTTAAGGTTTATGGCATGAGGGTTTGATTAACATATATAGTGAAATGATTACCTCAACAGATTTAGTTAACATAAATCATCTCATATGGATACAATAAAAAGAAATGAAAAAAAATCCCCTTGTGAC
>CM053504.1:75440320-75569661 GCA_028627145.1 Eidolon dupreanum | reverse complement strand
GATAAAAAATGTAAGACATAGATAACAAGTCTGTTTAACCTTCACTATATTCCAATAATGAAAATAAGTAATGTTTATTTTGGCTTGTGCTTAAATAATAAAAATACACTGAAAAATATAAAATGCTATATATGTTTAAATTGTTATAAAAATAAATAATAATATATAATTATTATAATAATTCTGTGAGGTTAGCAGGGACACTATTGTTTTCCTTTGACCGGTGATGAAGCTGAGGATGACCCAAGCTAGGTGGTAAAAGGGCTAGGATAACGTCCTCTACTGCCATATGAAAAATCTAACTCTGTTTCCCCTAGTCCATCCCACCTAGGGAAAAAAAAAAAAAAAAGACAAGGCATTTCTGGATAACTGCAGGTTATCTAGTCAATATCTCAAATGTTAAGAATCTATCATTTGATTGTATCATTTACACTCCGTGGTAAGGGATATGTTACTTGAATGTTAATAGGGTATTCAGTGGTGATAGTCTAATATGCACCCTCACAAATCCAGGTAACCCTGAAGACATTCATATTCTAACATTATATTTAGCCAATATGTAAGCTAGCTTTTATCTAAAAGCATTAATTCATAATTTTGTATTACATTATCAGATGAAATTGTAAAAGAGCTCATCATAGATGTCTTTGCTACATGAATATAGTGCCAGGCTCCATTTCTGTCAAAATTCTGCAGTGATATCTGCATCAGATAGGCCACATATGTCCCTAGTTCTATTCTTATGCATTGAACACATTCTTTGTATTTTGTATTTTTAAAAACAGGGGTCTTTCTTTGATTCACCTATTGCTTCCTTTATTCTAAGAGTCTCTCTTGTCTTATCTGGACTGGGACTCTCACACATAGATCTTTAAATGGTTATGTCATAGGGTTTTATGACTCAGATCCACTTACAAAATTACTATGTGCACTGCCTACATCTCAGCACAAACCTTTCGTCCAGGCAGACTGCAGTAGGTCTCCTAGTCTACTATGCTATTTCTACCTCCCTCTTATTACTCACTCTCTCCATTCAAATCCTACCCATCCATCAAGGTCAAATTTAAGCTACACCTAACATATGAAAGCTTCTTCTATAGTGAGCATTTCTTTCTGTAAACTTTGCAATACACTTCAATAAAATATAAGAGCATTTATATGATTTTTTAAATCATTCGTTACTTAATCCCATAGAGATTTATAGAATTATGCTTAGGTCTGGGGGATGCATTCTAGACAATGATCTGGATCTTTCTTCCTTGTGATTCTGTAGGATTAAGCAATGTTGCAAATTCCAAGATCAAGAAGTCCATTTCCCTTAAATTAAGACAATGCTGAAAACTTGCATCTCTTGCTTTTGCTTTCACTTTTTCCCGAGTTGGGTCTTTTCCAAAACTGCCTAATTATAAGAATTACTTGGTGGCTGGGTAAAGCTATGAAACATAGATCCCAAGAAAGGACATTTTGATTTAATAGGCATGGCAGAAAGCGTCTTTGATAACCCTAATTATCCCACCTCCTGGTAGTTACAACCTTTATATAATCCATTCTGTCTGAGTGTACACAGAACTCAAATCTTGCCTTTAACTGAAAGAATACAGCAATTGTGATGACATATCATTGCCATGATTATGTTACATTAAGATTATAACTTCTTTCTTGCTAACAGACCCCACAGAACTTTCTTTGTTGGTTTCGATGGAATATGCTGCAAGATAGAGATGACCATGTGGCAAGGAAATGAGGATGGGCTCTGATCAACAGCCAGTAAGAAACTGAATCCTTACAACAACCACATACACTTGGAAACAAATATTTCCCCAGTCAAGCCTCAGATAAGACATCCTTTAGCCTAAAGCCTTGATGGCTGCCTGGTAAGAAGAGTCTAAAGCAGAGTATTCAGCTAAGCTGTGGTTGGATTCCCGACCAACACAAATAGTGAGATGACAAATGTGCATTGTTTTAAGCTGTTAACTTTGTGGTGATATTGTAACATAGCAGTCAATAATACAATGAGTTAAATGTAACCCCTTGGTAATCTGCACCCCAGATGATTTCTGTGATTACATATGGTCAGGAGTCACTACTTCAGTTGGTATTTGGAATCTGAATATTTTTGGCATTTGTTAAGATGTTGATGCTGCAGATATGAAGGACTTAAAATGCAGAGAGATCAGGAGAAGATAAAAGACCAAGATAAAAAATGCTGCAAAACTCATAAAGGTTGTATGACTTTTCTCTTTGGTTAATATTAAAATTGGAAGACTATATAATTCAAAAGGGATTGTGAAGTATTCATTGGATAAAACAGTTGTTTCTGACTAATGGAGGTCCATTCATTTATAACTTCAGTATCCACAATCAACATCAATAAAATCTCCCAATATTCTTTGAGCCAGAGCTGTAGCCATTCTTGTCCCCAAAGAATTATATCTATTGAAAAGAAGACCTTGCTATTCTTGATGCTTTATTTTTTTTTTAGCTTTTATTATGTCTGTGTCCTATCTCTTCAAAAGAATAAAAACATTCCTTTAGTTCAGGAGCCATATCTTATATTACATTTTATTCTTCAAAAAAAAAAAAAAACTAATAAAATAGTCTTCACATAATAGTTATTGAAACTCACTTATTAAATAAGATCCCCTCACCAGGAAGCATATCAGTTTTATATTCATGACATTTAATGAAATTGTTAAAGTTTTCATGGGCTGTTTTAAGTACACGATGAACCTGAAAGTTTAAAGAATTGTGTTTGCATCCCAGATCAGCTACACTTCTTCCTAATTTTCTTTATTTATCAAACAAGAATAAAACATTTGCCTTTACTGTGCCTTTTTCTATGTAAAAGTATTTAATTAAGCATTTAAAATGACAGTTCTAGGTCAAGTAAGGTCAAAGATGCAAGCATCAAATTCTGACCATTTCAAATTGTATTTAAGCAATTTCCTGATACTGATGGGAAAACAAATATATATATGCATGTATATGTGTGTGTGTGTGTGTATTTTTTTTTTTTTTTTTGTAGATTTGAGAACTAAGATAGGGAATAGAAACACATTACATTATTCAAGACTAAAAACTGGCCTTAGAGAAAGCATACAATTTCATTTGGATATGTGAGTTTGGTGTGT
The DNA here is from genome assembly GCA_028627145.1 of Eidolon dupreanum. Lineage (NCBI taxonomy): Eukaryota > Metazoa > Chordata > Mammalia > Chiroptera > Pteropodidae > Eidolon > Eidolon dupreanum. The sequence continues at coordinate 75,566,530 of CM053504.1, read as the reverse complement.
TTGGAGGGTATTAAATCCATTATGAAAGCCTTATCTTATAGATTTCCATATAACCACACAGGTTGGAACAAATTCATTGGTTTCTCACTATCTTTCTGTACCTATATATTCATTTCTCTGTGTCTAAGTCTTTCTTTCTCCTTTTCTTTTACTTTTTTTTTAACTTCATTTTTGTCTCTTACCCACCTCAGCTTGTCAAATAATGGAGTGTTATATCCTGTCATTGGTCGTAAAAGCTGGGGTTGTTAACCCACATGGGCCCACATTGGTATAATGTTTGTCTAAATATATATAAAATGCCACCTCATACATCTATCACTTTGACTCCACTTGTATAAATAGGCAGTTGTAATTCCACAAGCAAAGTGTTAGGAAGTGTTCAATTCTACCTCTCTCCTCTCTTCTGACCCCTTCCATACGTCCTGCCTCTCATTACTGATTCCCTTTCATGGATTGGATAGACTGACAAGTACAGGGAAGGCCAGGATGACTCCTACCAACAAGGAGCTCAGCCTAGTGAAAATGTTTCAGCTTTAAAAAAATTCGTTCTGATAATCATGCCTATAAATAGATATATAAGGAAGAAAGAACCCATTTATTCTTTATTTGTGGTCAAAAATAACAGGCTATGGATTCAGGAAGACTTGACATCAAGTAATAGCTCCATCATTTACTAGCTTTGCAACCTTGAGCAACTTGCTTAATCTAAGTATGCCTCAATATTCTCATCTGAAAATAAGTTGCTATGAGATAAGGCATTTTAAGAATTCAATGTATGTTGGTATTTCTATTAAATTATCTTCTAATAGTAACTACTTGGTAAATGTTACAGCTATTCTTTCTTAATATTAATAAGTCTAAAGGAAGTGTCATATTTGGAAGAGCTGGAACTTTGGTTTCAAGTCAAACAATAGATTCAATAGCAATTCAATGATTACTCTACTCAGTAAATACTAATTACCTCCTACATGTTAAGAATATTGTTACTGGGGAGAAAGCACTGAACAAAATCTGAAACCTGTTCTCATGGAATTTTCAGCCTTGTTCTGTAAGCATTTGATTTTCTCTTATAATTATATGAAAAGGAGGTGAAGAGGAAAAAGTCAAGAAGACATTTCCAACTTATGCAACTGATGGGAGTAAGAATATTTAGACACATATGATTTCAGTGTGAGGGCCAAGCTGGGTCCACCTTCCTAAATGGTCTTCTAACCATTTACTGAATATAACAGTGTGTTATTTAGCTGGTTATGGTGGGTGAGAGATGAGAGCAGAGGAGGGAGGGAAGGGGGGAGGGAGGGGGGAGGGAGAGAGAGAAACATGGAGGGAGGGAGGGAGGGAGGCAGAGAGAAGGGGAGAGAGAAGGGGATAGAATGAGGTACCAACAGGACAAGCAAGTGGAAATACACACTGTGAAGTAGTGTATAAATGGCTACTCAGAATTCCTTGGATGGAGATGTAGATTTCAGAGACATAAATTTGTGTTCACTGAAGCTCTTGCTACCACAGGGACACTTTTTTTTTTCCCAGAGAAAATAACAAAGAGGATAAAATGATCCTGGAAAGCAACACTTAAGGAACATGTAGAAGAAATGTCTGCTAACAAGACTGAGCTATTGCCTAGAAGTGGGGAGAAAAGTGGTTAGGTGATTTTACAAAAGTAAAGAGAGAAGAGAATTTCAAGGAAGAGAAACTGGACAAGAGTATCAAACGCCACAGAAAAAATGAATATGAACTTCGCCATTAGATAGTGATGATAAGGAAACAATCTCTGAAGTCCTAACTCTTCCCTCTATGTTGACCTCTGATCTTAAATAATGTTGGGTGTTAAAATTGCTTGGAAAATATCAAGTTCAATTCTTCTTCAGATAAATTAAATCATAAATCAAGAATCAACAATTTGGACCAGTAAGATACCAATAAGTTGGAGCAAAACATAGTGTAATAGTTAAGAGTATGAATCTGAGTTTTAAATTCGAGTGTGGAGACAGAGCTGACTCCACAGCTGATCTCCAGCTTAACTTCTGAGTGAATGAACCCAGACCTTTAATGCCATTTCCCCGCCCCCGTGGATTCTGGAATGTGTACAGAGGCCTCTAGCGAACCTTGAAATTTCCATTACATGCTCCTCTGGGGCAAAGGTGCCCTTGATGTTATCTATCTCTCAGCTCACCCTGGTGCCAGGACCTCTCAATATCTGGCTTCTTGGTCTCCCCAACCACCCATGTATTCCTTTCCTAGCTTGTAGGTCTATCTCTAAGCGGGGATAAAAGTGGTGGTCGTGACTCTAGGGGATGAAAGATGTGGAGAGCGGACCTTGTCGCTGCCGGCCAGGACCCAACTTTGGTACGTGAGTTCCCTGTTTTCATTTGCCCAGAAGCTGGACTTGTCTGCCTCGTTCTTTGGTCTCTCAGCCCTTTGGGCATTTGGGGGCCATACACAGCCTTCTCATCGAACACCTAGCTCTGCTACTTCTTGGTTATTTGACTTTGGAGAAGTCATTTACCTCAGAGAAGGCCCTGTCTCTTCATCGCAAAATGGAATAATGGGAATATATGAACACTTATAACAGTAAAGCGCTTAGCAGAATGCCCAGCATATGGTAAATGCTTAATTTGTTTTGAACTATTTTCTTCTAAAAATGTCAATCCAAATACTTAAGCTGTCATTTTATGATCAAGGAATTTAGGCGCTTGAATGATGTGGGTCTCTTCCTTCTCTTTTTTGTTTAATCTTTTTGAAGTGTCTATATTTACAAATTGATGATCTAGGTTCTATGAAAAGCACATTAGTACAGCCTCTTCCTAGCATGGATTTCAAATTGAAATAATGACAGCTAACTTGTTTAAGTACTTACTGGGCATCAGGGACTTTTCTCAGTACTTTATTATAACAATTCTACAAAAGAGGGTCTATGACTATCCTTATTTTATAGATGAGAAAGTGAGACTTGGGGAGGTTAAATAACTTGCCCAGGTTATTAGGTTCTTAATTCTTAACGACCCTGCTCTACTGATGTGTACATGCAAGGACTTAGGAAAACAAAACACAACACAACCATAAAGGTAGAAAGGGAGCATCATATCGCTCCACATAAGCACACCGGTGCCCGGACATACGGGAAAAGAGCTCACGCTTTCCTCAGCACTTCCATGGGAAACTGAGTGCAGCGAATCGGGGCATTCTGTCTAATGGTCTGCTATTTTGAATATTTTTATCAACTTCTAAAAGTAATTTGATTGAAAGAATCAAAATATGTATGGAACAGAAGTTGTCTTAAGGATTCTTAGTGTTTGCTGTCTGTTGAATTGAGTTAAAACATCTCAACTTGATAATCACAACTTGGTCTTCATAAACAAAAGAGGCTTTTCAAGAAAGAAGGTATTCCCTCCCATACTTTTATCAAATCAGTGTCAGAGAATACATTTTAAGTAGTGGAAATAGTGAACATACAACTCTAAATAAAATAATGGATGAGGTTTCTTACACACGCACTGTGATTTTGGCACACTGAATTTTTTGCTTAGATTAATTTGCATTTCTTAACATGAAGCAGACTTCCATTTTTTCTCTCAAAAAGCAAAATAAAGCTTCCTTTCAAAGTTGTAAACTCATTCTATTGTTTATATTGACTATTTGATGAGAATTATTTAAATAAGAGTGGAGAATTGGGTAGTATATAACTTATTTTATCATTTACCAAAAACATATATATATATATATATTTTTTTTTTTTCATCAGAACTTTTTAGAAAATATATTGTTTCTTTCTCCTTAAACTTAGTATCTGTTGATTTATTATATGCTATAAATAACTGTTTATAATATAATGAGATACTCATCATGGAAACCAATCAAAATCTACAAAAGTACTGAAATGGAACCAATAAAAATAGATCAGAACACTGAGGGGAAAATAAGAAGAAAATTAGAATGAGCTTGCTTTTATTTCAAAAAGCCTGGCACAGTGATAGCTGAGCACATAAGTTTTGAGGAAGATTTTATGTCCCTCTTCTTTTTCCATATTTGTCAGCTCAAATGAAAATTCTGTTAGCTATTGCACTAAGAGCAATTTCCTAGAGAAAACAAGTTTTCAATTTAAATTTAAATCACATTTGAAATTTTCACATTATCTTTTCATTTTGTAAAATTCAGAAAGTAACACATAAAGAATTTGATCTGAACTATAATTTCTATGCTTATCTCTCTATCACAGAATGACTGAATTACTTTGTTAATTTATAATAGCGCTATCTACCTCTTGTATGCAAAAAAGAAAAAAAGGAGTGACTCTTACATGTGCCTAACCCAATGGTTCAAGTTAATTAGACTATAATGTGCACATTTTTAGTTATACAATATTTTTCATAATAATTATATGCTATGGAGACATCTATTAAAAGACTAAAGTGATCATTTAAATGCAAAATCTCTGATAGAACTCCATTATATTTTTCATACTAAATTAACATTACAGGCTTCGAATGGATGCTTTAATTAGGCATTGATGTTATCAGCAATATTTGGCAAAATAAAATCTGTCACTGTGAAATATTCATTAAGTTCAAATTCTGTCAGTCAATATTAAGTGTTTTATGAACCTTAGGATTTAAGTAAGAAGCTAAAAGCGAAGTGAGAAACTAAAAATTCCCAGACAAACCTCCTTCTTTGTTTGTGCCATGCGGAAATACATGGTCATTAGGTGTCTTTTGTGCTTTATAATTGCCAAACAACTGGCTTCTTTTTAGTCATTTATGCTCAGAGGCAATCCATTGAAAGGTTGTCCTAAAGCATTACAGAATGAAAAAAAAGGTCTGTATATTCAAAATACGCATCTTTCAGAAAGCAACTCAAATGAAATGTGTGTGTATTTGCATGCACCATTAGAATACCACAGGGTCAGTGCTGACAAGAAGAGCCTATGAGAAGGGGTCGGGAAGTCACTTGAAAGGCTGGAACAGAAAACTGATGCAGAAAAGGCATGAGCAGCACAGGGGAGGTAAAGCGATCATAGGCCACGCAGAGCAATACTGAAAGAAAGCTGAGGTGCTTACCAGTAATTTTCCCATTGGCTTCCAAGGGAGGCTGCCAGCTCACAATGACAGCACGAGGCTTCCCTTCTCGAGTAATGACTGTCAAATCCTTGGGAGCAGAGGTCGGGGCTGCCAGATGAAACAGAGACAAGGCCTTGTCATTGGATGTGAAAGAAAACAGATATTTATGGGACTTCTAATCATGGTGTTGACACTCGGAATCTATCATGCAGTATATCATGCTTATTTTGCCATTTGCAATTTATTTCAAGTACTTGAATTAAATAAGCAAACACACAAAAATACAGAAGTTAATGTTTTCTCATGGAAGTGAAACTACTTCGAGAGGAATGACTATAGAGAGAAGAGAATATGTGTGAATATAGGGGAGAAAAGTATAACTGGTATTGTCAAATGAGTGTCACATTAAAAATGTAATAACCATTATAAGAACAAAGAAAGGTATACGTACTTCAAGAGATTGATGGCTACATGTCTCCAAGAGACAGAATTCTATAATGACTGCAGGATTTCCACAAATATAAATGTTACCTAACTCTACATGTCCTTAAAAGTAAGCCTCACCAAAATGAATTTAAACACAGGTCAAAACATCTTCTTAGGCAGCATACTAGGTATCTTCGAACAAGAAGGCAAACAAATATTTGAAAATAGAGGAAGCAAGGGATGTATGAGGGTCTCAACAGCAACCTGGCATGAAATTAGATGGGATAAAACCCTGCCTTTCTTCCAGCTACTTTTCCCATCTGCTGCTGAAGGGGAGCAGAATTTGTCACTCCAAAATATGCCTCTTTGGTATAAGAATTATTTTAGGGTGGATATTTTTAAGAAACAGCAGACCCAGGTAAAACTGAAAGCTGAGACTTTACCCTCTGTAAGAGAAATTTATGTTTATATGGGAAATCTCCTGTTAGCAGTGTGTCTTGCTTCTCTTCATGGCTGGAATAGGAGGAGGATGGCAACATCTCTAGAAACCGTTCTCAGTGGAGAAGAGACTTAAACCTGCATAACAAACATTCTTTACTGTGATTCGCCTGACGCCACCCATAACTGGCTCCCCAACCCCCAATATTTTCCTTTTATCTTTAATAGGAGATGTTCTCTAAGGTGGTGGCTTGGGCCATTTGGGGGAATGACTCAGTTTTCCTAGGCATCTTCCATGTCTACTGGAGGTATACACGTTAGCAAACTTCTGTTTGTTTTCCTCTTGTTAATCTGTCTTTTGTTATGGCGGGCAGCCCCAGCTAAAAACCTAGAAGGGTAAAGGGAAAATTATTTTTCCTCCCCTGTGTTCTGCTCAACAAAAATTTAAATATATTTGTTAAAAAAGAAACCACAGGTCCAAAATAGTTTCTGATAAGACCCACATCAGTGAACACTTAATTGCTGTTCAGCCTCTCCCAGGAATGTGGTCTTTAACCAGTCGATCTAGAATTACCTGGTCAGCACTAGAAAGGTCATCTGCCTGACAGACCCCTGCTCTTCTCCAAAAAAAGATGAATCTAACTGAAATAATACATTCTTGCCTAGAAATTTCCTTTTTCCACCTCCTTCTGTCCATAAAATGCTTCTATTTTTGTATAGCACCTCAAGATGTCTTGTTATTTGCTAGACAGGCTGCTGCCTGATTCATGCATCATTAAATCATGCCAATAAGAATTCTGAAATTTACTCAGTTTTTTTTTTTTAATAGACTTCAAAGATGGCACAAACTGGCCATGCCAGTCCAGTATCTTCTAGGCTTCATTTGATCTGCTTTCTTACTCCCTGTGCTTTGAAATGCAGCTAGTTTTCACTCTAGGCAGCTCATAATGTGCAAAGTCTTTCACCAACAGACTTTTAAGTTACCCTTAGCTTGGCAGAGGCAATGCCAGAATGTATTTAAGTTCTGTCGTTAGGTTCTAGAGGAATTTCCTGATGTCTGTAGAGATGCTGGTATAGTACAAGTTAGGGACAACGTGGTCCTAACTCTGAACTCCTCTTCACTCTTATCATTCCCTTCAGCTCTTCTGTTGGTCATATAGCAGTGGTCCCCAACCTTTTTGGCATTAGGGACAGGTGTTCCTATGAGAATCTAATGCCTGATGATCTGAGGTGAAGCTGAGGTGGTGATGCTAGCACAAATACAGATGAAGCCTCACTTGCTGGCCCACCACTCATCTGCTGTGTAGCCCAGTTCCTAACAGGCCACAGACCAGTACCAGTCCATGGCCCGAGAGTTGGGGACCATGTCATACAGTACACATTCTGTGCATTATCAACACTCTATTTCCAGTTTCTCTCTTCCTAAATAGAATTCCAAATAGAGGAGACTTCAAACATTCACATTCTTCATCCTATTTTATTTGCAATGTCCTGATTCTCAAAACCTCTATGATTCCAGGTTAATTAAAGCTGCACCTATTTGTAATGTCCTGACAAGGTTCTTAATATATTTAAATTAAAAAAAAAAAAGAAGTTGGAGGAAAAGGAAGGAGGAAAAATGGAGGAGTGGAGAAGAGGAGGACGAGAAGAAAACAGGATAGATTTGGTACAGCTGATCCTTGAATAAAGAGATTATATATATATATATATATATATATATATATATACACACACACACACACACACACACACACATATATATGTACACACACACATATATATATACACACATATATATATTTATAAATATATTTATATATATGTAAATATAATCAGAACAAGGACATTCAAGTAAGAAAAGATATGTTATAACAAAATACCAGAGAGGCAATGTTATCTTAAAGAAGCCTTAGTCTCATAGAGAGTTCATTCAAGATATTTTCTAAGCCACAGATAGAAGGTAATATATAGTCACAAACTGACTTGGAGTATTATACTAAGAATAATAAGGAATCTTCTGATTATGGAAGAAATTAAGAGATCTTTTTGTTTTTAACTAGTCAGAATCGTCTGCTTTTTCTTAAATGTGCTGAGATTCAAATTGATGCTTCTTTAGAAAACAGTCAAACGATGATTAGATTGCTTCGCTGAATCTGTTATGGTATTCAAAAGAGATAAAATGACTCTTCAACTTTAGCTAGCCAAATAATGCATTAAAGGGTTGGTTATTAAAAAAAAAATCTGACAATCTATTTCAGGTGTCCTGCAAGTTTTTTCTTTTTCCTCGAGCCTCATGAATGTTGATTAAATAGAGATTCTGGTATTGAAATCAATAGCTAAATGTTTAGCATTATCATATGAACTGCAGGCTATTCCCTAATATCTGGAAAAGAATGCGGCCCTAACGACTCTAGAGACCCCTACTAAATCAAACAGAATGTCTCTGGTCTGTGCCTCTGCAGCCTCCTGGGTTCTGCCTGCAAAGTCGTCACTGCCTATCCATCCTTTTTGCATGAAATATAAATAAATAACGATAATAAGTACTGGGCCCTGGAGACTTTATGCTTTCTTTTACAGCCACGCTGTCCCTTGTCCCATGAATACTCTGCTCCAGTTACTCCAAACCATTCGTAAGTGTCCCTTGAAGACCCATTTTTGATACTTGCTTGTGCATTTTTGTACATGTTGTTCTTTTGGAAAGCCTTGAATTGGGTGCCCGGTGATCCATCCAGGCTCAATCATTACTTCTTTTGTGAAATCTCTCCTATTTCTCCAGACAGAATTTATACTTAAATCTATTTGCTCTGATTCCAACTTGCCCAAAATTTTGTGATTATATTCCTTATGTTACTTCTAGTTTTTTAAAAAATCTTTTTCTTCTGTATTCGATTCTAATTCTCTCACAAATATAAGCTGTATTCTCTTTACTTTTTATACCAAGTTCCTATCTCAGGACCTGACATTACCAATGAACATTACTGGAAACTCATAATACGTCAGTTGACTGGACAAGCACTACCCTGTGGTTTGTTGGTTCTCAATTTCTTCCGTGCTTGAATTTCTTTAAGTGCATGAATGGAAGGGAACAGTTAAGATTTAGATTTTCAGCCACAGAAATTGTATTGAGTATTTGTTATGTGGACTGTCCAATGTCCCATCCCTTCCTGTTTCATTTAGAGAAGGACTTGGCTTTTTTCTTTGGGAACAAGCTCTCCTCTGTGTCATGTGAGCTTCATTGCCATCTACCTACTCTCTCTTTAGCTGTGTGATTCTCTCATGTGGGAAAGTGAAAGTTAATACAGGGAAGAAAAACACAGACAGTCAAACCATTGTGACAGCAGCACCCTGAGGGGACAATCCAATAATTCCTCATCTCTAAAGCCTGGGAGTACTGCTGGTTCCTGTCTTTTTCCGAGATCTCGTTATTTCAGGTGTCCTTCTAGTTGTTTTTATTTTACTTAAGGATGTTATCACTTGGACAGAATGTTTTATTTCAACAATTTGCCTTCTGCCCTCATCTTTATCATGAGCGATTTCAGCACAAGTGCATAATAATGCAGCGCCCCTACCCCAGTCTTTAAGTTACTGCAGAATTAGAAGCAAACCCTAAAGTCATTTCATTCACTTCATTTCCTTCTCACAGTTATAAAACGTGCAGACACTTGTGAATTACTTCTTGCTTCTCATCATCACCCAGAGATCTCATCCACATACTATTTACGCCTTTGTCCAGATCATTATCTGTTTTGACAGTCACCCTTCCTACTAACCACATTTCTAAAAGTTAATATCTTTTGGTCAGCAATGGGTTTCACCACTGGTGTCCCTACAAGGTTAGGTAGTTGATGAGAAATCAGTAGGGTACATTTATCAACTCAGATGTCAGTGTACATTTTAAGTTTATGAAAGGGAAAAGTGAATGAATTTGCTTGCTTTAAGAGGAAAGTACTACTCCCCTTTCACTCAGGGAAGACCACATGTCTTACTGATTTACATTTAACTCTTTTCATCTCATTTTAAGTAAAACGGAAGAGCAGGCCTTTATTCTCCTCATAGAGCATAGCCCATTCAGCTTGCTTAAGAAGTTGTGAACACTGGCATCTAGGGTAGAATTCTAGGAGAAAGAGTTAATATATGTAAACATGTAGAACAGAAGAACGGGATGTTGAAATTAAATCAGATACTCTAGAAAACTTTTTATAGAAAGAAGTAGCCACAAAAATGTAAAAATATTCCGAGTGAACTCTCTGATTTAGCCTGAAATGAACATTTGAATTGTAATGCCACAGGACAAATTTGAGTAGAAAGAAAAATTCAACTTACCCAGAGAAGAATTTTATTGTCATAAGTTTTTAAAATTTGGAAATGTGGCGTAGTTTATTCCCAAATATGATATAATACATGAAACCAATCAAAATGCATGTTAAACCTTGTACTCTTCAGATGTCGAATCTCTGTGAACTATAAATGCCAAGTATACTGCATATCTGTTAAGGTTATAAATGCAACATTTATAATCCATAGTGAATATGACTGGTAAAATTTACAGTGAATTGCATTTACCCTAGATTTGAAGTATTTCAAATGGCATGAAGGTTTTCCATTGTGTTTTCTTATTTTCAAAGAGTGAACATGACTATCTGGAAATTTCTTCCCATATCCAGCTGAGGTTATTTAGGTTAAGAACTCATGAGACTACAGTTATAATGCAATGTTTTATTTTGTATCTAATTTCTTTCTAAAAAAGTAAATACCAACCATGATCATTAATCAAAGACACAAATGCTTTGGACAGAGTTCAATGCATAGATTTCTGTCCTGACCTAAATGTATTTAAAAAAAAAATTCTAAAAGTGTAATGAACTATAAAGCATAAAATATTTTAGAAAAGGTGTAATTTAGATATTAAAATGCACTGTATTCCAACTTCCACAAAGCCTGGGAAACACCACTACTCAATATCCAAAGCAAAACTTTTGAAGCCTTTCTTCACGTACCTGCTTCATATGTGGTGGCGTGTGCAGTCATACTCCACGTGCTTGACCGTCTGCTTTTTGTGACCATGACTGAGAACTCATACATTGTGTTTGGTTTGAGGCCTGTTGCTGTGTAACTCAGGGATGTTGTGTCTTCTGACTATACAAGTGGGAAATAAGCAAAGAAAAAAATGAACTCTATCAACTTGGTATATCAAAACATGTAAAAAAATACTACCAAATAAGCCAATAAAAATGGAGTCTAGAGAGCTAGGACACAGCATGACTTTACTTCCTCCCTGTCAACTAGTTTACGATAGATGAATGTACATCCAAAACAGGATGGTCAAAATCAAGTGTTATGTTGTTCAAAGGGGCAACTTGCGAATACATTTTGCCAAGTGAGACAATAACTACAGTGAGAAGACCAATTCTATATTCTTCCATCAATTCCATCTTTAAGGTTATCTGTACTGACTTTAGCTTCAACTTATTTATAATAATGAAAAGAGATTTTCGAGGTTTTAATGCTATACATTTTACATAGATCATCATGATTGTTTTCCACTGGTAATTAATTTTTAGAGTTCTGCTTATGATTTCTGAAAAAAGGCTTTATGGTGCAAACCTTTAGTGATTCAAGGATCTATTTGACTATCATAAAGAAAATGAACAAAAGCAATGCTGCGTCATGTGGTTTTCTTCCTTTGTGCATATGTCACATTAAACACTTTTAAGTATGGTCACTGGAACAATTGATCAGGAAGGGAACAACAAACTGGATAAATATTAAAAGATTACATTAGTGTTGATATTTTCTGTTTTCTGAATCCATTTTCTGTTGTTTAAACAAGTTAAATATATTTTAGTAGAAAGTAAATTATCTGTTTTTATTACTTACTCAAAAGATCAAAATGGTAATGAAGGAAAAACAGGTTAATCTCCTAGGTTAATCCTTATTTTCCATATGATCAGGCAAATTTAAGACTATTTATGCCTCTTATAAATATCAATTTATACTTGACATTTAGATATTGATTTTCTAAAGTTAAAAAATTTACTTTTTATTTTATATTTATTATATTTGTTACATATCTATGTGTAGGTAATCAAGGACAGCTCCTTTAATCCACCTACATATGACAATATCCATTTCCTCCCTTACTTCTCTAGTGTGGTATATTTTTTTCACTCTACTATCAATCCTCCTTAGATGATAGCTATGAAAACCCTACATCTCATTACAAAACCAAATAAATATTTAACTGTACTAATAACATTTCGATGATGTGCCCATCCATCCTATTAAAGTGATGACCTCATAAACATCTTTCAGAAGCTCTTCTTAAAAATAGCTGTAAAAATGTGTGCCTTAAATAAATGTAAATATACTTTGTAGACGCAGGAAGATGGAATCCCATCATATAAAACAGAAAATGGGCAGCTAGTATTGGACATGCTGATGTATAGCTTCCAATCTTGCCCTCCTTTGCTCTCATTATGAATGCCTCTAAGTCTCAGAGAATAGAAACAAGGAGAGAGTGGGACCATGAGAAATGTTTCTTTGCACACAGACACCACTGGCACTTGGGAGGACACTAAGCAATACTGTCCTTGTTTGTACCCTAGAATGACACACTTGCCTTTCACAAATTCCATGAATTCACTAAGTTTTCTCAGGAACCTCATGGAAAGTGACTGCTCATCATAAATCATTAGTCTACAAGTACTCTGAAAAATTATGGCCAGGTATTTTTGTGAGCATAGAATACCCAGATACTACGTTTCTAAGCCTCAGTTTCCTCATCTATAAAACAGAGATAACCATAGCATTAAAATGTGAAATAAACAAAATGTAGCATCTGATCTAGATTAAGTATTAAATAAATGTTAGCTACACTATTTTATGCATTGTCTAATGTGATATATAATTTTAGATATGTGTTATATTCTGTATTGAGTTGTCAGCATCTTGAGGGCAGAGACTCAGTCTTGCATGACTATTTTTTTTAATCTTCTGTAATACCTGTGCTATAATTGGTAAGCACTAGTCAATAGTCAATGAATGTATTTTGAATGGAAATTCATATAAAACATTATATGAATTATATAAATTCATTATATAATTTATAATTATATAAATTCATTATATGAATTATATAAAACATTATGTGATTACTTTATATAATTATAAATTCATTATATGAATTATATAAAACATTATGTGATTAATCACTTTAGTAGAAAATAAATTACAGAAAATTTCTCTATTTGTAAAGAGAAACCAATATGGAGTTTTGGACAATCAAAATATGCATGTCTGGATTATGGTTTGCTTTGAGACTAAAGGAAGTAGAAAAGTACTCCTGCGAGGAGAGCCCTGGATAATGCCATCAGGTCATTTGAGTCCCAGCTCTAGTTTAATGGGAAATTTTTGTCAAATTATACAGCCCACTTATCTCTTAATAAACACATCTAAATACATACTTAACTATGAACAATCTTACTTATTCTTTTTATAGCGGCTGTGAATATCCCAGTCATATAGATGAGAAAGATGAGGTTGAGCAAGTGACCTGATAGGACACAGCAAAGTCAACTCTTGAGCCCAGGTCATTTGACTCTATGTATGTATTTCTACCCCCTCTATCCTGTAAGTGCCCTGCCTGCCTTATAAATCTGTAGAGAAGGAGTGAGATGAAATAACAGATATGACAGTGATTTGAAAAGTTCAAAATGCAAAACCAAAGCACTCTATTACCATTATTTGTAAAATTTAAATTTATTGTATGTCTTTCTAGTGGACCAGGTATGTTCTACATTTATCCTTGCTATTCAACTTACCCAACTCTTTCCCCTAACCCTTCTTTTTCTCAGGGTGTAGATGTAGACTGTGTGTATATGAGAAGGGGTTGGAATGCTAGTGGTTGAAAGCTTTAGGTCAGGGAAGATGATGGAGACAGAAACCCTTAAAGTATTTTTTTCTGTCCCCAAACTACGATCCATGAGAGAAGTCAGCCTTACAGAAGATAGTTTTTGAGTCGGGTCTCACTTTACAGGCATTCTTTGTGAGACTCAGTAATTCTGTGTCTGCTGTATTAACTATTCAACTGAAATATTTTTCCTGAAGAAATTGTGGAACTCAAACAATTCTGCAGAGAACAATCATTGTCCTTCAGAACATTTCACATACTGGCAAAGTACTCATGGTCTTTCTGTGGAATGAACATATCTATGAAGTACAGCAATTTTGAGCATAACATTTTTCAAAGTAAAATTTAGAATCGGGCAATCTATATAAAGTGAGACGTTCTTTAATGGTCTCATAGCACAGTTCTAGGTGCATAGTAGCTGCTTGATAATCACTCGTTGATCTCATTTTTGTTTACATTTGTGTATTGTTTGTATATACTAACACCATGGCAGACTTAGGAGTTAACAAAATCATCCTAGTATGTAACTTTGTTGGAGTTGCTGTGGCTGGCTGATAGAGATTTGAAATTAGTAAGGACACTGCCTCAAATACATATCTCTAAGGAGCTCTTAGGGGCCCTGTGAGATGACTGAGTGATAGGACAGGAACAAAGGGCTTGTCTAAGTCACATTAGTTAAGAGAAAGAGTGCATCGTGGGTTTTCTTTACCATACGAGGGTGTTTCAAGGCAAAACAGAAGTAGATGCTAATGGCTTAGAGTGCTTTCTAAGGATGTTATAAAAATCTTCAAGTTGTGTATTCCCAGTCATATTCACTGTAAGATGAGTCCTCTGTCAATCTAGATTCCCAATGAAAAGAAAGACATCAAAATCTAACCAGAAAATGAACACAAAGCCCTGCTATTTTCAAAGGAAAATGGCATTCCCTTGTATAGAATTATTTATCAAATTATTTGTACAAACCCAGCATCTGATGGAATTCAAATACCATTTTACGGCTCTTGATTTTTTTTTCTTTGCTTTGCTTTAGAATTGTGCCCCATGCTAATTTTAGATACTGAGTTATTAAAATGCTTTGTTTTTCCATTTAATGTCGCTACAGCAAAATGATTCATGACAGTTCAGGAAGCATTTAAAACAATGTATTAAACAAACGATAGTTCACTTAAAATTTCATACTATCAGTTAGAACTTCACCTTGTATTTTGCATTCGCAGAAAAGCTGGTTCTCCACCGGACAGTGTAAAGTCGCACTTCGGATGTTTTTTGGTTCTTAGGGACAGAGTTGTCTGCCCAGCTGACCCTCACAGCATCGTGGGTAAGAGCCACAGCCTGTACACCTACTGGTGGGAGCATGGGGGTGGAGACATCTGGGACCGAGGTGGGGAAATCATCAAGCAAAGGATAATAATCAACTGGGTCAGTGGGATCTGGGTTTAAAAACCCGCCAAATGAAACAAACGAATAAATACGTAAATAAAAGAGTTAAAAAATAAATATCAGTGGTAACACATCGAAATGAGTTAAATGCATGGCAATAATGATGGAAGGGAACATGAGAAGAACAGAAAAAAATATAATTAATTCAATCGGAAAACTCATTAGAAACAGTATTGCTATATTACAATAAAAACTATTTTCTATAATTTACTCATTTCCTTGGAGTGTTTTTATCAATTTGGTTGTCACATTTAGTTATATATTTAAAAAGGCCATTTCTTTTTGGAATGTTGCACATTGCTTCTTAAAAGATCTAGTAGAGAAAGTATTAGATTTATAACTATACAGGAAAAATAATAAGATAAAAAAGAGTGTCTGGTTTACTTCCTCTTGCAAAGGAAATAAATGTCTATCTAATATCTGTTTTGGGGTTTGTTTTTCTCCTCCTCTAACTTGATTTGGCTTCTCTAATGCTTTCATTATCTCTTAGCTTATATCTGTATAAATACTATTTAGGTAAGAAACAAACAAAAAATAAGAGCAAAGGGCCATGGGTTCTTCAGTAACCTGTCAGAGGCTGTGATTGCGCAAAGCCAGACTGACCAAGTCCATGGCCCACGTGGTTCACTGATACGTCTAATCACTAGGTTTCAGGTAGCACTTGGTGAAGCAGGGTTTCTTGAAGTCCTTAGACAAAGTGTAGAAGTGCCCATCTTATCCACATTTTCATGGAGACAACTACATTTTTAGTCTTTTAAGGCATTTCTATCACTTATATTTCTTGTTCTAAAATTTCAAGTTTCATGGAAAGACTTTATATTATTTGGTAAGGAGACACAATGAACTAGCTACAGACTGATGAGATTCGTGCTGAGGTACATACATACTTTTGTCCATAACATAATCAGAATCTGCATAACGTTGTATATGGTTTTATAAAATTCTCTAAAAAAATCCTGTACTTGTTTTTATGCTAGAGATATCAGAATCAGAAGAGCTTATTTTGTGGCCACAGCAAGAGACCAATTTTGAGCTTTTTATTTTTTACCTAAGACATTTAAATTTTTAATATTTTATCTTTAAATCATGTAATGTGTAGTCTAACAAAAAACGAGATGAACTCTCAGGAGACGAGACCTACTAAAATGTAGAGTATCTGCAACAGTATATATACAGAATTTTTATTTTTAAACAGCCTAGTTCCAAGCACATCGGCTGCTGGCTGGTTTTGATGATTACTTCGTTTTGTCCACTGCATTTCAAATGCCTATCCCCTACTCATCACTCTGTTTTCCAATGAATTATTTAGCAGTTTACTGGGCTATGGTCTTTGGAGCAAAATATAAAACCCGAAAACAAAAACAACAAAAGGGAAGAAAAAAAGAGAAAGAGAGAAAGAAAAATGTGTGTTTAAAATTTAATGACAGAGCCCAGGCTTTCCATATTTCCTTTGATGTGTCTTTTTATTAAGGGCTCCTTTAAAGCCAAATGGATTTATGAAATGATGAAGGGGGAGCTGAAGGCACTGCAGCTTCCAGAAGGATTCCAATCAGTTATCAGGTTGGTGCATAAGTGGAAGGCGTTTGCCAAATTCCAGTGGATACAGCCTCGCTTAGTTGTTTCTGCTCTTAGCTAACTTTCCAAGAAGAATGTTATATGTATGGGAGCCTCCTCTGAATTACCAACTACTTTTTGATCAACCCATATTCAAGAGTTACTCTATTTGTTGCTTCTTTGCTTAATCTAGTTTTGTCGGTAAACCTATAATAACTTTGTAGACTTTCACAGGTACCATATATAAAGTTTCGAAAAGTAGTGATTCTGCTTTAAGAAATGATAACACTGAATCCTGCTGTTTCTAGATTTTTGAACAGAATATGTTCATGATTTGTTGGGAGTTTCTTGGAACCTCAGTTCCAGAATGCATCCCTTAACTTTCAAGGAAGGCTGTTTGTTGGCATTTATCTATTGACATATAATTCAAAAATTTCTACCCTTGGCCAAATTTTTCTTGACTCTTTTAGGGACTTTTTTTTTTCAGGCGTGGCTTGTCATTCTATTTGCCACCTCTTTTAGAGCTCCTTTGTCCAATACAATAGCCACTAGTTACACAAACAATTTAAATTGAAATTAATTAAAAATAAATAAAATTTTAAATTTTTTTCTTCTGTTGCATAGCCAGTTTCAAGGACTTAATGGTCCATATGAGCGTAGTGCCTACCATATTGGACAGTACAGATATAGAGCACTTCCAACACAGCAGAATATTCTAGTGGATAGCAAGCACTGCTCTAAATACATGTATGCTACATATATTGCTAATTATCTTTTTTCCTCAGGAGAGAAATCATTTAAGTTATTAAATAACATTTTCTTGTTGTTAAAAAACTTATTCTCAGGTTTTTTTTTTCATACTCCTGGGTGCCTTATATATCATTGATTTCCAGTGATTATACTCAAAAACAAACAAAATAAAATAAAAAATAAAAATAAACAAAATATACCCTCAAACATTTTACTAAAAAAAAAAAAAGAAACCTATTCACTTCATAATAGATGTTTTGGTAACAGACCATGAATTTCCAGTCAATATATTTATGTTCAAGAAGAGCTTTTAAAAAATAATCTAATTTTACATCTGGATCATACTTCATTTACACATAGATAAAACAAATACAAACAACACACCTCATTATTCTCCTGCCCTCTTTCCTTCTCCAGGCTCAAAATGTCTTGTTCTTGCAACAATAAGAAATAAAAGACTTTATAGCTAAAATGAAACTCCATCCACCCGTGTGACCTGGTGAAACTTGCCTCAGTTCTAACGTTGTATGTTTGGGATGAGACGGGGATCCAGCGCGTACCGACGTCTACGAGCACATGCGTGTGGGAGACAGCAGAGCCCAAGGCTCATTCTAGCCTGATGTGTTTATTGCCTCTGATTTTTTGTTTACTGTATACTGGCCTCTTCCAAGACTGCTCATGGGAATATTCTGCATAAACCTTCTATGTGGCTCTATATGGCACATGACACACTTTTGGATAAAGTTTCTCCTGGAACCTTAACCTTTGATTCCATTTACTTGTCCTTTATTCTCTATGACATTGTTTCCACAATTCTCTATTGTGCAAACACAAAAAAGTAAGTCTTCCATATCCAGGAAAAGCATAGTCTTTTTCTTTTGGAAAATTTTTTTTTTTTCCTCCCGTTTCTCTTCAACTCCTTATGGACTTGTCTTCAATAAGAAAATTCCTTACACAATTTCCAACTTTTAGTATCATTTCATTCATCAGCTCCATTAGATTTAGAGTCATATCAGAAAAAAAATGTCTTATGGATCACTGGTGTTTTAGAAATCACTCTGGGAATACCATATTCTGAGAATTACAGAATGACAACCAATGCTAAGGGAAAAGGAGTTAATAACACCACAAATGTTTCTTTCTGAGCAACTCTTCTTTAATTTATCTGAACTCTACTATCTCTGCTACTACTACTTGCTGCTCAAAAGTTGACTATTTTGTTTTGTTTTGTTTTGTTTTGGTGGGGGGGGGGGATCACCTAAGTGATCCTTCTTTCTGGGGTTTAGTTTTGGTGAGAATATAAGAGTTTTAAAAGACTGGCCATAGTATAATTCTGTGTGACCTGATCACAAACTCAAAGTTACCCACTAATGAGCAGCTGCTTTCACAGAGGCAGAGAGAGAAGACTCACTAAATGAAGGTTATGGGAAGCGCAGGTTACAGCCAAAGTGGCTTGCTATCCTCAAAGAACTTTGCTGCGGGTAGAACAAGAGAATAAGGGGAAGTGAAAATCTGTGACACCCACCCATCACATTATCTTGTATTTTCCACTCTTGATCTCTATTTGCCTCATCTATCTATATTTAGAGACAGTATATTTAATAGTAACATTTAAAAAGTAGTAATTCTACTTCAACAAATGGTAATACTCATTCCTGCTGTTTCTGGATTTTAGAATAGCATATTTTTCATGGCTTGCTGAGTTTTTTGGAGTCTCAGTTCCAGAATGTATCCCTCGAATTTCACATAATGTTGTTTGTTAGTATATATCTTTAGGCTTATATAATTCAAAAATATTTATCTTTTTGGGGGAGTTATGAACCTCTCTGAGAACACAATGAAAGATATATATATATTTATACTGTATCCACAGATAAAGGAATATATTGACATGTACCCCTAATTTTACATACCACTTTAGATAGACCATAGGCCTTAAAACAAATAGCCAAAGAGTCAAGTAGACTCTGGAATAACAACTCTGCTCTACAAGAAAACCTGGAATCAGTAAATTGAGGTTACGCTCTCAAAACAATCATATAACTGTAAATTTACACAATAACTGTATTCTCAAAATAGTCTATGAATGGAGCTTATGTATTTGGAAAACAAACTGGATAAAGTTCACATAAGTTTAGCAGAACTCACAGGATTCCACTATTTATTTTATGTTCATTAATGTTCCTACTTACTTGTCAGAACTTTATACCCAGGCACTCAGTAATTTTCCATGTTCTCTGGTGTTCACTATCAAATCCTGCTCTTAGATCCTTTATTCTCATTAGGTAAAAATAGCTGATATGTTATCTGAGGTCTGAGGGTTGTGGGTTTTGAAAGGGGTTAGGATCAAAGTATTTATTAAAGAGATGGAAATCTTTCAGATTTCCAGCATAAGACTCTTGGCAATGGTCATGTGACTTTCCACTGACTCTTCTTCTGAGTCAGCCCAGCCTTGCTCACAAATAGTCTCCGTAAGTAGCTTGGATCTCACTTTCTTACCCATCTCCTTTTCAGTTCCTTGAGCCCATTTTCTCTGTGTGCTGCCTATACAGTCTTGATCACACAGGAATTTCTAGAGGTAAGAAGGCCTTAAAGCAGCCAAACCCATTAATGTCCACAGGCCCAGGACACTATCGAGTGACCTGTAGGCTCAGCTCAGGAAGTAGCTACCTGTGTAACTTGGCCCAATTCAAGCTAGCCTGGCAGGGCTGACCATCGTCGTCACTCTAGCCCAAAGGACCCTCTGCAGAGAAGCAAGTATCCTTTCAGGCATTTGTACAGAAGAGACCTTCTTGCCAAAATTGCACTGATTTGAGACAAGCTGCTCAGGAGAATGAAGAGTGAGATCAGGTCACCAAAATATGAGGATAAGAGAAGAGAGAGAATGAGAGATCTCTTTCTTTAAGTCTATGTACTAATATATAGACTGAATTTCTCTCATTTCATTTTGAAAACCAAAGGAAAAAATAAATCTTGTGTGTGTATCCATGCACGCAGGGCTCAGAACATGATTACATAGATTTTTTTCTTTGTATATTGTTTTATTTTGCTTTAGTTTTTTTTTTCACCCATCATAACTCAAACACTGACTAAATGTCACATGAGGACTATTTTAGCTTACCTGTCATGGATCTGGTGGTGGCACTTTCATAAAGAGGCACTCCTTCTCCTGCATTATTGAAAGCTTTTAGGGAGATTACATAATGGGAACTTGACTCTGGAAAAAAACAGAAAGAATATGAACATGTTGATTTATTTAGTGTACCGAAATACTTAAGGTAAACATTTTCCTGAAATCAAATCTAATATGACCTATTAAGTAAATTGTGGTTTAAAAATGAGTGAGTTTGATTCAGGGAAGAAGGTGGCAGCTGTGGCAATATGCTTTCTTGAATATTTCTTTAGCTTCCTAAATCTTCACACAAAAAAGAGATCAAACAACTAGATAGAAAATTGGAAGCATTTGATCATTTGCTACAAAACTCGGTGCCGAGCTATACCCTCAAACCCTAAAATGCAACCACCAAAACCACAGGAAGGACCTGTGTGTTCTCAGCATCTGTGTGAGAGAAATCAGAGGGATGAATCAAATCTGAAAACATGATCATTCTAAAAGAATTACCAAGTAATGCTAGAAAGTGTGGCAGACTAGTTTGAAGACGGTGAATATAATACTCAGAATTAACCTGCAAAGACTCCTTTCCAGGCCAAGGTTCATACTGTGGACAGACTCCTGGGAACACACTTAAAACTTGAGCAGGACAGAAGCAACAGGAATGAAGGCATGAGAAAGTCCAGATAAAAGTAGGAAACTCAGAAAGAAATGCCGTAGTTTTCAGTGTGTATTGGAGTCGGCCAGCTTTTCTATAAAAGGTCCAGAGAGGAAATACTTTAGCTTTGTAGACCACTTTGCCTCTGTCATATACGTAAGATTTTTGTTTGTTTGTTTGTTTGTTTTCTGGCATTTGTTTTGTTTGTTTACAATGCTTTAAAAATAGAAAAGCCATTCTTAGCTCAATGGGGCCCAAATAAAAACAGAATCTGGGCCAGATTGACCCAGAGGCTCTAGTTTGCTAAAATACCAGCGCTGGTCCAATGAAAACAAGAGATAGAGCTTTGCATATAAAGAAAACCTGTCTGAATATCTGGAAATGCAGAGAAACAAATCACAAAAGAAAGCAACAAAAATCTGTTGAGGTTGAATTCCTTACAAAATAAAATGAGGAGTATCTCATTCCTATAGACAAGTACACACACACACACACACACACACAGGATCAAAAATACGCAAGAAAAATAGATAAAACCTGTAATTTACTATTTCAAAATGAGCTAAGCAACATAGGAAAATAAAATGCCAGATATGCGAGACTAACAAATCAGAATTGGAGACAACTCAGAAATAAAGTGATATAACTCAAGAAAGAATTATGTGTAAGAGAAAAAATCATTTTAAAAAAGAGTATTTAGATGAACAAATAAACACAACAAAGAGAAAACAAAAACAAAACAGAAATTTAGAAAGAAGGAAAAAGAATTCAAGAGAAAGTGACGAATAATAGAGATCAATGATCTAACATACCAGTAATAGTTGTCCTTGAGGAAGAAAACCAAAGAAAATGAACAGAACAAACACTAAAAGTATAATTCAAGAAAATTTCTGCTTATTTAAAAAGAAAAAAAAAACTTTTAGGCATCAGGACAGAAGAATACATGACTTATAAAGGAGGGAATTATATAATTATCAGACTTTTTGACAGCAACATTTTATGTCAAAGAAATCGAAGTAATTGAGTTGAGATATTCAAGGTAAGAAAATATGATTCAAAGATTCTACAGTCAACAAAAGTTAATTTTAAATATAATGAACACACCCAAACTGGTAACAACTTCCAAGTAATCAGGGATATTATTCCCCTGATCCTGAGAACTACTAGAAAATGAGCTTTAGACATCTGAAACGACCAAGGGAGGTATTGAGCTAACGGCTGAAAAATAAATTTAATGAACTAAGACTAAGTGAAGGTTTAAAGGAAGAGATTTTATTTTATAAGGCTACATATTCTGATACTGTAGATATACTACAGTCATAAGACAAAACTTAAGGGAGAATAGGGATAGCATATGCAATAATGTTTCAATAATTATTATTGATGGAGATACTATCATTATTATTATTCTGAGACTAATGTAATATGGGATAAAGCAAATGAGTAATCATAAGAAATTCTAATTCTATCATCCCGTTTCCCAGAGAACCAGATTGTTGGTGTGGACAAAAGAACATACAGATTTAAAATAGAGAAGTTAAGTATTGTGTTTCTAAAATTTAATTAGAAATACTGGTTTAAACTCAAAAGGTATTTTATTTCTTATAGTTCTGTTCACTGAAAATGTACAGAAACATTGACTCAATAACAATGAGCATTCCTAGCACCCAGATTGGGATTTTGAAGAAAATATTTCACAGTGCAAGAAACAAGGGCTTGTTGGAGAACAGGCTGATTCTAGTCTGAGATGAGTCAGGCTCATATTAATTAAACCTGAATCATCTTGACATGTCAAATAAAGAGAAAACAACAAAGATAAATAGGGTCATGTCAAATGGATTCAGAAGTCAACTTGAGGCTCCCACAGACCAAAGATGAGGACAATATGAGCTTCAATAAAGATACAAATTGCGATGAATTGAAACTCAACAAATATATATGAACGCATGGATTCATAAAGATATTTCAAAGAATAATAAGAGCTGGTCACTTCTGAGGTTGACAGAGAATCAAATTATTATCTTTGAAACTGGGTAAAAAATCAAATATTTATCATGCTTTCTTAAATATACTCTACCATTGTGTAACAAACTATATAAGAGGGGAAGCATTCCCCAGTGATATTATTCTAACTAAGAAATAAAACCAAAGATAGAATTCAAATATTGCTATTATGCAGCCCCAAAGAACAAATGGATCTAGGTATTAAGCATTCATAATCACTAAGATAAAATAGAGACATCTAGACATTATGCAACTCCTAATCAAAGAACATACTACCATCCAGAGTCTTGCCAAAAAAATCAGACCCACTTAGTCCAATAAAACCTTCAGATCCAAATGCCAGTTTGCAGGAAATAGAATCCCCCAAAATTGTTCAATTCAAACTTATAATAATTCATTTAGCTATATACATTTGTTGCATGTGATTTTCCCTGAGTTTTATTTTACAATCAAAACACTTTTAAAATGAGTGAATTTATCTCTGATAGTGTTCTTTGAAAATTGATTAGATGGATTATCCTTCATGAAATTTTTATGTGCCCTAAATATTAGGATTAAAGATATAGACATTTCGAAGTGTAACGACACAATAGTCACAGTATCGCGAGGAGAATAAAATAAATTAATGGAGTTGAAAGGTTTCTATTTGGTGAGCTGCTTCTCCTATAAGAGGAAATATTTATTTACTTTTGTTGTCAACTATGTTTATTAATAAGAATGTAATCAGTCAACAAGTGTTAAAAGCTCTTGGAGATCCAAGAGTATTTGTCAAAGATGGACCTCTGTCGTCAGGTTACAATTATAATCCTGGGAAGAAAAAACAATAATAGGCGATATAAAATTAAGCAGTAAAGTGCGTGATACTCCTTATGCATGCTCTATGAGTTTAGTGACCTGAAAAAATGAGCGAGGGGGTTAGGTCATCAAAGAAAGATCCTTTGGCAGATATGGACTTGGAACCAGGACTTTGAGGCCATGAGTGAGATTTAAAATGAACGCTTCAGGAATAAAGATGAGAATTGTTGAAAATACAGCCCAGAAGGTCAGCAAAATACTTTTGTACTAGAAAAAAAATCCTTTATAGTTATTGGAGTAGAGAATAAGTCTGATTTCAAGCATATGATTTATCTTTATGACTACAATGTAAAACATTTGCATTATGCTAAAACCACATAAAACTGTCTCTTTGTGGGTCAGATTACATTTGGTTTCATCTACTATACGTGTACTATATATTTGCATTTATCTATGTGTTTGTTTATCAGCAGAATGAGAGAGACCAGGAATTCTAAATTCATATGCTTAGGAGTTAGGGTTTAATTTTTTTATTTTTGTTTTTAAATCTGAGAGACAGAGAGAGGGAGGGAGACAGATAGAGATATTTGGCCACAGTGTATGAGACAATAGAGTGGAAAGGATGCTAGACAGTGATTCATCTAAAGAACAGAGTTTCCTCTCCATTCCAAGATGTTATTAGCATACAGAAGGAAGGCAGTTCCAGTGTTGTCAGATTTTCTAGAAATCCAAATTTTTATGTGAACTCGCTAAATTTTCAAATGGTGGCAAATAATTTAAACAAACAAAACAAACTGCTGCTAGCAAAATAAAATATATTTCTGGAATGAATCCAGGCCCATGACTACTAGTCTATAATCTCAGATTTCTACATATAACACTACATGTAAACATACACATATTCAATGAGAAAAAAAAGGTAATAAATTCTGGACTTCCTTAACACGAGAAGCCAACCATAACATCAACAGCAACAAATCAGAAACTATATTATGTGATAAGGAGGGTAAATATAAAATAAAAAAGCAGAGTGTCATTACTGCAAGGCAATTGAGTATGATTGATTTATGTTGACCTCTCTTATTGAGTTTGGAATTCAGAATGAATGTCCGACTTCATCAGGAGCTCTGAACTTCCTGCTCAGAGTTAACAGCTGAAAATCACAGGTAGTCAGTATGGTCCATGAGACACTGAATTCATCCTTCTCTGCTAGGTCCCCTCCTCCAAGATGTCCAGTTTATACCTCCCTTGGCAATATACTCTGTAAAAGCCTCTCTAGCATTTCTGCAATATTGGCTGTCAAGTCTTTTGGAGTGCATATTATTTCTCATTTAAATGAAAAAGAAGTACCTTAATGGATTCCCATATTACTGGTTTGAATTTTTGTCTCAATTACAACATGTGCACCTCATCATCTGCTCTCTGGCTCTTGCGTCATACTCATCATTTCTTAATCTCTGACCCCCCACCCACACAACAGTAAATGCGAAGTAATCATCATTTTGATACTGACTTTTGTTAATATTGATACTCATCAAGTCTCTAGTAATCTGAGGAATGGCAGCTTTTTCTGCCTGAAGTCAAGCCATGGTATAGGGTATGCTAGCAAAGCCTGGAGTTTTACTATTTATTAGCTATTAGGTTAATGAATTACACTAATCGCTAAATTCCGTAAGTTCCAACTATGCTGTGAACACCTTAGGATAGACCAATCTTAAATTTAAATGAAAAATGGTAATGACTTAGCCTTAGGAAAGGTAACCAGATTTGCAACAGAGTTGTAACTGGTATAAGAATAGACACCTAGAACTGGGTGTTTTGGAGACCTTTTAGTCCAATATTTTCCTGTTGTCAGTTAGTAGTTTGAAGTTCAAGTGAGTTCACTTCTTCTAAAGTAACACAGAACTACCTAGGAAATAGAAGACCTGGAAATTACTCCATAACCCCTTTTGTCTAGTTTTTTTCAAGGAGCTTTTTGTTATGCTCCTCATACTCTACCTACCCATTAACATCTTTTGGGCTCTCTCTGGCCTCAGTATAGTGCTTCCGTCAAACTGCATCTGGATCTACTGAGAAAGCAATAGGATCTTTTCATGACCCAATAAAGCTTGATCCAATACCAAATTAGCCTGAACAAGGGCAATAAAAATATTAGTCAGTTATCAGTTAAAGGTGGACAGAGGAGTATGTCGCTTTGATTCCCTTTTATATTGTGACTAAGGCATCTCGTTAGAGTGTATACTGAGGGGAAAGATGTTATGAGAGTGAATTGGGGAGCAAAGGAGAATGAGTTTTCTCCCCATGCGTAAGGAGTGTTACTTACCAGTGTGCACCACTAGAGGGCAATGTGGAGCTATTTTCCTGCACATGCTCAGAGCTATTACACTTTAAAACTAGTAAATCACAAAAGAATTGCCTAGAATTGTTCCCTCTATAGAAGCATCAAATGAGTTAAACACATTTAATATTATCATAATGAATTCCAAATGAATTAATCATTAATTATGGTCAGACTTCATTGTTCAGGAATACACTTAGCAATTATGACAGTAAATTTATTTTTTGGATTTGCTGAAATATTGTAGATATTTAGGCTTGAAAATTTATCAATTGACTCTGAAAAATAAATTACAGTAGTATTTTCCCATTTGAATTCACTGTGAATGAAGCATACTGAAATAACTTTGTTTTTGGTGGATTTCCATGAGAATTATTTTTAATTATGGCTATTCTAAGTGATTCCACAGATTTCAAATTATCGATCAGATTTTCATCATTGTTTGGCTAACCTTTCTTATTTAATACTTTGGATTGGTATAAAGGACACTAAAGAAATACTTAAAATTTTTTTTGAGCATCCAAAATAGATGCCTCCTGCCCAATATCTTACTAGTGGCTAGGAAAAAAGAGAGGTAAATGTACATTGGTGATAGGGGCTGTTAAAACAAGGAATGGGTGATATGGAGAATGTTTGATTCTCCTTCCTCAGAGACTTGCTAGGTGAGAGACCCATTGTTCCAAGAGTGTCCGTCAAGGCTTGCCTGAAGGTAGTGAGACAAATGTGGCTCTCTTGGGCAGAAGGAATGAATCAAGAGACCTACAGATAGCTCCGCAGGGGCTAGATGACGATGCTGTACTGGGTAACAAAAGCCAGTTAGAAAAAAAAAAATCATTATTTTTAATTAATATTTTGTGTGAATTAAACGCCACTGGCATGTACCAGATTGACAGCCTGTAGTCCACTACGCACTGCAGATTTATGTATGTACTTCGCTCAGTGGCCCCGTCCATGCCAAGTGCCTGTCGGGGCCTAGTCTCCATGTCCCTGCACCTTTGGCCTTCTCTGTTAGCACTGCCAAAGAGTCAGTCAGAGAAAACCACAGTGGTAGCTGTTTTCCTAATGCAGACACCTGCTCATTGCAGCGAACTAGGGCTACCATTTGCACAGAGTACAGGCCACTGGATCACTGTCAGATGATAAATGTTCCTGGTCACCTTTGACCCCACTGGACATAAACTGTTTAATTAAATATAATGTGTGGATAGCAAATACAGCTGAATGCGTTGATCCTATAAAAGGATGGGCAGTTCATATTTGAGAAAGATGCAATTTATGTAATATATTCAATTTTGATTTCTACCTCATTACACGCACTCTTTTGCAAATTTAATTAATAGTTAATCTAACTAGCGGCCTCATCGCTTTTCTCTTTTTTAGAAACACTGTCCAAAGAATGGTCAGATTATACATGCCTTGCTCATGAACCAGTCTTACAGACACTCAGCTAGTCTGTGTGAGGAACTATTTGAGTCTAAAGACAAAGAACTAAGATAAATTTCTTTTACTCTACCAAGGCCTACCATCAGGAAGGAAATCAGGTAAAAATAAACCTTGTAATTGGCAGATAGAAGGTACTTAACAAATATTTGTTGAATTGATGACTGTATGAGATCAGAAAGGCTAAATTACTTAGTAAAGGTTAAATAGCAAGCCCCTAGCCAATCTGAACACAGGTTTGGTGACGTTCAGATTTCTTGACCCGAAATTGCACATTGTGATACATATAGGTTCATGAAAAACGAACCCAGAGAGATTGTGTGACATTTCCCTTTCTCACTTGAATAGTCAAATTCAACTATTTTTTATCCATTCATTTTTTCATTCACTCATCAATTACCATTGAGTATCCTTTGTATATAAGATATGGTTATAAGTTTTCTATGATATATAAGGATTTTTAAAAAAAATTTTATTTGCCTTGATGAATCTTTTAATGAAGAAGCTGTGTTGAAATTAAAAAAATAAGTCAGAGCACAGTGTTCTGGAATAAGCCTTTGTGGTGGAGATGGCAGTTTTGCTGAATCTTTCAGTAGAGAAAGTTTGCAGAGAAAGTGGAATAAGCAAATGCAAGTGAACAGCTCAGAGTGGCTGAAACATCATGCAAGTTAGGACCAAAACCTGAAGACAATGACAATTTCACTTCCTCCTTCCTCTTCCTGATAGTAATGACATTAGTCGGATGCCTAATTGGGCCCTTGGTTAACTATCTCACATCCTTTATTTTATTTAATCCTTACCTTCATTCAGTGCTTGGCATACAGTAATTATGAAATCAATATATATTAGTCAAATGGATGGATGAGTATCTCCCTCTCACAGGTAAGTGGGAGAAATCTAATTCTGAAGTTCAGTCTCTTATCTTCTGTACTACTTGCCTTTTTTTGAATAAGAGATGACAAATTGAAGAACATTTTGGACAAGTTTCGAATTGTGCTTTTAGGGAAATTAATTCCTTAGAATTATGTAGTCCAGGGAAGATGGAAAAGATGTTGAAGTTGGGTATACCACAGCAGCTACTGTAATTGTCCAGGCCGCGATTACAAGGTTATGGACTGAGGTAGTATAGTACAAATGAAGAGTAAAAGATGGGTGAGTAACAGAATTTGTAGATATATTTAGAGGGTCAATGGGGAGAGGGAAAAATTAAGAATGACTCCAAGATTTTGAGTCTGATTGTGAGATTATTTTAGCACTATTACAAAACAGACAAGGCTGGGAATATCATGCCCATTTTAGACATGGAGTCACTGAGGTCCAGGTATAATCATCTCTGCCAGAGATGATGGAGGAAGAGCTGAGTGCCTTCCACGTGCTCAGGTTTGCTCCTTCATAGTGCCAGGGCTAGAAGATTGGGGTTTTCTCTGGAACATTCTGTAGAGCAGCCTTTGCTCACTCATTAGGTCAGAAGAAACATTCCTCACCTGCTTCAGGTGGTTAGGTGTGCTTTGGCAGACAGCGCTCAGAGTCAGAGAAATGACTCAGTACAGGCTTCGATTCTGGAGGACTGCAAACAGCTTACAAATGGAATATTTAATGAAGTGATTTCTCAGCAAAGGTTTACATCAAGAAATAAGCAGAGACAATATAACCAAACATACAGGTTTTCCTCTTCTTGTTCACATTTCTCAAAGAAAAAATCTGAATTAAATAAAAGACAAGGTAAAAACATTGCATGACCACCTAAGAACTCAATTAATATGAAACATAAATACTGTTCACTTAATTAATTCAATCAAACGAATCATTAGTATGGTTTAAAAAGCCAGGCAAACTGACTCCCTAGCATAAAGAGATAAAATAAGACATAAGTAAAATAAAATGCTTTGGTTAGGGACTAAATGAGGAAGCATATGTTTCCCTTTTACAAATGCTCTCCATCCCTTTCTCTTTTCCTACTTCCTTTCTCCTTTTTCTTTATGTTCTGGGCTCATCTCCTGCCTTACGCTTCACTCATTTCTCTGAGTTTCTGGAAGAGAGGAAGGAAACAAGGAAGTAGAAGACATGAAGAGAAAGAATGAGAAGTCTGTGAATACAGAGGTGCTGAGGAAAGTGAGCAGAAGTCAGCGTAACCACTGGAGTCTTTGTTTACGGACTCACTGTACCAGAAACCAAGGGTACCATGGTTTGTCACAACTATCTCCACAACGACCCTAAGAAGTAGGCACAATGACTGTCCCCACTTCAGAGATGAGAAAATGCAGGCTTGTTGATGGCCATAGAGCTCATAAAGTACCAATGCCAGTTCTGAGTTCACCCATGGGTCACTGAAGAATAAAGACAGAGTAAGACAGCCTGAGCGAGAGGCCCCAGGTGGTCTCTACCCTCTCTCAAGTATAAAAGTAGAAATAAAGAGACAAATGGTTTTGGTTTTTCACCATGCCTCACTTTAAGCAGAGCCTAAACTGAATTTTTCACTTCTTAGTTATGCATATCAACATCATATAAATGCTATTTAGTTTTCTTCAAACATCATGGTATACTAGCATATGTCATGGTGACTATTATTACATACTTTGATTTTGCCTTTTCACTCAACAAGTGTCTGAGACTGTGTGTGTGTGTGTGTGTGTGTGTGTGTGTGTGTGTGTGCACGTGCGTTCAAGTACACATGTGTGTACCAAAGAAGCCGGCTCAATCTGTGAGTTTCTATAGTCACTCAGGCTCCTGCTTTCATCCAACCATGTCTTTTGTTATTTGAATGTTGACATTTAATTCCCCATTACACCAAATAAATGATACTCAAACATTTAAGGGGACATGTTGCCTGCATGTACATATGTTTATTTACTCATAATTGTAGCTGTCATTTCTCCTTGTACTGTTGCTTCTGCTTTCTTCATTATCTTCAGACTAAGTCCCATTTAAGGTGGCCCACCTAGGATGATAAAATAGGGTTGTCCTCTGGCACTTTCCAAGGTGATATAAACGTTCCATATCTATACTATCCAATATGATAGTCAACAGCCGCATCTGACTACTGAGCAGAGCACTGAAAATGTGAGCAGAGTGACTGAAGAACTGATGTTTCATTTTATTTAATTTTAATTAATTTAGTGGCTTCCATGTAGGGCAGCACAGCACACCAGCATTGAAGCTCTGTGTACCTTCCTCTCTCATGGTGTCATCATAGTTACTAAAGAGTTGTGGACAGTTCCAATGGCGGATGGTGTGGATTCGATGTGACGGTTCCTGCTGTTCTTTTTCTCTTCAAATGTGAAATAACTCACTACAATACATACAATGATTTTAGATCCTGGGCTGGAAAAAAATTAATAAGTTGAATACATAATTCATATATGAAGCTAAAAATATAGCAGTTGGCTTGTATCTGATTCAATTTCTTATACACATTTAATTTTTATCCTCATGGCAATAAAATTGCCTCAACTAATAAGACTTCGAGTACTTATGATTTTCAATTCTGTGCTCTAAAATTTGGATTTCTTGCTCATTTGAATATACACTCAAGAAACTATGTCTAGATGGAAAGTAACTTTCTTAATAATGGAAAGGAATATTAAATTAATGATAATTCTAAGGTGGGTGTAAACTTGAAGTCATTTTTAACCTCATGCTTTAATAAAACATGAAGAAATGAAGTCAGAATAATTAGGTAAGAATAAAGACCTGGTGAAAATAATAATAACTACCAATGATAAATGGCACAAGGAA
The DNA here is from genome assembly GCA_028627145.1 of Eidolon dupreanum. Taxonomy (NCBI): domain Eukaryota; kingdom Metazoa; phylum Chordata; class Mammalia; order Chiroptera; family Pteropodidae; genus Eidolon; species Eidolon dupreanum. The sequence goes on along the minus strand of CM053504.1, from coordinate 75,534,877 downwards.
TATTGCATTAGGACATGTACTCATAAACAAATATAGCCTTTTGCCTAAGTTCTCAAGTAAATCAACTGATATTTTAGCTATCAACTCAGGTTGTCTTAGGGTGAGTGGGAAAGAAAGAGAGAGGAAAAAATTAGACAAAATCTAATAGACTTAAAATGAGCTGAGCCAAGAGTTAACCAAATGTCAACATGAATAGTAAAATTCAGTGGATATATGGGAAAAATTAAAAAAAAAAATCAGTTTCTGTCAATATCAGGGAAATAAGAAGCAAAATAGATTTATCAGTCCCAGCAAAATAAATGGAATTATGACATTACTTGTATATATTTGGGCTTTAAGGGACAGCTTTATACATGATTGCTTTAAATTGACCTGGATTGTACTGTAGCTGCCTGTTTAGAGAATTCTGCTGAGGGAACGTAAGCACAGGTAGATGGTAAAGAGCACCTTATCCAGCTGTGGGGAGACAACATGTGGCCAGGTGGGGCTTTCTCCAGCATTTTATTTAGTTACAGGCGGGAAGAAAGTAAATAGCCAGAAGAGAACATTTGGAGGGATAAACCCAAGAGGGGCTACGAATCGGGAACAGTGCTGGGGTGTGACCTCACTAAATCCACAGGGGCCCTGGCTTTCCGGAAGAAGTACTAAGCATTTAGGGGCGAGGCTCAGAAGAACAGAGTTCTTCCTCCTGGGTCCAATTTCACCCTACAGAGATGAGAATTCTGTGAGAATATAGAGTGGAAAGGCACTGGGATTAGACACACCTAAATTAGAAATAAATTTGCCTACTTAAAAGATATATATTCCTGAGCAATTTTCTTAACTTTTCTAAGCTCCATCTTTGTCTTTTTTTAAATTTGTAGATGTAAATTGTAATACCTTTATTTAAAAAAATAAAGATATTTTTTAAATAATATATATAATTGATATATTTTAAAATAACTACATACTGGGTCGACATTTAATAAACAATATTTGTTTTATTATTATGACCTATATTGACCTCTTATACCTATTTATTATAGATTTAATTAAAGTTGTGTTTACTTTCTTTTTTTGGGTAGGGGTCCTAACTTTCTATTTGATGCATTTTCTGTCTCCTAAAAGCCTTCAAGAAACATTGCCCTGTTGTAGCTGTTAGCAAAAGCATTTTTACTTCACCATTCCTATGCCTATGCAATAAAGTGGAATTGGTCATTCATCTCTTTGTAGGTTACGAAAGGAAATATAATCATTCTTCCAACTAAGCCAATCTCTTTCCTTCTGACACTCACTGACCCCACTCCCTTTGAAAGTGTGAACTGGAATTATACTTCTGACCAGATGACCTAATCCTGAAATAATTTATAAGGCAAGAAGTGTCTCTCGTGTTTGCTTCTGGCTATTTTGAATATATTATTTAAGGGAGAAACAAAACTTTAAACAAATTTCAAGTAGAAAGATGATTTCACCATTTTTGTTCCTTTTTTTGAACGAAATGTTGGTTTATAATTTGTTGTTCATGCTATTTTTAAGGTTTGGCCTTGAATCACTATTGATTGTTTTATTAAATCAAATCTACCAATAAAAAAATTTCTATCAATGAAGGATTTCAAAAGATATGCTGTACTTTCTAAAAGCCTTTCCCAATGAAGATTTCTGGAAGACAATGTAAACAGCAATAACGCTGGAATAAGTGTTTAACATCTTAACGTTCAGATGGGGCAGCACTCACTTGTTTCTATAAATTTTACTCTGCTAGCCAAGCATCATATTGTGTTCTGCATGTAGTCCTACCACATTATTCTATTAAAAGAAATAGTTTTGCTTTTTATAAGTTGTATTTACTTTGACCCATTATATTTCCAAACTTTTTGTGTTCCAGAAGAAGCAAAGATCAAATTGGAATACTAACTCAGAAATATATGTAGACTTTTCTAAATACCATATCTAGACTACGTCAAATATCAAACTTACTTCAGTGTTCTTAAGACTAAAAAATTTAAAAACATTGTAAAAACAGAATAAAGAGCTCAGATCCCAAAGGAAGTGTTCTAATTATTTTGTTGTTTAAGAATTTTATTTTATTGGGCACTAATTGAAGTAGGAGGGCTACCAATAAAGACTAAGAATTTTTCTCCTTTGAGAGAGTAAGCACTTTTTCCTACCCTGTAATTATTATGATAGTTTGACTCAAAGTAAAAATAATTAAGTCAGAAAGTATATTTAGAGTGATATTTAAATAATACATTAGTAGTTTCAAAGATAAATCAAAAAATATTTTTCAGTGATGAATGTTAACAAGTGATATCCTTTCTAGGATTCAAGACAATTAATATGGTACAAACTGTATTTATCACAACAAATATATTGTATTAGTTAGGATATGGCCCAAGCTGCTATAGTAAACACCAAAATACAGTAGCTTAAATAAAAGTGACAGTTTAAAAGTGACCAGTCCAGTGTTGGTCATCTGGCTTTGCCAACCTCTATGACTTCCATCTTTGGATCTAATTCCATGTCATCTCCCAGCTAGAGAGAAGGGGAAGGGTCCTCCTGAGCGTTGACATGTGCTCATGCATTCTGTGAGTGAGAAAGCCTGAGAATGGTACTGTCACATTTACTTATCTGCACTGGCCAGAACTGAGTCACACAGCCATCCACAAATGTAGAGAAGGCCATGCATGAACCTGGCATTTAAGTGGGTGTCCGTGTCTTGTTAAAATCTATTATTAAAATTACTGCCTTTGGAGGGAATCAGAAGAGACCATCCAAAGAAAGTTCTATGGATTCAAGAGAAAAATTATCAGATGTTTCAGAACAGTGATGATTATTTATACATGCTCTCTCTTTTAGTGCACACACTATCCATAAGATATGAGCCTCCTTATTCACTTTAAAGACAGGTGTCATTTTTCTTTATTATTATTTTTTATACCTCCAGTGCCTACCATCATTTCTGGCATGTAGTAAAAACTTAAGAACTATTTGTTGAATGAAAAAAAGGACTAGCTAAATGAAGGGATTTAAAGGTTAAAAAACTGACATTCAAAATGATTAATTATCTTTGCTAAGGTCAAAGAGCTTATCGCTGGTCGAGTCAGGATTCAACCCAGCAGATGTCTCTGAAGTTTTTCTCCGAAGTGATTCTCCTGCAAGAAAGTTCCTGTAATAAAAACAAGTCATCTGCTTGAGAGAAGCTCTTCCTCTGTAAACTGGAATATAAAATCTGTAATGACTACAGCTTTGTCAGCAGAGATTTGTTGTATTTCTTTTGTGGAATGTGAAAGATACTCATGTTGGTCTCATAAATTTCCTGAGCAATCACCCACTGTTCTCTCAGCCTTTTTGATGGCAGAGAACTCTGCGGTTGACTGATTCTCAAATGAATAATTCTAACAAGAAGGCTCATTTCAATGCACTGCTTTTTTGTTTATGATTATAAATAGTAAAGTTAACACCTGATTAATGAATGTTTTAAGAAATGCTCAGAACTAGAACACTCATATATTCCTGATCTCATTCTTTACCCCTCAGCTGTAAAAATTTTGAACTGATCTCTTCGAAAATGATTAAATCTGGAAGTGGACTAAGTGGTCTCCCATCCAGGGGTTTGAGTATTGATGCTCACTCAGAAAATGAAGTCGGCTGCTTTTTTCTTTACCCTTGAAGGTGGAATTCAGAGAGAGTTTGCTGAATATTTAACACTGGTCAAATTTCTACTAACGTGAGAAACATCATGGATGTGTGTGTGTGTGTGTGTGTGTGTGTGTGGTGAGGGAGCTATATAAGAGTTTGAAGACTAACATTTATAAAATTTAAGTTTATAAAATAATGTGTGTCAAAAATTAAGTTGGTAAATAATAAATCTGGAAAAATTAAATGTTATGACATTATTTACACATATTTTAAAAGAGGTGGGTAGGAAACAACAATAACAAATATAAAAATATTTCCTCCCAAATCACTACCTCCCTTTATTTTTGCTTTATTTATGTGGTAATGTTTCATAACAGTCACTTTACATTTCGTAATACGGTGGATATAGTAGGGGAAACCCTTAGTGTTTGTGACGATTTTATATGTCAGCTTGACTGGCCATAGGGTGTCCAGATTAAACGTTTTTTTCTGGGTGTGTCTATGATAGTGTTTCTGGATGACAGTAGCTTGAATTGGTGGGCTGAGTGAAGCAGACTGCCATCTCCAATGTGGATTTAAAATATGCACTTTAAATACAATATAAATCCTATATATTCTCTTTATATTATTGGCAACTCTATGTGGCTAAGGTGGGAAACTTTAGTTGAAAAGTAAGAAAAGCACATGTGAGAGACAGTGGATGAAGAAGCATAAAGAGACTTAATGCGCATATGTGTGTGTGTGAGAGAGAGAGATTGAGACAGACAGAAAAAGAGACAGAAAGATAGAGAGAGAGAAGAGAGGTACATGGGAAAAAAACACTTTCAAACTTCTATAGTTTTAGTGGGAAAAAACTCTCTGAAGAAGTCTTCAGGTAATAAATGCCTATAGAGAAATGATTTAGACTTCAGAAAATTACTCTAGAATGTCAAAGGGACTGGCTCCTTTTTGCTAGATATTTTTCAAAGCTGTAATTGACTTTCACAATATAGCTTGTCGAAGGTACTTAACTTATCGTAATATATGGAGGTTAAGAAATGCTTTTGGGGTAGGCAGTTTGAGTCCTGGTTCTGTCGCTAACTTGCTAAGAGGTTTGGCAGAAGCCACTTAAGCTTTAGATTCAGTTTAATTTTTTCTAGTTTGTTCACCCATCTATAAGATGGTATCAATTAGAGCGCTCTCCTGTTAGGATGACTGAGAAGATCAAGTGATTGATATAAAATACATAAAGCTCGGCACATAGTAAGCGCTCAATAAATGTTATGTATTGCCATTATTACTAGGTGTAGAAGACTTCGATCATTTGTGATGTACATACTGAGTTTCCTAAGTGTTTATCATGTAGAGCATAAACAGTAATATCTGCTTTTTTATTGAACATTTTTAATATTAGTTTTCCTTTTGTTTTCTCAAAGTTTAACATAAAACATATTACACAGATAATAAAAGTATATTCTGTACATAAAAAATGTTTCAAATGTTTAAAGTAATAGTCTATTCAGAAAAGAATAAAATCTTAAACCAGATTTTGTTTCCTGAAGACACGCCATACTTATTTCAAAAATAACTTGATCTCGCACCATCTGACAGGCTGTTTTCTCCTCCCACGCTTGTTCTTGTGAAGGCCAGGAAGTCTGTTATGCTCATTTGACAGACTGAGGAAACCAGGATGCAAAGTCAAGGTAACTTAACCAAAAAGAGAAAAATCACTATGGTGTGTGTCCTGGCATTTTGGAACTACAAAACACTCCTCTTTCCATTTAGACAAGAGAGAACAGACACTTTTGCTCTGTTATTGCCAAGAGAAGGCAACTCTTACTACTGATTATCAAAAATCCTTTAAATATATTCGATTTGTCAGTATAGGTGTCCATGGCTTCTGATTTCTGTATTTCATCAAACACACATACCACAGTTGTCAAAATAACAGCCTCTAAAGTTTTTCTGTAAGTTTAAATAATAAAAGACAGTGTGGCATATGGCAATAATACAAGAGGCTTGAAAAAAATAGAGTATAACAATTGAAAACTAAATTATTACTCATGATCATGAGATAATATATTAGTGGAGGACAATGACTGGAATAGGGTCAAGTTTGAACAGAAAAATCATCGTGTTTCTGCCCCAATCATCTAACCTGTCCATAAGCACAGTTTTGTTCATTAATTTTATAGTGCTCCTTGATTTCTTCTCAGAAATGACTAATTAGTGTGCAAACTCTGTAAATCAGATTACCATAAAGATAAATCACTTGCTTTTATTCTTGTGGGTATAATTCCTGGCTCCATGGTTGTTGTTGTTGTTGTTTTTTTTTTTTTTTAAGGAAAAATTTGATTTCTTTGCTGTAAATGTGCTTTTCTCTTAAAAAATAAAAGCCTCTATGCAATTATTCATTGTATTCCGTCCAAGTTTCTTTTTTGCCTCTTGCTGAAAAACAGAGGCCTTTCCTCATTACAGAAGAGGTCGACGGGGATGAATGTCAGATGTGTTCAGTTCCTGATTTGCTCCTGGGCATTAACATAAGAGGTGTAGGTGACTAGGGAGACCACAGTGCCTTTAGAGGACCTCTGACTACAAAGTTAGAACCATCTTACTCATCTAATTTCACTACTAAGAATCTTCTCCTGTGGTTGTGCCCTGTCACTCTCATGCTTTCTTTTGCCCATCATGTTGTCTTTTGTGTTGAGTTCTTTTTTTTTTTTTTTTTAAATTTTTCATTAACAAATTAAAAGAATATATATTGGCCATGATGCTTTAGAAGGTAGATGGTACCTGATTCAGATTTTCTTTTTCTTTTTAAATTTAGAAGGAGGTTGGGGAAAAATAAAATGATTAAGATTGAGAATTACCTTTTGTATTGTCTTCTTAGAGTTGCTGCAGCCATTTATACAAACTTGCATTAAGTTTAGAAATCTATTTTCTCACAATTCTGAAGGCTAGAAGTCCTAAACCAAGGTGTCAGGGGGCCACACTCTCCCTGGAGGCTCTGAGAAGCTGTCCTTGCCTTTTCTGGCTTCTGGTGGCTGTGGGCATTTGTCTTTGCTATATCACTTCAATCTCTGCCTCTGTCTTCACATGACTTTCTCCTCCTCCCTCTCCGTCCCTCCTCTTTGTGTTTCTTATAAGGACAGGTCCTTGAATGCAGGGTCTGCCTAATAATCTGGGAAAATCTTATCCAGAGATCCTTTATTTCTGCAAAAACCCTTATTCCAAAAAGGCCACATTTGTAGGTTCTGAGGCTTAGGAGGTGGACGTATCTTTTGGGGGCCTCCATTCAAACCACTACATCTTTTAAAGAGGCATATCTAAGAAGTCAGTAATTTCTAAAATGTCACTTCTCTACTAATTGTTAAGAATGCTATGTTGACATTCACTTAAATGCTTGTAGAAAAAAAATGACCTTGGCTCATTATTATAACTTCTCAAAATATACTACCAGCACAAATATTTAACCTCTACTAATGAAAGAAGTAGTTTACACATGATGTTTAAGGGATGAAAGCCTGCTTTGTTATAGTTTTGTTTTTACTTCTTATTTACATAAATTAACATACAATGGAGCAAGAGAAATGCAACCCAACTTGCTATGTTTTCTTTCAATGATTTATAACACAATCTGTTATTTCTGAACTATACAGCCATTTTTTTTCTTATTCTCATGAGACAGTAAAATGCTTAGTTTAAGGAACAAGCCATTTGTTCCGAGCAAGTAGAATTTACAACAACAATATTTCCAAGCATGGGTAAAATACTGTTCTAAGATTTGGCCTATGTATAATCGATGGCCCCTCCCAAACTACTGTGTCAATTAAATAAATATGTAAGTAATTTACATATTAGATATTCTACCTGATTACTTGATTAATGGATTAATATATTTCTGGGTAGATATTGCTAGAAATAATAGATTCTATTCAATCATTGTCCTTAATTTTTTAATTTATCTGTATTAGTCCCATGACTAGTATATGTTTATACTTTTATAATGGAATATAGATTGTTAAAACACATCCTTCCACACACCCACACCCACAGATGCAGAACACCTGAAAAACAAACATTCTTACATGTACTATCTAAGAGAATGATTTGCTACATTTAAAGGTAGACTCCTTTAAATTCTTAACTATATAAATTTTGATTGTCTAAATCTTAACTATGTGTCTCACATTCTGTTCTCCCCCTGTTGCCACTCTGAAGACAATTAAATGCCCAGGCACAATCTTAAGAGAAAAATAAGGATCATCATCAGCCACTTGGATACCGGAAGAAAGACTGGCTACAAAGTCTAGATGGCAGGATAAGTCAAAAGTCATTCAAATGTGTATTGAGTCAGGACTCTTCAAGGTAATTAAGGGCATCAGAATATAGACTGAATTTCTTTTTGAGAATATCAGAAGCTTCACCTTGAAAAATTCTGGATATTGAACAAAGTATATAAAGAGAACAACCAAGGCATAGGGCACTGCTACACAGTATTGGATTAATTAAATAATGATGGGTTAATTATGTTTCTAAAGGCTCATTTTTAGAACAGACATGGAGATGAGGAAAAGAACACTAACCAATAATTGTTTTACATAGATAGTGAAGTAGTGACTATCTCCCATTACTGAATTGCACATTAGAAAGGCAAAGTATGGAATTCAAAGACCATTGCAATGTAGTTTCAGCTTTTTTTAAATGCTGGATTACAGTTTTCCCAAAACTCTTTTGAATAGGGAACATTATTTTCTCATGATGGATATATCACAATGAGAAGAAAGGCTAGGTGATGAGTAAGACTTACTGCCTAGTGAAATAATTTGCACTCAAGTTCTCAGTATTTGGGAGTCAATACCTCAATAAAATGACTACTAAATATAAAACATGAACCTTAAAATTATTTGGGAATAGGTGAATCCAAGAATGTTCAGTTTTGCTTTTATTCTGTTTCAAACTTGCACTCAGATTATCTCTATTCATTACACCTGCAACTGCCTTATATGAATTTTCACTCCTGGTTAAATTGGTTTGTTCACTAGACCTTACACCTCCATTGTTTTCCATTGACTCTGTAGTCGTGTACATACTACATCATGTCCTTCCCCATAAGAATAAATCCTACTCTTCCTTTAAATCAAAATTCTCATGCCAGTATTTCTACCAACCTCATATATAAGTCACCTTCCAACCTACCAAAGCAATTACTATTCTTGTATAATCCTTTGACCTCATATACTCTTTTCAGGAAATATTTTTATATCTATCACATAAGACTTAGAATATGTCAGAGAATATGCCTTATATTTCTTAGCATCCCTAAGCTCAACATGTTGTCTTATATTTAACATTTATTCAACAAATAATTATATGCAATAATTTCGATAAGAAATGATAAGCCATCTGGTCTTTTAACACACTATTTACTACAAAAGATTTTTTTATTCATTTTGTTCTGTTGTCTAATTAAGCAACTACCTACACTATGGAAAATCCATCCATTTGGTATTTTGACTCATGTCAACTAAATGGCCAAGAATATTTGAAAATGAAATAAAATACAATTATGACTCAGATAATATGGATGATGTTATGTTGAATTCATCTACATATAAAATAAAAGTATTAAAATCTACTAAGGTGCATCTCAAAGAGATTAAGAAATGCTAAGGAAACAAGAAGAAAATATATTGCTCTTTGGATTCATTAGAGTTCTTATTTCACTTACAACATTTAGAATACAGATATTGGGCAAATAGTGTTGACAGAGGGAAACATTATGCAGAAAATCTGAGATAAACAATAGATATTCACATGTTTCTATAGAAACTTCTCAGAGCTCACTTAAAACTGTCAAAATAAAATTGTATTATAAAATTACTTATATTATTTTGAGAATAAACAGGGATTCCCTGTGTAAATAACAAAATTACAAGGCAAAAATAAAAATAAAGTAAGTTGACTTTCTTTTAGAAGTGCTTATACAGCATACAATATACGGATTTTCAATGATCAATTATGATACTCTATTCTGAAATATAGCTGGAGTTTGTGTTCACTATTGATTCGCTATATATAATGGCTGTGAATAAGTTAATTGGGGATAAATAAGGAGGTAAATCCACACTCTTTGCATTGTTTTTACCATTAAATGACATTTATTTGGGGTTTTTATGATTAGCCTTTTCAAACTTCAAGTCAAAAATAATTCTTCATAATTTTTCTTACATCCTGCTTCAAAAAATACAAAGCAGAATTTTGTTAACCAATACCTATAATGTACTTCACTTCAAAATAATAAAATGTTCTCTATATTCATTTTTTTATTCATTCATCTCGACTATTCCAGAGGCTGCTAAAGCGCATTGATTTTTCTGATTTAAAATATTTGCATGTCATAAACTCAAAACTTCTATATTCCATGCATGAGGAATGTTTTTTGATGTGTGGGGGGGTGATGTTGAGGTTAACATTATAATTTACATTGTTTTCACTGAACTCAGAATGCACTCTGGGAGTTATAAAGGTTCATTTCTCCACAGGCTAAGAGACCTATTTTTAAGAGCACTCAAGTTAAATTTATTCTACAAATATACAATATGACAGTTAGGATCCATTCTTGATGAGATTTGTGACAGAAATCAGGAAATAGATATAATGCAGTTTGGCATTTTTTTGTTCTCTTAAAAAGCTAAAACTTTTGGCATAGTGAAATAATAAATGATTGTTCAATTGTTTATTAAAGGATTTCCACTTCTGATAAAAGTGGATTAATAAAGATTGGATTTACCCTCCTGCCTGGATCCACTTAAACAAAAAACAGACAAAATCACAGTTTTCAGATATTTGACATCAGGCAGATCAAGTCAGTGGTCTCTGGGAGAATAGAAACAAAGTAAACCCATTGATTTCTCCAGCTTATTGTCCAAAGAAAGTTTTCAGGCTACAGAAGAGAAAGGGGAAACCCAGAAGGAACCCAAAGGTCTCCCTTAATTGAGGACACAGATTTGGTAGTCTGAGATGACCAAAGCAACTGGAGTCGTGAGGCAGAGCCCCAGAGAGGGGAGAAATGCATAGGGAGAGTTCTGGAAACCGATAGAGGGTTGCTCTTGAGTCTTCATCTGAATACTTAACAGCAAATGTGTCTGAGGAAATTTCCCAAGGCTGGGGAAAGAACCATTCAATGTTAGCAAGAGAAAAAGAAAAAAGAAAAAAAACAACAAAAAATATTTGGCGGTCACCTAGGGCCATGAATAAGTGGATTCCCAAAATCCAGATTTTAAAAAAGTCACATAGTTTATGGGCATTTAGGTAGAAGACTCAGAAGGTATTACCTTAATAGTAGGGCAAATTAGCCCTATGCATTTAGATGGTACCAGTGCTTTAGTACCCTATAATCGCTCAACAGCAGGCCTCAAAAGGGTCAAAAGTTTTCCATGAACTACGCTCTAGTACAAAACCCAGGAATCTTTTTAAAAACACAAAAATCTCCAGCATCACACAAGTTAAAAAATATGTTTAAGAAGCACACCTGCCCTAAATAGATAATATGCATTGTCATACCGAATTCATCTATATCTGAAAAAAAGCAGAAAAGTACAATCCACAATGAAGCAAAAAATTAACAATTAGAAACAGACTTCAAAATGACACAAATGAAAGAATCTATAGACAAGAATATTAAAGAGATATTATAACTATAGTCCTTATGTTCAAGAAGGTAGAGGAAAGTTCAAGCATGTTAACTGGAAAGTGGAATATACAGAAAATATCCAAACCAAACTATCATATATAATAGGGGAAAAACACACCAATGGGATTGAAATCAGATTAGCCTATGTAGGAGGTGAGGGGAGTAAAGTGGCTTTAAAGACAGTAATAGAAACTATCAAAAATGAAATGCACAGAGGGGGAAAAAAAGGATTGAAAAAAAAAAAAAGAAAGAAAAAGAATCAGTAAACTGTAGTATAACCAAAAGCACCATAATATATGTGTAATGGAGTTTCCCACTGAGAGGAGTAAGAGTAGGAGAAAAAAAAATGACTTGAAAAAATGTTCTCACATCTCCCAAATTTGATGAAATCTATGAATCCACTGATCCAAGAATGTCAAACAATCTTATGCAAAAGAAAAATAAAGAATCCTACACTAAAACATCATAATAAAATTGTGTAAAATTGGTGGCAAAGAAAAAATATCTTCAAAGCAGCCAGAGAAAAAGACACATAATGTACAGAGGTAAAGGATAGCAATGATTACAGTAGTCTTAGTGGAGACAAGTAATTATAGGTAACAAGGTAATATAAACAAGGTAAGATACAAGGTAATATCATTACAAATACTGAAAGAAATTTGTTGACTCACATTCCATCTCTAAAGCAAATATATTTTAAAAGACAGAAGCGAAATAAAAACTTTTTCAGTTGTACAAAAATTAAAAAGATTAATCACCGGCATAACTCCATTGCAAGGAAGTCCTTTAAGAATAAATAAAAATGCTACCAGTTCAAAACTTGGATTAGCACAAAAGAATGAAGAGCACTAAAAATGGTAACTATGTAGTTAGATATAAAATAAATCTTTTTCTTAGTTTTTAACCTTTAAAGGATATTTGTTTAAAGAAATAATAACAATGTTTTGCGAACTTGTATGATATTTCTGTAATGTCAATAGTGATAAGTCAAAGATACATACTATAAATCATAAAGCAACCACTAAAGAAGCAAAACAGTTATAGTTGATGAGCCCATAAAGAATGAATGATAAATGATTACAAATACTTAATCCCCCAAAAATGCAGAAAGGGAAGTAAAAAGGGCACAAACAATTTATGGGACTACAATAAAACACAAATAAAACACAAATAGCAGAATGGTAGATATCGATCCATTCATATGAATATTCGCATTAAATGTAAATGGTCTAAACATCTCAATTGAAAGTTGGAGTCTGTTGGATTAGATGAAAATGGTAGACCCACTTACATGCTCTGCCCAAGAAATTCATTTTAAATATAAAGACTCAAATAGTTTAAAAGTAAAATAATGAGAAAATATATATCACGCTAACATACAAACAAAAATAGGCCAGTGTTGTTAGTAATAGCAGACACAATGTAGGTTACAGAGCAAAAATATTACCATTGATAAAGAGGAACAGTTTATAAATGATAACATGGTTAATTCATCTAGAGATTTAACGATCTAGATAATTATGCACCTTATAACAGAGCTTCAAATTACATGGGGGCAGAACTAAAAAGAAAAACATTAATCTACACATATAATTGCTTAATAAAGCAAGCTCAACATCTATTTTTCTGTCTTTTCCCTCTAAGTCAGCCCTAAACCTAGCTCACAAGATAACAATTCTCACACCTCCATGATTAAATGCTGAGACTCATACATGAATCTGTAAGTCATGTTTGATCAGAAATTTAGAACTATGTCCTATCTTACTTGATGAATTAAAGAAATATTTTCCCCATCCACTGTGTTTTTGTCTAGAACACCTTGATTTTTCCTATAGGAAGTGGAACTTTTCCTGTAGTGTGTTCTAGCTGCAAGCCCTGATCTGGCTCAGATTTGATCTCAGCTTCCTCTCTCCATACTGGAGAGCTAGGTTTTTGCTGTTTATGACAATATTTATCTTAGTATATTAATGGAACATTTAACTTTTTCATTAAAAAAATTAGCTTTCAGTTTTCTTGTTTACTTTAGTTCTCTTGCTGTCTTCTCTTATTTGCGATATTGAGATGATACCGGACACTAACATAAGGGAGAGGATGAAGGAATAGATTAGTATTTGTAAAGTGCTTGGAAGAAATGCACTGAGTAGCTGTCTGTAAACATTAAATGACATGGGCAATTAAGGAGAGATCTGAATTAGTCTGACCCAAATAAAACATTTTATAGAAAAATACAGATGATGGCGGAATAGATTTCGATTGAATACTTGAATTTAATGTTGGTAGAATAAATGACCCACGTAATCCTTTATTTTATCAATTTGATTTTACAAATGACAACTCAAGTTATAAAATACAAGATGAAATGTGGAAGGTTTATAAAAAAAAGGAGAATAAATATATAAATAAGTACATCTATATATTTACTCTAATGAGGTCTTTTCTCCTCTAGTTCAATAATAGTATTCATCTTTTATAAAGGTTCTTCCAAATAGCCTTAGAAAATTCACCAGGTGTAAGACAATGCATCTGCTTTGGATCTCAGGGAGTAGAAAGTGAGAAAAGAGTTACAAATAGAATGGCATGTATTATTAATGAATCACCCTGAGGCTGTCTTTAAAGGCTGCTAGAAAATGCCTATAGGTTTAAAAGATACTAACCTGGAAAAAAAATCATGAAAGATAAAACCATTCTTCCTGATATATTCTGAGTAATGATCTCATGGACTGACCTTTTCCCTCTCACTCCTCTCTTGGCAATCAGTGCTCATGTTGAATCTAACTTTCCCACTCACGATTTTCTCAGCACTCTGCTGTAGCAGAAACCAGGAGTTCACTTTTATCTCTTTTCTACTCAATTGAATGTCACTGGGTTGTTTTGATTTTTTATTCTATTTACTTAATTTCAGTAAATCAATATGTTTTATATAATTTTATGAATTTGGTGAGTTATCTGAGTATAAAAACTCACAATCCTCAACTATTTTTAAAACTGTATTTTATATAGTCCACTTTCAGGTAAAGAAGTTAAAACGGAACACTATAAATTCCAAGACTTATAAAAACACAGTTCAAAGCCTATGGAACTGCACTATGTATATTTACTAAATTGCTGATGTACAAAATGATAAGAAGAATGATAACCTTATTTATCTGTACATATGTTTTTAACTTAAAAAAATTGCAATGTCTTTACTCATTATCTCGGTTGAATTTCACAAAAAGCTGTAGGGGAGCATACTATCCTGCTTTACAGATGAACTGAGTCTCACAGAGTCCCACAGCACGGGAATGAAAGGCTACTGTGCTACGTATGACCAATATTCTATTGTTACAGACAAAATTCAAACCCTCATCTGATACTATTGGATTGTGAGCAAATATAATCGCAAATGGAACACCCATTTCCTTAATCTTTTTTTCCTCTAAATAGTTCAAAGTAAAATATTTCCAATTTGTGTTATAAAAAATGATTTTTAAATAATATTTAGAAATAGGTAATGAATTTATCTAAAAACTGAATATCTTTCATTAAGGTAAAACTTTAATTTTTTTTGCAATGGTAACAATGCAAATTTTGTGCGCGCTCTATTATATATATATAATATGTATATGTATATGTAAATAATATATATATTACGAAGACCAAATTCTCCCCTTCTATTAACTTTTCAATATCTGTTAACTCTCTGACCATAAAAATGTAGAAAAGATACTCCTTCCTCCCATTTTCACTGAAATACTATGAGGCCACAGTTTAAATCACTTTCCTAAGGTTAAACATTATGGCAGAGTGTTGGGAGCCCTTTGTAAGGAATTATCAGTTCCTGGAACCTGAAGGAAGGATAAATATCAGTTCCTGAAATTCCAAGGGACGAGGTTTCTCTTGGCCTTATGTTAATCCATGTTAATCGCAGCTATTGTTTCTGGATACTTGTGGTTTTGTTTTGAGCAGTTTGTTACTTTGTTATGAGCAGTTTGTCACGTACTCAAGCTGTATAAGAATACGGTGCTAAATAAACTCGAGGCTGCAGCTTTGACTGTATGCCCTCCCGAAATCTTTTTCTCTTCTCTGTCTTTTTTCCTAACTCTCGTTCCCCCACTCAGGACTGTTCGACTCCGTCCGGCGGGTTCCGGCAGCAGAGAGAAAAATATGATCTCAACCCAGATTTGAAATCTTATTCCACTCCATCTTTATTTTCCTTTAAGTATGTTTACAGTCTATTGAAATCATAAGTCTATTGAGACCATGTCCTGTACTAAACATCATTGAAAGGGTGATAAAAAATAAAAGCAAATAATAATTGAATATTCATTAAAGAACTAAAAATATATTTCTATAGAGGGGTTGTAACACCTCAAAAGAAGTGATAATCATTAAAACTCTAAAAGTTTTAATTGTGTATACTTTCTTTCATAGAGTTACACCAAATTCTAAGAACATTTGTTTACTGTACATTTCTGCAAATCCACATCAGTGATGGAAAAAGATTTCAATGAATTCTCCTTAAAATATGTGATAGTTTTAAATGGATTGATTAGACTTAGAAGAAGCTAAGTCCTTGTAAAAATATTTGACATGTTAGAGTAATCTTAGTTGGAAAAGCAATGGCTATATTTGGACATTAACACAAAATAATTTGTTCTCTGACCATCATGAGTTTTTAGAAATATATGATGCTATTTTTTTTTATCATTTCCATTACATAAGGACTTGAATACTATACTTTTTAAAGAGCTTAGTCAAATGGATAACCCAAATTTAATTTCTTAAGTGACTAAAGTTTGATCAGAAGTCTAAACTTTAGTCAGAAGTCTGCTGCAAAATGTTGTTTTCTATTAAACTATATATTCCACAGTCATTTGTGGTTCCTCTAATTAAATTTTTAACACAAATAAGTGTGCAGTAGTGTCAAACAATTCAGATGATAAATATTCTGCTGAGGAAATGATCTCATTTTTATCAAGAATTTTCACCAGAGCAGCTGTCCAACAATTTTTAACAAGAGACTGAGTTTCTAGTTCTGCTGTGATGGCATGAGCATCCTTTAGCTCACCAATCTCATTGATAACAATCATAAACTGTAAATATACACACAAAAACAAAAACTATTTGATATCTGAGGGTTATACAAATACAAGAGTAAGCAGATTGCTGAATTAAGAAATTGGAGAAGTAAGGAAAGAGAAAACAGGCAAATAAAAAAGAAGGGATGAACAGAAAACAAAAAAAATAGTGACCTGAATTCAACTATTTACATAATTACACTAAATTTTAATGATCTAAAACTACCAATTAAAAGGCAGAAATTTTCAGAGTGCAGAAAATAGCAAGATCCACCTACATACTATCTACGAGAGTTAGAGGAACTTTAAATATAAAGACATAAGTTGAAAGTAATGGATAGAAAAAGATATACCATGTAAATTTGAAATATGAGAAGGCTAGAGTGGTTATATTAAGAATAGATAAAATTGTCTTGAAGATCAAGAGTAAAGACATTTATAATACTAAATGAGGTGATTTACCAAGAAGACACTGCAATTATAAATGTATGTTGGCTTAATAAACTCTCAATAAATGAACCAAAAATGTTGACAGAAATAAAGGGAGGTACAGATGTTTACATGTTTTTAAGAAGTTTTAGTTTTGACATTCAGTCTTAGCAATTCATAGACTATTGATCAAACAATTTAGTAAAGACATAGTTAATCTGGAAAATACTATCAAAAACCTTGATCTAAGTGATATTCAGACAACTCTGTATCTAGCTGTAGAATACACATTATTTAAAGTTCACATAGTATATGCAGCAAAATTAACAGTATACTGGTCCATAAAACAAAACTCTATAAGTTTAAAAATATGAAAATCAAATGTATATTTTCTAATAATGATAAAATAAAATGAAAAATCAATAATAAGAAGACATCTAAGGAAATCCAAACTTAAAAAAAATTAAGCAAAACAATAACTCATGGGGCAAAAAGAAATAAATGAAAATTAGAAAATATTTTGTACTACGTGATAGTGAATATACAACATATCGAAATTTATGGGAAACAAGGGAAGTGGAACTTAGAGGAATATCAATAGTTTAAAAGCCTACATTATGAGGTTTGATCTTAAGAAATTAGAAATAGAAGGTAAAGTATGACTAAAACAAGTACAAGACAGGAAATAGTCAAAATAAGAGCAGATCTGAAAGAAAAAAAATAGAGACGGATAATAGAGCCAATTAGCAATGTTAAAGGCTCTCTCTTTGACAAGAAAACAAGTTACTGAATCCTTATTTAGTCATCATATATAAGAGAGAACATAAATCATCAATATCAAAAAATGAAAATGCAGTTATCACAAATAATAAGATTATTTGAATATTATGAATGAAAATTCTATGCTAACAAATATGACAAAATGATGTACACAAATTTCATGGAAAATTTAACTTTTCAAAACCAATACAAGAAAAAATACAAAACATACAATACTTATATGTGTTAAAGAAACTGAATTCATTCATTATCAAAAGCTTTCATTCATGATCAAAGAGGAAATCTCAGATCCAGATGGCTTCAACAGTATATTCCATCAAATAGTATAGTAATAATATCAATTTTATACAAACTTTTTCAGTAACAGAAGCCCAAACTGTCCATCTAATTTAATAAGAGCGGTATAATTTTAATTTAAAAAAACTGGATAGTCACTACTATGAAAAGGAAATTGTAGTTAAATAGATTTTGGCACAAAATTCTTAATAAATATTAACAAATCAAATCCAACAATATAAGAAAAGGGTTGTACATCATTACCATGTAGAATTTGTATGAGAAATTCAATACTAGTTTCCTTCAAAAATCACTCAGTATAATTCATCATATTAAAAAAGAAAGAAAATCATACAATCATTTTGAGAGAGAAAATTATTTCACAAAAAATCGATAAATACTCATGTTAAAAATTCCCAGAAAGCTAGGAAAATGAGAAAACTCCCTCAATCTAACAGACACTTATGAAGAACCTCCAGATAACTTATTTCATGTCTCCAGTCAGATCAGGAACAAGGCAAAGATGCCTGCCACCACGTCTTTTCAATATCTTACTACAGATCTTAACCAAAAGAAGGCAAGACATAAAAAGCAGATCAAATATTAAGTATTAAACTGTTCCTATTCACATATGAAATGCTTTTTTAAACGGAAACTCTCAGAGCATCTACAAAACTACTAGTAGAACTGGTGAATTTAACAGATCTTAGGATACAAGGTTAATGATTAAAAAACATGCAAACTTTGCAAAGAAACCACCAATTGTTTTGTTTATACCACTGAACATTAAAGTTGGCATATCAATTTTCATAGTATCTTTTAGAAAAGGTATTTGAAATATAATTTTTAAAGCTTTAGAAATACAAAGTTGTCTAGATATTTTATACATACATAAATAATATATAGTTTCTATTTTATATATGTACTAAGATATGTCTAAAGCTTTGGCTAAATAGTGACACACATGTTAGAAAAATACCAGTTTATTTGTATAACTATAAAGATTCCAGAATAACAACAAAACACTACTGATTTCATTTCTTATCTTACATTAAGACATGGGGCTATGTTGAAACAGTAACACATATGTACATATATATGAGTGCATGTGGGTATATGTATGCAGTTACTCTTTCCAGATAAATTTTAAAATGTAAACTCATGATTGTCAATGAGATAGGTTCATATCCCATTTTACCTTTAACAGTTTTCCTTGCTCTCTGGAACATACCTTACCAAGGGAAATCTCTTGATTTCTTGTTAAGCATTTGGAGAGATTTACTGGTGTTAATCTCCCAAATGCCTCAACTTTGCTAGGCTTGGAGACTCCTGGAGAGTTGTTTTTTTGTTTGTTCGTTTGTGTATTTGTTTGTTTTGATAAAAAAGAGCATCATTATCAAAGGGACATAGTGAAACACTGCAGTTTTCCCTCATGAGTTCATTCTGAGTTTGTACCGCGGCCACACTGCTGAGGGGAGCCTGAGCACTGCCATGGGAATCTCTCCCTCTGGTGTGGAGCATCAAGATGAACTGTCAGAAACAATGTATACTGAATAATGAATAAATGAGAGTCCCTTGACATAGGTTTGACAGCCATAAATATATGAGTTTTGTTGATTGCCTTAATATTCCAACTCAGGGACTGACTGAGAGGATATTATTTCTAAATGCCAAGCTAACTACAATTGTAAAGACTTTCAGGAGGTGTTTCTCTTATTAGTGTTTGAAGCAATTATAGAGAGAATGGGTCAGTACAATTTTCCTCCTGCACTTAAAAAATCTTTTCTTGCTACTGCAAGAAAAGCTATTCAAATTCAAATCAGGATTCTCATCACAAATGTTCTGTTTGTGAGAGACACTGCACATAAGCTGCAGCCCCCTCCTTCCCCAATCAGGCTGAGTTTGAGGACATCAGCGTACTTCATTGCAAATAAAATAGTGTTAAACCAACAGGTAGAATCAATTTCCTTTTTGCTTTATGAGAATTGTTTAAATTCTTGGCTCCCTGTATATAACATATATTTCTTTAATTTCCTTTTGTTAATGGTATAATTTCATTGTATTACGGAAAATCAGATATGAAATGAGTATGAACACTTTTACACATCTTAGCACTCTTTGAATAAACAGATTTTCAATGAATTCTGAAAATTCACAATTCAAGTATTGTATTCAGTGAACTGGGGTTGAGAACAATAAGAGAACTTGGATTGGGGAGAAATCAGAAATACATGTAGAGACGAGTTTGATAACTCTAAGCTACCAGCTTGACTTAAAATTCATTGTTTTCATTTTGTTATATTACAGTCATAATGACATAGCCATAAAGCTTTATCTATAAATGCAAAGGAAAAAGAAGATAATGTGACTAGATAATTCAAGGTTAAAGAAAAATTGACAGAATATCTTCTTACTGAGAAAAAGATGAAGAATGCGTTGACTTTTATTTTATAGGAATTATTAAGATCGGAAGTTTCAATTTATCAACAGAAAAAGAAAAATTATCCAATGCACTTTTTATATCCTTACCACACATAAGCAAGGGTATACCCCAGGGCACCCACACTGTGAATCTATCCAGATAAAATTCCTTAATTTGAAAATCCAGAGAGAAAAATCTGTGTGTGTGTGTGTGTGTGTGTGTTTAGACTGATAAAAGATTAAAAAAGAGAATTGTTTGAATAGTTAATATATGATTCAAACTGAAATAAAAATAATTTTCTAAGAAAAAATAATTTAAACGTCATTTATTTCCCTTAATAGAATAAAACCCGCAAGTACTCACCTAACCTCTCAATGGAATAATATCGCTGTTTACTATCCACACGTACTGTCTCGGCATAAGGACTCCCAACCCCATAGCCAATAATGTAACCTCGCACCACGATGTTTGGGTTCAAGGGAGGGGTCCAACTCATGATGATACAGTTGGTCTGGGGCCTCACATGAAGAGAGCTTGGCTGGTCAGGGACTTGAGACTCTAAAATTAAAAAAGAGGCATCACCGGCATGTCTCATAATAGCAAATATAGCATGGTAACATTCCATTTAAACAAGACTTAATATGTTCCATAGATTCTCATTGGTACACCACTTATGGCCCATGTTCCTCTGTTTCAGCATGTGATATACATTTTCTGTGTTTGACTAGAGTTTCTTAAGCACAAGAGGGTACTGAATTCCTTCCATGGGGACTGTAGTAGCATGCACCTTTATTCTAACAGTTTTTTCTTTAGGCTTTTTTTTCCCATATATTTCTTCTTAGGTGTCATTAATACGGAATGAAATTGAAACAGCACACAAATCACGTTGACTAGCTTAAAACTGGCTCTGCTCCCTAAAGCAGATTGGTGATTAATGTATTCTTTGAGTTGTTTTAGAGAGACAGCACTGCACGTGTGCCATCCTTGTCCTCAGGATGAGCCCAGAACCAAGAATCTTCAGTTTACTGAATTCGAGTAATGGAAGTATGACTACTTTACAAAGCAAGAGGTCCTTCAATGAGAAAGCTGCAATGCCCAGACCAAATGTGGATGAATATACAAGTGACCAATCAAATCCTGACAGATTGGAATTCCTTTGTCCTTTCTTTTGCCAAGTTCTAAAACCCTCCAATCATAACTTGCCCCACCAACATTACCTCATGCCATTCTGTTCTCCCTAACCCTTAAAACTTATCCGGATGCCAGATCTGGGAGAAAGATTTGAGCTGTGCCTCCTGTTTCCTGCAAGTCAACTCAGCATTAAATAAATAAGCTCTTTTTTCTCTAAAGGCTATTATAATTTTGGCTCTTCTGTACATCGGGCAGCGGACCCTTGCTCAATAATAAAATCAAGGAAGATGTAAGAAGAATTGAAAGGAAAATGAAACATCAAAAACTGTCTTCCTCAAGGATTACTTACTCTGATTTAAGTAAAAACAAAAATAAACGTGCCAGTCCTTTCTTAAGAAATTGTCAGGAGAAACAGTTTAGGGCCATGATTTGCTCGGCATGGTTAGGATGGCAACTGACTGATGTATGGTTTATTGAATCTGTGAAAAGCTCACTTATTAGGAAAGTAAAGGAGATAGTGGCCTGGATTAAAGCCTCATGGCCTTTGGAGTGTGCAAATTTGGTTTAATATCAGGCTTTGTCACTTACTAGCTGTGTATCTTCATGACATCATTTATCTTCTCTGAGTTTACCTTCAAATTAAATTGGCGTTCCAAATTATTGATAGACTCAAAGATTAAGCTATGGAAGTGAAAAAGAGAAGAGTCCAAATTTTACTGTATGCTCACTAAGTGTGAGAGATTTTAAGATCTTATGTATCCTCTTTAAGCCTCAGTTTCCTCACATGCAGAATGAAGATAAGGATAGCAATGGTCTCATATGATGGTGAGAAGACTTAATGAGATAATGCATAAAAGCACTCTCATTATGAGTAGCCATTAGGGAGAGAATGCACATGCTACCGAGATATAAATTTTCTTTTAGGGAGATCGTGTGTTCAACTTTAATAAACTGTTATTCTGACTTTTACATCATCATTCTTTTCTATAATCTCATTGTAAAAATATGTGAATATTTTTGGACACTTATCATCATTCAATTAATAAATATTTATAGATTATCTACTATGTTTGGGGTATGGGACAGGTACCCATAATAATCAGGCCACAGGAGAGAGTGAATATGGCAGACATGAAACTTGCATTCTTGGGAGACAAGTAAGTAGTTGAATATATTATTATAAACATTTTGATAGGTTTATCATAGGCACATGTAAACTATTCTTTAAAAATCAGGTAAGTATTCTGGGAAGAAATTTTAGAAAGAATGTCCTCATCTTAACTTTAATACTCCATTAAGGGCTTAGCACAGTTCCTAGCAATTAATAATCGGTATTCAAAAATATTAGTGATTTGAACCTTATTCAAACTGTTTGTGTTCATTATTTCTTTCCTAACTGAAAGTCTCTAATGGTAACATACATCAAATTATGCAAGAGAATTTGATGTTTAAAGGTAATATTATAATATATTTTTCTCCTTGATGTAATAGCAAAAGGAGATGCAATTTGTAGCACCAACTTTATCCATTTTCAACATGCACATTTCCAGCTTAAGTAATATATGGAAGCGCGTCTTTTATTAATGTTTTTAAAATAGGCACCATACTAACAGCTTTTCAAAAGATGCTACATTCTAAACATGCTACATCAACAGCATTTTCTAAAGATGTTTTTTTTCTTCTTGAAGATGCCCAGTTGTGAATAAAAGGAGACAAGCTATTATTTGTCCTGAAAAAACCTGGTGATATAATATGCAAAGGCATCATAAAAAATTATCTCAAAATGTGAACATAAACCTTAACAGCAGAGACACAATGTTTGTTAAGGATTTCCCACTATAAAACTTAAGTAAAAGTAATAAAAGAGATGAAAAGGATGGATTAACACTTTTACAGAGGCCCTCCAGTGTCCTTGAAATGTAATGGGCTCTACAATAAATTCAGTTGAACACATTTGAAGCTTTTGCAAAAATTTTTGAAATGACAAGATAATTTTATATTTAGAAAATGAAACAAATAGTATTTAGATTTTCTGCAATTATGACTCTTTAAAAACAATATGAAAGACTACTAATTTTAATGACAATATTCAACATCTTTTACAATAAAAAAAAAACTTTAAAATGTTTACAGAACAATAACTTTCTCCATCTTTCTGCAAACCATAGAGTAGCTCCTCTGTAAGTTAGTTAAGTTAGCACCCACAAAATTACATCTATTCGAGTTTTAGGGTACCGTGGTGATGCATGCACATTACACACTGGATCTTGAGGAAGAGGGGCTGTTAGTACACATGACACATCTTTATATTTCGCTGTATAAAAATAGTTTCAGTCCTAGATCCAAACCTCAAAACAATTTTAACTTTATAAAAAAATAAGGGCATTAATATATAAAAATATATTCTGCCTCTTCATGAAAATATTTAATGGGCTTTCACCACCTAATTAAAATCAGAGGGCCAGAAAGAAGGGTGCCAATCAAGGCAGTGTTAGACCTAAGCCATTCATAATACATGGTCTCATTAGAAAGACTGCTGTGTTAGAAGGTTGTTCATAAATCTGAAATAGCCTGTTTGTTCTTCCTTCTCATTTATTAATATAAAGACAGAAATGAAAAATTTCCTTTTATCCTACATGAGTAAGTTTTCTCTGACACAGATGACTTTATGGATTATGAAAATAGTTACTAGTGGAATGAACTATAAAACATCAACTTAGAAAATTTGCTGTAGAAGGTATATGATACAAGTTCTTTTTGTTTGGAGGCTGAAACTAAAATTTCCTACTCAGAAGTACATAGAAGATTTAATATGTACCTCTAGGACAATGATTGCATATATAAAGCACAGATAAGTATTAAGGCAATTATTGAAATAATCTGTAACCAAAGAACACATTTTGCCTGAAACATCCAAATTAATGAGGCCCAAAATTTTACTGGAGTCTGAATTATCAAGATGACTAGGTCAACTGCCATTCTTGATCATACTATGAAATTATGGATTCGGTCTTAATTTGTTTCTAAAGAACACTGATTGTTCTTTGAATGGTGATTACAGATTACCATTAATGAGTAATGTTCACATATAGATTAATCCCTGTGACAGTTCAACAATTACTGTGCATCACCTATGTGCTAGTCATAGTACTAGGTACGGGGGATATAGTTTTGGGGGGTAAGTAAGACTAAAAACCAAACAAACAAAAAGAATGAACAAGGAAATCATGAGATCCTGGTAAGTGCTATGCCAATGGCATAGTAATGGACTCATCAAGTCAGGTGTTCCTGGTGGAGTCTAAGGAGGATGATCAGAAGAGCCAGTCAAGCAAACATCAAGATGGAAGCTCCACAGGCAGAGGTAACAATGACCACTGGAGTCTTATAGTATTTAAAAAAAAAATAAGCAAAGGAAATCATTGTGACTGGAATGCAGAGGGTATGAAGGAAAATAAAGATAAAAAAAGGGTCACCATCTGGGAATGGAAAATGGTGTAGCTGCTATGGAAAACATTATAGCAGTTCTTCAAAAAATTAAAGTAGAATTACCGTATGATACAGCAATTCCACCTCTGGGTATATTCCCAATAGAAATGAAAGCAGGAATTCAAATAGGTATTTATATACCCGTGTTCATAGCAATAGTCAAAAGGTAGAGGCAACCGAAGTGTCCCTCAACGAATGAACGGATAAACAAAAAGTGCTCTATAGACACAATAGAATTTTTTCAGCTCTAAAAAGAAAGGAAATTCTGACACATGCTACAACATGAGTAAGCCTTGAGGACATTATGCTAAATGAAATAGGCCAGTCAGAAAAGGATAATCGCATGATTCTTCTTATATGAGGTACTCAGAGTAGTCAAATTCATACTGACAGAAAGTAAAATGGTGATTGTTGGGGATAGGGGGAGAGGGTTTATGAAGTTGTTTAATGGGAAAAAATTTCAGTTTTGCAAGATGAAGAGTTGTGGAGAAGGGTAGTAGTGATGGCTGCACAAAAATGTGAATTCACTGAACTGTGTACTTAACAATGGTTAAGATGGTAAATTTTATGTTATGTGTATTTTAAAACATTTAGTAAAATTATGAAACCCTAAAAATGCTTTTGTACTTATCTGAATGGTCAATGTGGGAATGAAGTGGATAGATATATCTGGGACATTTGGAAGGTGTAGTCAACAAAGCTGTAGATCGGATGTGAGTGGCGTAGGAAAGAGGAGACTGGATGACAACTCATTTACCTTTGGCTTGGGCAACTGGCGGATGACGTACTGAGATGAGAAAAAACAAGTGAGTTGTTGGGGCATGTGAAGTTTTAGATGCCTGTTAGTCACATCTATGCAGATATCAGAGTAGTAGATGAGTATAAAGTATGGGGATTTGGTGAAAGGCCACAACCACTTACACAGATATGGAAGCCACCAGCGTATAGGAGAAATTTAAAATAACTGCGTATGAATGTAAATTTAGTATGTGTGTGTAAACAAATAAATTACAATAAAAATTCCCATTATTCAGAGAAGAAAACTGAGGATAGAGACCAAGTCTCTTATTTGGCATTCCTCAATATTGAGGCGAAGGAAGGTGAGGGATCTTGAATAGTTATTAAAATTTATTTTATTCACCTTCAGACTTCCTTCTTCATAAATTCCTCATCCTTTTCCTCTTCAATTTATTTCAGGTACTCAATTCCCCCAGCCTTTTTTTTAGATAAAGAAACTTATTTTCAGGGGAAGATCCTGTATCAGCCATTTGTCCCTTACTCGTCAACGTCACTAACATCCAAATGATGTTGATATGGCCAACTTCTTTACGATGACCTAAAGGTCATGTTTGATCTGCCCCTTCCACACCCTCTCACCCCTCTTAGCTCTCTGTTCTCATCTCCTGCCACTTCCTGTTGCTCACTGAGCCCCAGTCATCCACGCCACACTGGACACTTTGCTGTTCTTCACACATGCCAGGCATGCTCTGGCCTCAGGGCACTTGTATTTCTCTGCCTGGGACGCTCTCCCGAGGACATATCTTCCTCCCTCAGCTCCTTTAGGGTTGTGTTACTTAATTTCCAGGTGTAGCCTTCCCTGGTTACTATATTTAAAATGACTAGTTTTCCCTAATCTCTAATAATTCCAATCTGCTAATGATCTCCTTTCATTACCCTCCTTAGTATTTATTACCACTCACTTTGCTACCTATTTAATGTGATTATTTCATTATTGTCTCAATGCTTTCCAAAAATTCTGTCACTCTAGGAGCTAGAACAGTTCCTGGCATGAAGTACTCAAAAATATGAAAACGAAGGTTTCCATTACTTATAAGGTTCAATACAACTGTCATATACACTGTCAATATAAAATTACCACAATTTTTTCTAACTCTATAAAATAAGAATTTTAAAAAAATTGGAATAACATAGCCTATATTTCTTTATGGAGAATTGCATAATGTGATTGGTACACCCAAACTGTCCTCCCAGACAGGTCTGGTTCATACTAATGTGTACACTTCTACCAGCCCGGCCTATTCTCACCAATGGACATTTTCTTCCTTAAGCCACTCATCTCTATCAATTTTGAATGTTATTTATTTATTGTAGTGGAAAAACCACACCTATTCACCATAAAACTCTACCTTGTATTATTTTTTTCAATTCTATTCCCCTCGTTGTCTCAGTATTAATTTTTAAGTATGTTTTTTAAATTTACAGGCAGTAAAATTCACTCAATGGTATATGGTTCTGTACATTTCGAAAAACCCATTGAGCATGTATCCACCAATCTCACCATGATACGGGACAGTTCAATCAGCCTCGATTTTTTTCTCCTGCTGCCCCCGTTGTCATTCCTTTCCCCAATCCCTCAGTATTAATGCAAATAATGAATTTTAAAATTTCATTCCTCTACAAATATATGCTTTTTTTTTGACTAATCTTATTTATTTTCAGCATTCAATTTTTAAAAAGCTATACAGGTTTTTGTTCTTGTTCCT
Organism: Eidolon dupreanum; assembly: GCA_028627145.1. Lineage (NCBI taxonomy): Eukaryota > Metazoa > Chordata > Mammalia > Chiroptera > Pteropodidae > Eidolon > Eidolon dupreanum. The sequence continues at coordinate 75,507,496 of CM053504.1, read as the reverse complement.
AAAAACAATAGTGGCTAACATTTATGGAGACATATTATGTATAAGCATCATATTCAGCATTTCAAGAAACACTTTATCATTTAAAGTGTTGCACAGTTTGCAGTCTTAGCAATTCCATAAATTTTATATTATTTAATCTCATTTTTTTTACTTTTTAAAGTTAGGATTTATAATTTTAACTTTTCATCTTTTGCTTACTTTTAATGTTTTCCTTCAGCCTTGTTTTATGTTAACTAATCTCATATTCCATTATTTTATTTAATTTGTATCTACTTTTATTTGTCTAGTGCTAATTTAACTCTCTCACTGCTCTTGAAATTGAAAATAAAGTCGATAGAAACAAATTAAATTGGTGGTTGTCAGGGGCTGGGGGGTGGGGGAAATGGGGAGATGTTGGTCCAAGGGTATAAACATCCAGTTACAAGATGAACAAGCTCTGGGGATCTAAATAATACAGTATTACATGTTTAAAAGTTGCTAAGAGCATAGATCTTAAGTATTCTCATCTATACACAGAAAGGTAATTATGTGAGGTGATGAATGTATTAACTAACCTTATTATGGTAATTATCATGTTATAGCTTAAGAAAGCTGGAAAAAATTAAAAAGAAAACACAATATAGGACAAAATCAGGAAGAAAAGAAAAAAAAAAAGAAATTCAAGGGGAGTAAATGGGTATATAGTCACTGCTGTAAAGAGGGAGTTTTGACAGATTCATTCCTTCAGTATCCCAACAATGAATTCTAGTTCTGGGGAAAAAAAAAACAAAACGTGTTTCCTAAAGCTGTATCAATTAAACTGGTAGAGCTGAGGCAGGGGTGGTAGTGCTGCTCATCTGTGTCCTTCGATGCCTAATATTGACAATCTTTCTCCTAGTGACAATAAAGGCAGACCACTGGAATAAACTTGTCTACTCAGCCTGTCAATAATTGACATCTCCCTGAAGAGACAACTGATCAGATTCCAGGTCCTATTACCTCTGAATGTTTACACGCCGATCAGGGTTCACACTGACAATAACTCAGTGGGAAAAAAGAAGGAAAAAAGTAAGATATTCCTCAGGAAAGAGACACTCAATATCATGTCCCAAGTTCAATCTTAACAAAATAATAAAGATTTTTTTCCTTCCCTGGTCTTCTCTTGTTTGAAGAAACTGCAATAGTCCAATTTCAGATTATTAATAGGGAGACACCAGTTTTTTTTTTTTTTTTTTTTTTTTGGTCCAATGTTGGACAAACATGAGCTCCTTCTGTGGAGTTCTTGATTAGACAGGTATCACCAGAAAGTTCAGATACCTGTTTAGGAAGGAGACTGGAGTGTCAAATAGAACACGGGGAAAAAAAACCAACACAATAAAGTTCAATATTATTTACAAACTCCTGACTTCTTGGGTAGGAAAAGCTGAGTTTGACAGTTAGAGGTGATGCGGCTTTCTAAGAGCAGCTATGGAATCAGAGCCTATCAAGAATTGAAAGATCTGTTCTCTCAATTTAGAGTTGGAAGACACCAACTTAAAATATCATAAAATATTACTAAATCACAGATGTCTCTATCATGATGCATTTTAACAGCTACCTCATACTGAATAATCTCCAGACTTTTGGCCCTTCAAATGATAAACCCCATTCTGAATTGGGTATGGTAGATAGGGTCTCAGTCCTTGCTAAATCATGTATTCCCATGAATTCTTTTCCTCTAACCAGATTATACCCCTACTCATTCAAACAGATTTATTTGTTTGCTCTAAAAAACATGTTATATATAAAATCTTATGCTAAGCTACTCTGTAGAAAACTTGGATTTTCATTTTAATATCTTACATGAGGAAAATATGAGTGTTTCTAGCTTTCATTTATCTGCAATTGTTTTTTGACTATAAGAATGAAGAATAAAATGGTATAAACTATATGAGTTTTACTTAACTAATACCAAGCTATGAATGCTTATATATTCACTCACCTATTTAATATTAACTGAGTGACTACTATGTAATAGGCATAGTCATTATACGGCACTGAGAAGTTCAAGTTAGATAAAACATGATCCTTGTTTCCAGTTTACTGAGAAGAGTGTGGGACAAATGTTGAGATAGTATGCTCAAAACAGAGGGTTGAGAGGAAAGACATCTGAATGAAACTCTGACAAGAGAAAGCTTCTAAGAATTAAAACATCGAGTGACTTTCGAAGGACAAGTAGGTGTGAAGTTAAGTGAAAGGACATTCTGGTAGAGGAGACACCAAGTGCAGATGCATAAGGTGATGAAGGGAATGTAGAGGCGAATGTAGATATGCAAAGATGTGTTGGTGTATGAGACTTGAGGCTGAGGAACAGGACCACAACAGAAAGAATTGGAATAGGAAAATGACATCAGATCTGGCTATGAAAAATCATTCTGGCAGCACTATGGAGTCTAGAGAGGAGGGAGAGCAAACTGGGGTATTTTCAGGAAACAAATGATGAGAATCTGACATAAAGTATGGTGGTGGGAGTGAACAGGAGAGGACAGATGCCAAATCTAATAGGAAGGTGAATTATCAGTCCTGGCAAATGAATGAATACTGGCAGGGAGTGGAAATGTAGGAGTTGAGGATGGAGGGGAACCTGGTGGCTTGGGCGACTGGTGTATACTGGTACCAGTCCCAATGTGAAGAACACAGGAGGAAGAACACAGTCAGCTATCATACAATTGATATCTTGAAAGATCAGCTCACAACCTCCAGTTGTATAAAAGGATGTATGTTTGAGCCCTCCATCCTCTCTACACTTGAAAATACCAAAAGAAAAAAAAAATAACAAAATCTTTAAAAACACCTGTGACCTTTCTATTTCTGAATTATAGAAGAAGTGATAATTTTGTCCTCTTTTGTCTTCAATTCTATCAGTAGAATTAACCACCATCAACAAGTATGATGTAAGAGAAGAAAGATTTTGTCTACCAAAAGTAACAGCAAGTTTCGCTACCATTTATTGAATAATCTGCTCATTGAAATGTCAACTTCATTTTATATTTATTTCTCAAATATAACAAGCAAAATTTCTGTCCTCTATGTTCTGTTACACTGATCTACTTGTTTATTTCTATGTCGGACAGTACTTTATTGATTTTAAATCAGGCTTTATAGTAAATGTTAATGTTTATTCTACTTTTCCAAAACTTCTCAGAATTCATTTATATTTATTCTTCCATATGAAGTTCATTCTAATTGGAATTGTATTAAATTAATCGTTAATTTGGGAAGAACTAACATTTATATAAGGGTAAGGTTTCGTATCAAGGAACTTATGTATCTATTTATTCATGTCTTATATCTTTAAAATGTTACTTTCTTCATATACATTTTACAGCTTGTTAAATTTAGTCCTAAGTATTATATATTAGGTTGTTATATAAGTGCACTTCATTTTTTTAATGTTAAATTAATTATTTCTAGTATAAGAAAAAGCTATTTTGTATATATATATAAATATATGTATATATATGCATATAGAAAATATCTTTGTGTGTACACACACACACACACACACACACACACACACCTACCACTTTATTAAATTTTCTTATGGGTTCTAATAGGTTTTTAGTGTAGTTTCTTGGAATTTCCAAATGCAAACACACCATTGATAAAAATTACATTTCTTTCCTTCTGTAATAAAATGTTATATTTTAAGTTTTTTGTTTTTATTTTCTTACCAAAATCTCTATATTATCATATAGCAGAAACAATAAGAAGCATCTCTGGTTTGTTTGGATCTTAAAGACAATGTATTTAGTATTTTACCATTTAGTATAATGCTTAGTTTTAGTTTCTGGCCAAAACAATAACATTTTGAAAGCTTCCTTACATTCCCATATTACCATTTAAAAAAAGTTTTTAAAAAATTGGTAATAGCTGCCTTATTTTATAAAATGTTCTTCTGTATCTATTGATATAATTATATAACAACAGCCCTTTAAATTATATCTTAATTGGAGAGTGGGTGTCAAGATGTACTGAATGCACGTCCTACTTTTGTATTGCTGGGAATGCATCTATTCCTTTAAGGCAGAGAACAAGGTTTTATCATCATGAACAAGAAGAAGCTTCATAAGACCAATGGTATTAGTATTTCATATTACTGTCAATATCTGAATCTAATTTATCAAAATCAGCAACAATAATAAGCATTTATTGAGTGTTTAATATATGTCAGAAGCACTGTTGAGAACTTTTTTTTTGCCATTGTAGTTACTTCCCACAAAGATCCATTGAGATGGAAACTGTTGTTATACCCTATTTATAGATGAGAAAACTCAGATCTTAGGGAAGATAGGTCACTTATTCAAGATTATACAGAGAATGGAGCAGGATTCAAATCTAGTTATAAAGACTTCAGAGTCCACAGTTTTATCTACTACATTATACCTAGAAAAAGTAAGCAATCCCTAAGTGGATCAAACATTTCATGAGCACATGAAAAAGGGTGCTATGGTCAAGGAAAGGACTGGAAACTTCTTCAAACACTTATCCAAGTCTACATAATCTGTACCATCCTTGGTACAGTGGAGCTCTGAGATTTATAACCACTTGCTCAAGTTCAAAAATCACATTTTAAATTGCTTTCAAAAATCCGTTTTGGCTTTGCCAGTGACATTTCCTATAAGTAAGACAAATTTTACTTGAATGAGAGTAAGAGGCTGGATTCTTCAGTTTGAGGATAGATCAGCTGCTATATCACTGGCTCATCTCACTCCATAACCTTATTTGTCAATTAGCAGCCCAGAATATTAGGAGTGACCTTATGAAAAGCCCATGTGAAAGAAATCCTTTCTCACAACATGCTACCTACATTTGTTCCTCAGTGTATAAAATCTCATACTAACATCATTATATTACCAAGGACAACATTTGTAAGCTCACTGGTTGTAAACCCTCAAACTGATACCTTTTACTTGGATGTGTTTTAATGGCATATCGTTGGCTTTCATTATGGATTTTGTCAATAGTGAAATGAAATAATTGTGAAATGAAAACAATTTCTACATTTGTTAAAAATAAAAAAATCCACAGCAGCCCTAGCAAACTAATAAACTACATTTAAAAGTATAAATAAATAAATAAATAAATTTTATAAAACTTTGCCTAATATTTTTAATCTAATAAGTATATAAGTAAACTAGATTGCCTAGCTATCAGGTGCTAAAAGTTACATTCTAGATGTAATATGATCTCTTTTGAACTAATGAGTTATTTGGAAATAGTTTTTACATTTCCAAACATATTGGGTATCATATTGAGTATTAGTTTAATTACATTGTTATCAGTTAACATGTTTAGTGTGATCCAAGAACTTTAATATCCATTTCATAACAGTCAAGTACTACATATTCTTTGGATGCTTAGAGCAAAAATGTGATTCTCTTATTGTGTGGATATTTCAATTATGTCAGGTAAATAAATCTTCCCTATCCCTTACTTCATTTTTTAATTTTTCCATTTCTGAGAGAGACGTGTTAAAATCTCTGAATATAACATTGGCCTTTATATATAACTTTCAGTGTACAAAAATACAGAATATACAGAGAAACAATATACCATAAGAAATAAGTAGACAAAAAACAAATATTAGAACTTTTGAAACTAGAGGACAAAAAACTCAGTCTTTAATAAATTAAAGTAGAAAAAAAGAGACTGTGGTAGATGTAGAGGTTTAGAGGATATAAAACTATATGTATTATGTGGATTCTAATTTATACAGATGATATGTAATTTTTTGAATCCATTGAAAAAATTTGAACATGATCAGAATATTATATAAAATCATAATCTGAAAAAATAAAAAGGAAAATAATTGGAAAAAGTTTAGAAAGTAATATGTATTATATTTCTCATTTTAGTTATAATTTATGTAATATATAAATATTTTATGTATGTATGACTGTATATATTTACATATGTGTATAGAGACAGAAATTAAAGGATGTTTATTAGGGCATTTAGAGTGATAATCTGAAAATCTGATAAGACTTTTTTGGTTTGTTGTCTATATTTTCTACTTAAAATAATATTTATCTATTACTTCTATAATGATAAAAGTGTATTCAAATGTTATGTGGCTTTGTAAATTTGTTGATAAAGATCTTTGCCTAATTTTCATTTGTTTAATATTTTTTTCCTTTTTTAAAAGTATACAGTTTAAATCTTTAAACAAGGTCTGTAAGTCTCTTTAAAAAAAAGGCAAATTCAGTTTTGTTCAATTTTAGAATAGCTCTCACCTGGATTTATTTTTCATTTTTTTCTAATTACTTTATTCTCTGTACTTTGTTATATAAAATTTTATTTATTTTTATTTTTTCAGTGATTTAGAAATTACATAGTTTCTTTTTTAAAATTTTTTTAAGGCAATTCTTGGCTGGATATGTAATTTTACATAGTGTTATTCTTCCATAAAATAATAGAGAAGTTTGGGCTTTAGCTTATTTTCTTAACATTATCTAGTCGATAAGTCTATCATCATAGGATATACTATACTGTTTATCTCTGAATCTGGCTCAAATTAAACTTTGATTAATTGTTCAGACTGTAAAATTCCAGAATTTTGAGTCTCCCATTTATATAATGTTTTCCTTTTCTTGACCTATTTTTTAATTTCAAGCTTAGTGCTCATATTTTTCATATACTTTGGCCTAAAAATGATGCTAATACAAATCTAAAATACAAGCTAACTTATGTAAACTTATGCAAACTTTTATTTTGATCCAAATATACTCATCTTTGTTAATGACTTAGATGACACCAAAAAACATTTCATTTCCTCTTGCTGCCATACTCTGTGGCTTAAAACAATACACATTTATTATGTTACATTCTTGGAAGTCAGAACTTTAATATCAGTCTCAGTGAACTAAATTCAAGGTGTTAGCAGGGCCATATTCCTTTCTGAGTTTGTAGGGTTGATGTGTTTTCTTCCCTTTTCCAGCTTCTTCTAGTGATTGCCTGTCTTCCTTGGCTCATGGCTCCACATCACTCCAACTCCTGCTTCTCTTGTCATATCTCTTTCTGTCACTCTGATCTTCCAGCCTCCCTCAGATAAGGACCCTTGTGAGTACATAGTGTCCACCTGGATAATACAGGATGAGCCCCTATCTCACTATCCTTAACTTATCATGTCTGCAAAATTTCTTTTGCCGTGTAAAGTAACATATTAAAGGACATGGATATTTTGGGAGCCATTATTCAGCCTATACAACTCATACAATATTTTCCTTTCCCTTCCTCCTCCCTTTCTTCCTTCTTTCTTTTTTTTTTTTTTCTATTCTTCAATTTCTTGCAATTAGTCAACAACTTATTTTTCTCATTTCTCATTCTTCTGTCCAGAGATTTTCTACTTTTCAGACTCTATTTTTGAATGAGTATGAAAGTTTTAATATACAGTGTTCCTTCTTAATAGGTGGTCTCATCACCTTAGATTTTATCATTACTCTGAAAATAAGCTTTCTGTGTTCCTTCTCAAAGCCCTGTTCTCTGTGAATATCACATACTGTACAAGTTCCAAAACAGAAGTTTTTTCGTGGTTCACTTCCTAAATGAAATGAATTTGCAGTAATCCCATTCCATTCAACCATTACCTGATCAGGCTAATAGGGCTAATTATTTCTTGGGGGTAGGAAATTCGAGACTGCTCCTAGGTTCATGGTTTTTGCTACATCACATTTGCATTTTCAAGAGTCTCTTCACTGCTAATTTGTGATAGCCATGTTTCTCCAGTTTTAGGGTAGAAGCTTAATTTTAAATTACATCATTATTGTGCATAGCAATTTTTACCTGTTCATGCCAATATTAGAAAAAATATAAAATAAAAAAGCAGCACAAACAGATCCTCAAGCTCAATTTCCTGGAGGATACTTTGCTGAACTTCATCACAAATTCTCTCACATCCTCATGGAAGAACATTTACATAAAAACTTTGAGGAACTCTAATAATCTTGTCTTTTTTAAAGCTTAAGTTTTGAGGCACAAGATAAATATTCTAAAACTTCCCAGTTGTTACTAATAGCAAACATGCTCACAGGGAACCCTGAACAAACAATGAGGTTTGCTCTATAATTACTTCAAAAAACATCCTAATTAAAAGGGCAATCTGTAAGGAATTGGAGTATTTCTCCAAGCTACTGTTGATCTTGACATTGCTTAATCCAACTCTAGAATGCAAGAGGAATTACAAAGCCACAGAAAGAGAGGGAATTGCTTTCGGCTCTGCACAGACCCCTGCCTCTGGTTAGCTGACTTGCAGGGCTCAGAGTTACCACCTCAGGAGTGGATCATGTCGTTGGAGTTCACCAGGGAACTAAAAGCAAGAGTGGAAAAGTTCTGCAACGATATGCACCTACAGAGGGCTGACATTGCAGTTCCCTTCCAATGCGGATTTCTTTGGCTATGGCAATAAGCCTCCCATTTCAGTTGGTTTCAAAATGATTGCTTCCTCCATATATACAATTTAAGAAAACTAAAATTTCTATATCAAAATTTCTATATCTGACCCTGGAATGTTTAGAATTCAAAGCTTGGCAACATGAGCCATAAAAGTTTTGACAGAAGCCATTTATATCTTATTATGTGATTTAAACATTTACATGAATGAGATGAATATTTAAAGAAAATCTCCTTAGCTTAATATAGAAATATATATTATATATATATATATATGGAGAGTGAGAAAGAACTCACAAACCTTCAGGCCGAGTATCCTTCTGGAGCTACTAGTAACCACTTCTGAGGCTGCCCAATTGTGCAAATATTAATTCCTATCAAGAGTTACACTTTTTAATATTTGAATATGCAGTCAAAATAAGGAAAACAGGAGGGAGGAAGAGAAACTGAAATTAGTTTAGGGGAGTATCTCAGTTCAGAGATCATGAGTCAATAAACTGAGAAAGCCTTAGGACCAAATATGTTTTATCCAATTAATTTCTTACAGCAAGTACAACACTGCTTTACAAAGTGAGTGAAACATATCTCTCCCGCAATCATAGTTAAATGCCCTAAAACAGCTATTAGTTTCCATTATGTTTTAAAGGTGAACAATCTCAAATCATAATCCATAACCACATTATGTGCTAGAAGTATCAATTCCACTAGCTTTCTTCTATTAATTTTGTATTTACCTTTTTACATTGCTAATGTGTACATTATGAGCAAGGACAGAATTGTCTAAGCAATTACAATCCAAATGAAGAAGTGGAAGGATGAGAAAAGAGGCAATATTTGAAATGTGTTGAAATTTGTTAAGATAATTGACTGGTAAATGAGTAACATTTGGAAGAATGAGGATGCATTTTAAACTAATAGTGGCAGAAATAATTTTCCTAAAGGCATTCTTATCTATTATGCTGTCTCACAGACTTCCCCTGTAAACCTAGTCAACCCTCTTTTCCTAAAGTTTCTAGTTCAAGTACTATTTGTTTTCATGAAGTCTTTTCAATCAGTGCAGCCATTATCTGTTTATGCCTCAAGAGAGCTGGCCGTTCTTCTCTTTCACGTCTGTACTCCCCATGACTCGGCACACTACAGATTCTTAATTACATTTCATAATAACGCCAATCAATACTCGAATAAGGACAAAATAGGGAGGAATGCTGCATGCAAAAGAGGGACATTATTAAGCCAAGAGCATAGAAAAATTCAAACAAATCCAATTAAGCAGCATTGATCATACTCATGAACATGGCATAGAGATTCTTGATTGAAATGGATAGATGAATTGGATTATATTAATATTGCACAGATATAAAAAGCCCACAGTTAAATAAACATTTTGTGCCATCCCAAGAGCTGTGCTATTGTATTTGGGTTGTACTTAGACTGTGAGTCATTCGGAGTGAGGAGAGAAAGAGCACATAAGTCAAGTGCAGAGCCCTATTCATCCTGGGTATTTTATAGGACCTTCAGCACCTCGGCTCCATTTATTTTTATTCCTTCCAGTAAGAAACACAGTCCCTTAGGTTTGGGTAAATCATATGACCTCATTTCTTAGAATTTGTTTGCCTTGGATCACTGTCTCTTATTGACACTGGATCAGTTCTAGAGCATTAGAGGAGGCTCTGCCCTGATGACCTGCACTGGACACCGACTCATGAAACCTGGTCTTGAGTTTCAGCCCCACGGGCACTAGCTGAGTGCCTCGGTCAAGTTCGTTAAGTTTTCTTAGCTTAAGTTACTCTTCTTTAAAAGAAAAGGTAAGAGGATAAAGGACAAGTATATAAATTTTAAAATCATTTCTCAAGTAAAATTAAAAAAAGATAAAGTGTTTGTATAGCTGATCTTAACTGTCTTTTTATTCTTAAGATAAGTGGATAACAATCTTAAGATGTGAGGCCCAGCAATTCTGGTCTCCCTGCCATAGTTCAGCCACCAACTGGGTTCTAATCTCAGGTTGTCTGTTCTTGATTTTCCTTTTGCTTTGAGGGCTCTTGTCTGACTGTTCACATGGCTACTTCCTCACTACCTTAAAGTCTATGCTTATATTTTACTAATCAGAGAGAGTTTCTCAACCCCTATATAAAACAGTACTCTCTAATCATTTGTTATTCCCTCTAACATGCTTCATTTTTCTTTAGAGCATTTATCACTATCTATCTCTATGTCAATAAATATACTCCTTCAAAGTAGAGACTTTATTTATTGCTTTATCCCTAGTATCTACAATAATGCCTGTTATGTATGTATGTGTGTGTGTGTGTATATTTATCTTTAAGATGTGACATGTGTTAAATAAATATACAAATTAATGTTCTCTAACATACTAGTGAAGGGCATATGAGTTTTGTAAAGTGTAACTGTACAGCTTCACAACTTCTCAATTTGTATTACCTAAGACAAGTTAAATAACATCTTCTGAGCGCCAAGTTACTTTTCCATAAAATCTTATATTATCTCTAGGGTTGTCCTAACCACGTTGGCCCATGTTCACCAACTTTCAATATATTTTTTATGCGTCAGCCAGAGTTATCTCTTCAAAATGCAAATATAAATAAGTCACTATTTTATAAAGTCCTTTAATGATTTGCTTAGGAGAAAGCACATTATTGCTTTAATGACATTTAGGACAGAGTTCAAAATCCTTAATTTGGTCCTGCCAGATTTAGAGCCTGCTTATCTTACAGATCTCATCATATGTCATGTCTGAAGGTCTTTTTTTTTTTCTTTTTTTTCAGGCCCCTAACAGCATCATGGTCTCTCTTGACTTCAAACCTGCATTTGCCTTGCCTTTTATCCTTTCTCCCTCAGTTTCTAATGTATCCTTTTGCATAGCTAATTCCTATTCATCCTTCAAGTCTCACATTGAATGCAAATCTTCTGTATGCCTGTCTGCTTGCCTATCTATCTAGCTATCCAACCCATGTTGACAGTAGGATACTGCCAATATTTAACCATGTTCGAACTATAAAATGGTGATTTCTTATGACTTCACCTAGACTGTCTGTCTTTCTTGGCTACACTTTAAGTTTCATAAGGAAGGGAGCATGTCTTTCTTATTATTATATTCTCAGAGCTAAGCACAGTGCCTAATACTTAGTAAGTTTTCTATCAATATTCTTTGAATTAATGTGCTGTCACATGACAACGATTATCATCGTGAAAACAGCGTTTGGTGATTATTTTGCTGCCACCATAAATATTTTGTAAAACTGCATCTGCGACTATATGAAAATCATGAATGATGGTAAATTATTTAGAAAGAGAAGAAGGGGAAGATCAAGGAGGAGGAAAATGAAAAGGAAGAGTTTGAGAAAGAGGAAAAAAGGACAGACCCGAGAAAGGGTGATGGAAGAAAAATTAGGACACAAATAAAAATGAGGAGGCAAGAAGGAAGGGAGAAAAAGGAGAGGACAAGGAAGAAATACAGAATTTTCACCTTTCAGCAACTTGAATTCTTTCAGGTCTATCAATTAAGGAACAAGGTTATTTCACTGTCAGTTGTTTAGTTGGCTGTCCTGGTCTATCCCATTTTCAGTAGACATGTATTCATTCTTTTAGCCATTTTTCTTGGTCCCAGTTTTGATTACCTAGCTATAAATTTATAGATCATAACTTACTTCTTTTTTCAGGTGCCTCTCATTTTCACGAATTTCTATCTCTTTCATTTTTAAGACTAATTCTATATAGTATATTTCTATTTTATTATTTAGATTTCTTTTCTGTTGTTTCCATTAGACTTTTCTCTTGATTTTTATTTTCTTATTTAGTTATATGTTTATATTTCAAGGAATATTTCTCATCTTCTAATTTTAAAAATTTTGCTTACACTTTATTGATATGTGAATTTTATATGAATCTCAATATCTCAACCACAAATGTCTCCAACAACTATCAATGAAGCAAATAAGGCAGATTGCCCTTTATATAAAAATGAAGTGTCAAATAATAATGACAATAACATAAACAAATCAAAAATACAAATTGCTGTTTTGCAGAAGCATCATAAAAAAGAGAAGTTATGCAAAGTAATTATATTTCATGATTATTATCAGAAATTGCAGCAGTTTCTCTGAAGAAAATGTTAAAGGTTAATTATTCAAAATAAAATGAATAGAAAAAAAGATCGTTTTGAATCATTTCGAAAAAAAGTAACTTCTTATGAGGATTAATTAATCCATAGTTTATATTTACATGTCATTGTTGAAGTCTGTATATTTATTAAGGGTATTTTTGGTTTTGCTTTTCATCTAAAGATATAGGAGAAATAAAAATCTCCAATGTTGGAATTCATTAACTGTTTTAAGGGAGACTTTGAAGCTGAAATAAAAAAACAAGATGGAAATAAGAGTAATAATGACTGGGGAAAGGTCTTACCATCTAGATCATTCTCTGGGGTCTCCGCTGTATACCAGTTGGAAGGTGGTCCAGTGCCATTGACTGTCATGGCTGACACTTGAAAACTGTACTGACTTCCTTTTTCCAGTCCTGTAAAAGAATTTTCCACAGAGGAAAAAAAATTACTGAATAACAAGTATTTCTAGCTGGGTTTCAAAAGTTTTAGTTAAATTTTAACGATAGTAGATGTGCTTTATGTTGTTTGTGATTGTTGTGGTAATTATTGTTATTTTGGACAAAAGGGCAGAAATATGACAGCAAGAAATCAAATTATTTTTCATATATTCTCATTTATTTTTTTCCACTTTATAAAAATGTATTCCTGAAAATGGCCTAGGGGAGATACAGAATGTAAAATATGAATGATGAAAAAATAATCAAAAATAGCAAGGATCATTTTTTCTCACAGTCCAGAAGAAGCCCACCTATAAATCAAGAACAGTCAATCTGAAAATTTATGGCTTCATCATCCATTCAAGGTCAGTGATGATGTTATCTTTGGGCCAAGAAAGAAGAATCCAAAGCTATTATTTTTCAGCAGAAAACATTAGGGCTTTCGTCTCTTAAACCATAACAAGGCATACTTCGTTTTGCATTGTTTCCATAATAGGGCATGACAAAAGTCTATCTCTACGATAATTTGGACATATAATACCATACACAGGGACTATTTTAGAGTACACAGAGAGCACTGGTAGATTAGCTAGGCCCCATCGGTCATTAGTATGATATGTGAAAATTATTTATGTAAATAATTTTGCTTTTAGCTAAATTGCAAAGTGGCTCATTAATGTAACAAATTATTGTAAAACAAATGACACTTGTTGAAAGATGACATGACTTTTTTGAGATATTGAGGACTCAATTTAAATTGTTAAGTTTTTAAATCTCAAGGCACTGAACAACCTGAATAAAGACAAAAATATAATCCTTTTTCCTCCATTAATTTAAAATAAGACAAACATTTGGTGCCAAGGAAATTTCACAAAGGAAATAAACTACTGGAGAAATGAAGTTTATATCATGTACATTATGTATATGTAGATTTCTTCCATAGGAGGATGAGCAAATCTTGGTATTAAGGGGAATTATAGTTTACTACTAAGAGAAGACGATGTTCTAAGTGATGGTTAGAATGGGCTCAATGTCAAGGGACGGCTGCCTTCAATAAATAGCACTATTAGAGGAGACCATTCGATTAATTTGCCTATACACAGGTATCTATAACACAAAATGTCATCCTTTAAAGAGACTTTCAATTTTATAAAATAGACCAAAACTCCATGAAGACATGGACTGAAAATGGTGTTGGTGCTGTTGTTGTTTTGTTATTACTGGTGTTTTGTATTATTAATTTTATTAAATTTATTGGAGTGACATTGGCTAATATAATTATATAGATTTCAAGTGAAAAATTTTACATCATCTGTATATTGCATTGTGTGTTCAAATACCTTTCTATCATCATATATTTGATCCTCTTTACTCTTTTCTACTTTCTGCAGTACCCTTTCCTCCTTTCCCTCTGGTAACCACCATAGTGTTGTCTGTGTTTATGACTTTTTGTTTGTTTATATATCTTATTCATTTATTGCTCTCAGTTTTATATCCTGCATGGGAATGAAATCACATGGTTCTTGACTTTTTCTGTCTGACTTATTTTTTTAGCATGATATTCGCAAGATCCATCCACATTGTTGCAAATGACAGCATTTCATCTCTTCTTATGGCTGAGCCATATTCCATTTTATATATGTAGCACATCTTCTTCATCTAGTCATCTACCAAAGGACACTTTGGTTGTTTCCATGTCTTGGCTACAATGAATAATGCTGCAATGAACATAGGGTACATATATCTTTAAGAATAAATATTTTCACATTTTTTGGGTAATTACCCAGAAGAAGGATTGCTGGGTTATATGGTAACTCTGTTCTTAATTTTTTGAGGAACCTCCATACTGTTTTCCATAGTGGCTGTATCAACTTACATTCCTACTGGTGGTATATGAAGGTTACTTTTTCTCCACAACCTCTCCAATGTTGCTATTATTTGTCTTGCTTATAATAGTCATTATAATAGGTGTAAGGTGGTATCTCATTGTGGTTTTGATTTGCATTTCCCTGACAGCTAGTGAAGTTGAACACCTTTTCATATGTCTGTTAGCCATCTGTATATCTTCTTGGGAGAAGTGTCTGTTTAGGTCCTCTGCCCATTTTTTAATTGGATTTGTTGTTGTTGTTGTTGTTAAGTAATATGAGTTTTTACATATTTTAGATAATAACCCTTTATTGGAGGTATTGTTTGTATATCTCTTCTCCCATTCAGTTGGTTGCCTTTTTGTTTTGTTGATATTTTCTTTTCCTGTGAAAAAGGTTTTTTAGTTTGATATATTCTAATTCATTTATTTTTGCTTTAACTTCCTTTGCTTTTGAGGTCAAACTCATAAAATCCTAAGACCAAGGTCCATAAGTTTAGTACCTATGTTTTCCTCTATGTATTTTATTATTTAAGATCTTATATTTAGAGCTTTGATCAATTTTGAGTTAATTTTTGCATATGGTGACAAATAACAGTCAATTTCACTCTTTTGTATGTAGTTTTCCAGTGTTCCTATCATCATTTATTGAAGAGGCTTTCTTCTCAGCACTGTATGTTTTGGGATCCTTTTGTCAAAAATTATTTGTGTGTGTGTGTGTGTGTGTGTGTGTGTGTGTGTGTGTGTGTGTGTATATATATATATATATATATACAATTGCAACAACAACAACAACAACAACAACAAAATACCTAGGAATAAACTTAACAAATAATGTGAAGGACTTATACATTGAAAACTATAAGACATTATTAAAAGAAATTGAAAAAGAAACAAAGAAATGGAACGATATTTCATGCTCATGAATGAGAATTAACATAATTAAAATGGCCATATTACTCAAAGCCATATACAGATTTAATGCAATCTCCATCAAAATTCCTATTATTAGTGTTTTAACTGTATATCCACAGAGCCCACTACCATGCCCAGCACATGGAAAGCAGAGACATAAAACAACTGTTGCAAGGTACACTAAAGCAATGCTTAAATCGAATGGAATATTATATTCAAATACAATATCTAAAATCATCAGCAAGGTGGCAAATGCATATCTTTGAACAAAAGGACTTTGTTATGCTTCAAGTAGGCTTATGCTCATTTTGATTTATCTTTTGGTTGAAACAGCATTTATCTGATATCTGTAAACATTTGCACCTTTTCATAGGCACTGTTGTTGATACTGAGGTAAAGGGATTATAGAGCTCTTCTAAGAAATTAAAAAAACTAATAGGGAGAGAACTTTGAAAAGAAATGCTTACTGATTCATTGTAGTTCATGACCTTCACAGTGGTCTTATCTAAAACAGTTTTTGTCCAGTAAGAGTACACTCTTTGTATTAGGTAGAAATTTAACTTTATTTTTCTTTGAAATGGAGGAACAATTATGTCAATATCATCTCCAACAACTTATCTGAAATGTCATCTGTGATGGTTGGTTTTCTGTGTCAGCTAGGCTAGGCTACAGTTCCCAGATATTCAAGCAAACAGTGTGCTATGAAGATATTTTGTAAATGTGACATGTCCATTTTTGGTCGATTTTAAGTAAGGTGTATTATCGATTCAATCAAGTGAAAGGCCTTAGGAGGAGAGCTGAGGCATCCCCTGAAGAAGAAATTTTACCTGTAACAGCAGCTTCAGCTAGAGAAGTCCAGCCCGTCTTTCCTGTCCTGTGGATTTTGGGATTGTCAGGCCAGCCATCACAGTCACTTAAACTAATTCCTTAAAATAAATCTCTTAGAATGTATCTCCTACGGTTCTGTTTCTCGTGTTGAACCTTGACTTTCACATCATCTTATTGTATATAATACTTTGACATAAAAATGGAAATCTTTTTGAATTCCTGTATTCTGTTCCATTGATTTAATTTTAAATCAATTCTTTGTGTGTAGAATTCACAAATTCTTAATAGAAGTTAATTAAAACATCTCATTATAAATTAGATATGCAAATTTATCCTAAAATTTTGCCAAATTTGGATTTATATATTTTGAATTCAGGATCTGTTACTATCATTAATTCAGTTTGAGTAAGACAAAGGTGTGCTAACAGCTCGAAGTTAACATCAGAAGGCAGTTTAGAGATCATTTATTTGGTGTCTCACTTGTCCAGCTCAACCATACACTGTAGGGAAGCATTCCTATCATCCTCTTTGCTGCATCTGTATTAATTAGATCTCTCTGAAAGCCCTACCAAATTTCTTTGATGTATTATATTTAGTTTAATTTTAGTAAAAAAGACTGCATTTTATTCTAGAAGATAGCTGTGGAATATCACTACAAACACCTACAAATGCTAGGTTAAGTACAAAACTTTTTAAAGTGTGCATAGAATTCCAATATTAAAAGACATCTTAATGTCTAGTGAAATGGCCCATCTAATGCTGTACATGTAACAAAGTGGTCCTGTAAATAAAGCAAGAATACCTTTGGAATAAGAAATTCACCAGCGGAGGAAACTCACTTTCAATAATTTGGCTGGTTAGAAAGTTCTTACTTAGTCTGCACTGAATCATCTTCACCATATTATTACCTATGCATAAATCTTAGTTTTACACAGTGGCATAAAAAAATTAAATTCCTCCTTCAAAATATCTTTACCCAAGTCTTCTGATTCTAAATTCAGCACCTCTGTACCAAATCTTTATCAACAGATTTAAACCTGGGTACCTCGTCTAAGTATGTGTAGAACACAGTGATAAGCAGATATAGAAATTTTGCCTTTCAGAAATGAAGTCTGAAAATGACCTTCAGAATTCTAGGTTGCAGATATTCCTGCTTCTTTGCTGTGAGGGACACTTGTCTGGGCAGGTTTTAGATGTACTGAATGTTATTCTAATCTCAATTTCCCGTGTAAAGTAATTAGGTAATAAGAACTGCCTTTCCATCTTAGATTATTCTTTTGAGAATCGAATGACAAACTGCTTTGTAAAAATTGTCGGTGAAATTAAGCATTTAATGGATATAAAGATAACTAATATTTGCAGGTTATTTTCTTCCTTAATTTTCAAATTCCCTCTGATTTTGGCACAGAATACATTATTACTTCACTTTAAAGATAAAAATATTATGGCTCAGAAAAAAATAAAGCAAGGACACCGTGTGGTGTTTTCATCACAATTTGGACCGCTCCTGGGTGAATTCTTGGGGCTCTGCCCTACCTCCTGAGGGGCTCTAGAGAGGCGTATTGTTCTTGTCAAAGGCCTACCCAGCCTAGGCTGTGGATGTACAAGGGACAGCAGCAGCAAATGTTAAGCACTGTGAAATTAGGAAGGGATTTTTGTCTATTATGATTATATCCAGAACTGAATAATGGACAGGAAGACAGAACAGAATTGATGAATCTATTAATTTGGCAGTGGACTAACCTGAGAGATCAATAAAACCCCAAATCCAGTTTAAGGCAGAATTAGGTTGTACTCTTCCTTGGAAAAAATGTTACCTTGTTAAAAAGAGGAGGTATCTTCAAGAGTTACACCAACAATCACCATGAACCAGCAATATTTTGGGCCCCAGCACTGATAGCTGGTATGAAAGGTCTTCCAACGCTGCATGGATTAATTGATTTGCTCATTCATTCGTTGGAGGTGGGGTAGAGGAAAGCCATCTGTAAACAAAACTGTTTTGTGTATGTATTTCTAAAAGGTGCTATCTGAGATGTGTTTCCTGAGTTGGACTAGTAGAAATATTAAATAGTACTTTTAAAATAAATTGGTTCAAAAGCATTGATTTGACCTTCTCTAGAGTTATTTGGCTTCTATAGCTGCAAAGCTAATCTTCACTTTTTATTATCTACAAGATATCTCTTTCTGTCTCTGAATAAACACATAACAATACATTTATTGCCTATAGTAAGCAATACATTAACTAGAGTTTAAGAGTTAACAATATAAATTTTCAGTTCTGGAAGAATCAGATTTGATTTTCCAAAACTTATTAGGTGTGTGACTTTGAAAAACTTACTAGCTCTCTCTCTTTGCCTAAGTTTCCTCATCAATAAAATGGGAAAATGTAAACAAAAACTGTGATAAAGATTAAATTTGAAATATATAAAGCTTTTTTTCCTATCATGGAGATTTTTTTTCAGCTTTACTGAGGTAAATTTAATGTACTAAAAAATGTACATATTTATATATACATTTTGAGAACTTTTGATATACGTAAACATTGTAATACCATTACCAAAATCAAAGTAATCAATATATCTATGACATCCAAAAAACTCTCCTGTCCTGTTGCTTTTTTTTAAATGGTAAGAACATTTAGCATGAAATACCTTTTAACCAGTTTTTAAGTGCACAATACAATATCATTAACTATAGGTGCTATGTTGATGATCACTAGAACTTAATTCATTTTGTATAACTATCACTTTATACCCATTAAATAACTTGGCATTTCTACTCCCCCTCTCCCCTGGCAACCAGCAATCTATATTCTGCTTCTGTGAGTTGGACTATTTTAGATATCTCATGTCAGTGGAATCATGCAGTATTCGTCCTTCCGTTACCGACATTTCACTAAGCATAATGTCTTTCAGGTCCATCCATTTTGTTGCAAACAGGAGGACTTCCTTCTTTTTAAAGGCTGAATAATATCCCATTGTATGTATATACCACATTTTAAAAATCCATTTGTCTTGTCTATGGACATATGGGTTCTCTCTGTATCTTGGCTATTGTGAATAATGCTGCAATGAATATGGGAGTACAAGTATCTCCTGAGATCCTGATTTCAATTCTTTCGGATCTATACCTAGAAGTGGGATTGCTATGTCATTGAAAGTTCTATTTTTAGTGTTTTGAGGAACCTCTATACTGTTTTCAGCATAGTGGTTGTTGTCACAGTTGATATTGGTATTATTACTGTTATAAATGTTAAATTTAGTTTAATATTAATACTCTTTTACAGATCCATATAACAGCCAGAGTCATTCACAATAAAGTGAGCTAAAGAAAACAACATTGTATAGTACAAGGAGCACAAAACCAGGAGTCAGAATACCTGTGATTTAGTTGGGATGGTTCCTTTAACTAGTGACAGATTTCACATCACTCTTAAGACCTCAGTTACCTCTTCCATAAAACTAGGGCTTTGGGTGAGATGAATGGTGCAGGTCATGCTGTTTAATTCCATCACAGTGTGTGTGTGTGTGTGTGTGTGTGTGTGTGTGTGTGTGTGTGTGTGTGTGTTTCCTAGCTGCTTCTAAGTATAATTTAATTCTAAAGAAAGTATGATGTAGGCAGCAATGTTTTTCTTAGCTGCAAAAAAATTCTATTGTTGAAAGCGAATCGTCATCTGCCTGTTTCTATCCCCAATACTAAGTGCCTTTAAGCTCTGTAATTCTCCTGTTCTATGTCTAATTTCTTAGAACTTATGGTAAGAGACGGTGTACTATTCAAACAATATAATCTCCCTTTATTTCCCTAATGTTAACCTTGTTATAAAATTGCAAAGCTATTGTTTCAACTTTTTAGTCCATAAAATACCAATGTGTGCTTATCATTATGTTTATTCTATATTCTATTAGCCATGAAATACAAGAAAATCTCTAAATTCAATTCTAAACAACCTTCCCTGAAGAGCACTCAAAAATTAGAAAGTCCTTTAAAATTTAGTTGATGTGGATTCCCACAATAAAACTGATAACAGTGATTTAAAATCCTTGTTATAACTCTGAATTACTTTGTTTTTGCAGATGTCTCATTATCCTAGCAAAACACACACAACAACAAACACCTGTCTAACAGATAAAAGATTGTAAAAAAAAAAGTTTGAGTATCCACACTTGAATATTTATGTCATCCAAACGAAGCATTCTGGCATTTCCAATTTTCTAACAGCCAAATCAATATATCCATGTGTCTTATAGGTATTGAAAACATGGGGTCAAATCCTGTACATTTTAAAAGTTCTGAAGATTCATATAGAAAATCAATACTTCTGCTTACTAAAAAGTGCATTAGTTACAAAATATTTCTTGAGGATAAGTCAAAACCACAGACAGTCTACCACTGTGTGATACTTCCCGGTTTCTCCACACTTTGTACACTGAACAATCCCACAAGATCTAGAAATGTAACAGACATGACTGAAGCTAGGTCACAGAGTGGCGGAGAGGAAGACAGAAGTTTTGTAAAACTTGCTTTTCATGTTTTAACAGTATGAATCTATTATCTGGCTCTTTTTATTTCTTTAGTTCGAATTAAAAATGGAGTCTGTGACTTTTTTTGCAATAAGTTATCAGGTACAGCTGCAAATATAACTGCTCAGGTTATGTTTTCATTCCCGAATGCATTTTATAAGTATTGAAATGAAGAAGGAACAGTATGAATAAAGGCTTCCTATTTGGAGTTCAGATTTCTACAAATCTATGAAGATGGAAATAGGTGTTTGTAAGCTAGTCCAATAATAAGCTAATTAATTCATCCCGTTTCTTTGCTTTTGGCTGGAATGATATTAAACCAGAGTGGTGATGGGTTATCTAATGCTGATTAGAAGCTCTAATTGTCACACATATTTTAGATAAATAAAAATGTAGGACTGAATTATTTATTTTTGAATAAAGTTTATTAGAGATTACAATTAAAAATGATTGTCCTTGAGAGGAAAAACATAAAAGGAATCTGTGGTGAGGTGAATACTGTCCCCTCAAACCTCATGTACAATTGGAACATCTGAATGTGACCTTCCTTGAAAAAAGGTTCCTTGCAGATACAATAAGTTCAAGATCTTGAGATGAAATCATTCTGGGTTTACAGTGTGGGTTTATGAAAGACTGGTGTCCTTATAAGAGGAGAGGACACAGAGTCATACAGAGGAAGGTGACGCAAAGATAGAGGCAAAGATGTGAGCAAGGACAAACCAAGGAATGTCAAGGATTGCCAGCAACCGTCAGAGGTTAGAAGAGAGACATGGAATGAATTCTCTTTCAGAGTCTCCAGAATCGACTCTGCTGATACACAGATTTTGGACTTTCAAATTCCTAAACTGAAATAATACATTTTTGTTGTTTTAAGCTACTATATTTATGGTAATTTGTTCCACAGTCCTAGAATTATTATAGGGTCTTTAATAGTAAAAAGGCTAATACTTGCTGCTCTATATGGTTATTTTTTAAAATTATTATACCTTCGTAAAGAGAAAAATTCTAAAAATCTGTATAGTTAGGGAGTTAGAATCTTGATTTGATAATACTGAGCCGAATGTGATAAATTCAATTTGTCAAGAACACTCACAAATACTAAATAATTCACACCAGCAAGTTGTGGCTACCCTTCTTCATTTATTTTCTGGACTACCTACTTCTTACCTGTTCAATGGGCATATGGCTAGCTTTACTGGGAGAAACCTCAATTTTTGTAACTATTCACTTTGCACATGCAATTAAAATATATATTTTATTATTATTAAAGTAAGTAATAATTACTATTAATATTTTGGTGTCTCTATTATTATAAATATTTCCAATGAGTTCACATATTTTTGTTTATAAATATGGGCTTGTATACCAATACTGATTTAACACTGATTTATTCATTTAATATGTTTAAGTTATTTAACAGATAATTTAATATTTTTACATTACATTTTCAATAGATATGTAGTTTTCCATAATATGATTGTCTGAATTTTCTAGATAACTGCCTATAATTGAATAATTAGGGTATTTTTTCTCATTTTTTGCTATTAAAGTAACAGTGCGATGAACATGTTTATAGTTAAAACCTTTGCAAAAAATATGGCTGTGGAATTGGAATAAACTCCTAAAAGTTCTAAACCTGGATCACACACTTATTCTTCATAAATATACACACACATATATTACATCTGTATATAATATATCTGCACATTGCTTCCAGAAAGATTCTAGAAATTTTCTGTCCCACACGGTATGTGAAAGTTCTGATTTTTCTAATATGCTTTCCAGAACAGGGTATCATCATTCGTTTCTATAATTATTACTTTAATCAAAGGAAAATACTAATTTATTTTTGTTTTAATTTGTATTTCTAAACTAATAGCATTGAGTATTTTGTTATGCTTATTGGCCATTTACAGTTCTGTAAATTGAATATCTGATCCTCAGTCTTTCTATTGAAATGCTCATCCTTTAATTTGTTATTTTATAAAAAGAAGTTTATTTTATATTTCAAATCATTTTCATTTGAGAAAGAAAAGTGATGATTAAAAAAAGTTTCAGGGCTTCGACTGCTCATATCTATTAAAATACAAGGCTTGGATTAAATTATCTTTAGGGTCTTCTCTTCTTATCTAACATAAATCTTAGGAATTATACTGAAAAATTTTCAGCAAGATTTTTTCATTTTCGTGGTTTTTTTCAAAGTAAACTACATGTCGTATTAAATATTCAAATGAATACATATACCTCACTTTAACTTCAATTATTTCTACCTTCTTTCCATTATTTCATTAGAGAAAAAGGCATAGAACCTTAGCCTTTCTTAAGCTTTTTAAATGGCATGGTAGAGTACCATGACTTCCACATATATTTCACAATGCCTGCCTAGGAGACTTTGTCCAGATTTAAAACAAGTAATGTGTTTTTTGACAATTTACTTTGGAAATATTCTCACCATTATGCTAAAATTTTATAGGCATAAAAGGCAAACAACCTGAGTGGATCAGAAAAAAAAGGTTCCTATCAAGTCTCAGATTGTTAGCTGAACAATCGGCTTAAAATTTCTGTGTGTGACAGGGTGTGCATGAGTCACGATGATTTTAGATGGAAATTTATTGAGAACTTAGTACAGAGAAAGGAATAAATAAGGGGTAACTATCTTTTCTTCTTATTTTCAATAATACTTTATTTTATCTACTAGCCATAACTTATGAATTTTCATGTATATATTGTCCTGAATCCTGTTTACGTGCCATCCCAGATTTACTCAACTTTACCCACCAATCCTCGCCATGAGTCATTGCTACAAGCTTTGATTCCTAAGCCCCTGGCAATAGTTCATGCTCTGCTTACGGCTCTCAAGTCCTAAGTACTGCTGCTGCTACCCTAGACCAAACCATCATCACATGTGTGCTGATTGACAAGGATAGAATTCCATTTGCACACTCTCTAGAAGTTCTGGCTTCTGAGGGAGCTGTCTGGAGGTAAAGGATGCAACTTGTCAGTGGATTTTGACTAATGATAGATAAGAAAGAAACTGCTCACACTTCCTTTCCAGCCATTGACTGTGAGATATAGTAGTTCACACAGCCTCTCAGGAGACACCACATGAGACCAAGCAAGCTCTGTGTTTGTACCAAACTCATGGTCAGCTTGATGATATGCCACCATTATTTGATTTCTTCTCTACCCTGGCTCATTTCCCTCATTCCTTCACTCTTGTTTTCCTGGGCTTGTGCCCCCAAAGGCTTGACTTTGAAAGTTTTCCTCAATCGCTGTTTTCTAGGCAACTAAACTGATAGGTGTTGAGTTCCAAAAGTTAAAAGGAAATACACAATTATTAATTTGAAAAAATAAAAAAAATTACCTAACTTGTGCATAGAAACTGGGCCTCATTTTCATAGTGAAGTCCAACCTACTATGAGTTCTACCAGTATTGCCAGAAAAGTGAATTTACTTACATATTTATGAATAGTACAATAATCTGTCTATTTATTTTCCAAGCTACCCATTTCCCAACCCTATCATCACCCCTGGAGATTGGAGAAGGCGAGATCAAAGTGATTAAATGACTTTTAAGAGTTATTAGTTAAAAAGTTGAAAGTTATTTGATAACAGGAGTTATTGTTGAATTAGCAATGCTGAGAAACTCATATGATTAAAAAAAAAAAATTATGATGTATTTATTAAAAGGATGATCCAGAAACGAAATATATAAAGAATTGTAGAGAATAACAAGTTAAAAATATAAAGGTTGTTCTTGTTCAGACCAATAAATATCACCTTCCAGGAAAAAAAAAATATGTCCATTGGAAGTGAGAGTATATTTTATTCCTAAAGCATTTAATTCATCAAAATCTTGCAAGACTACACCATGTGAACACTGACCTGTGAACAGGTACCAGAGGTTGTTCGGTTCCAGCGTTTCTATCTCACCCCTGCGGGTTGTCTTTCTGTGTCGAATTTTATAGCCAGTAATAAATCCATTTTGTGTTCCTGACGGAGGAGGCAGCCAGCTCACTTTGATACTCTGTAAAATAATCAATATAAATTAAAACACTGGAGAAAGGATGGACAAAAAGATAGGGTCTAAGAAATGACACAAACCTGAGTATGAATAAAGCAAAGAAGCAAAAAGGGTTAGCAATCGCCCCTTAGAACCAAATTAAATCCATTCTTACAATTTGGCAGTATTCCTATATGCCTAATTTTGACAAAAATACACAATTCATTTGATTGGCTAAGATCTTTGGGAGATAAACTAATGAATAAAATAATAATATATTATCCCTGGCTCCCAAAGAACACATAGCCTTGAATACACACAGACTCACTCACCCCTCCTACTCCTTCCAAACACATACATACATGCATATATGTAGACATGTTCTCTGCTCGCAAGTGTTTTAGAAGAGAAAACTAGATCTGATGAATAGTCATATCTTATATTTATATTCTGTAATATCCACTACATTCATCTTATTTTTATTTTTCAATGCTTCGAAGTAGTCATAGCAGATATTATCACCATTTTACAATTTTACAAGGAGGACACTGAAGCAGAGAGTAAAATGAACGGCCAGAAGTCACACTGTACCATCGCTGGTTGCTAGAAGATCATCCAACTGCTGACTCTAATATTCTTTTTACCATTTCCTACTAAATAAGTTATTATACAGTGTCTACTTGGGAATTCTATTCACCTAATTTCTCCTACAAAATATTCTAGAAAGGAACAAAACTGGATTTAAATACCTTTTAATATATTCAATAGGCCTTCCTATAAGTAGCCCTTGGCAAAGCTGTCATTTTCTAAGGACCACAAGCTTGTTTTTAAAAGTCAAAATTAATTTCAAGTAGAAAATGAAAATAAAAATGAAGATATAAAACCTTAGACCAAGAGATAAAACCTTATGATTTCCAGTTAATGCTTTGCTATGGCCTTGCTGAGAGACCTCTCATAAATCTTACAAATGACCTAAATTTCAATGTGCATATCGAAAAAGAGAGAATAATCGTGCTTAGTATGTCTACCAAATGATTGTAAATCACTTGATAAGCTTGAAGAACTTAATTATACTAATGATTACATGAAAAATACTTAGTTTTGACAGATAATTTTTCTTTATCATATTTGGGGATTTCCAGTGACTGCAAAAATTATTCCCACATAGCCAATACTTAATATCAATGCCTACCAGCAATTAATTAATAAAGCCAGCCATACACTCTACATGTCAGGAGGTGAACCGCCTCAATGGTTATTACTCATCTTTGAAAGTAATTCTATCATTTTACTCATCCCTCATATGTGGGTAGCAGCTAAGTTTATTAGCACCTCATTGATTTCAAGCACACACCAGCAGATTGCAGACTCTTGTGCTCAAATTTTCTAATTTTTTCTGCAGATGATATGGCTGGATATCCCAAATCATACTGTTTTGGGAAGTTAAATGAAAGTGTTCAGCTACTTTTTCTTATTTAAGGGTACGATGTGTTTCTTTTCTATAGCAGTTCTGCTCTGCCAGTGCTCGGACTTCATTGCCCATTCCCCCACCAAGCCACCTAAAGCTGTCACTGTTATGGGAACATTATTGTAACATGACCTAGTCTTCTTGGGCAAGCCTGGTAGTGATTTTTATTAAAAGTACTTAACACAATGGCCTTTGACTTTTGAAAAATCAATTCTAGTAGCTGTGACTTGACTTTTGGTCCTTTCATTACTTGAGAGAGAGAAATGAATCCTTTCACTGTTGCAGTGAATCAAGGATTAATTTCACAATTTTTTTTTCAGATTTGAAAAAAAAAAGAACTGTAAAATGCAGCTTCTCCAAATTCTGCCATCCCCCATCCCTAATTGTCTGGAATAGTCCTAATTTAGTGATGTAGTAGTATCCTTTTCACAGGCTCCATTAGGTCATTCCTTTATCTTCACTCTAGATACATATTAGTAAGAAAACAGAAAAACATAAGCCCGCCTCCTCAAATTTTTCTCAGAAGCCACATTTCATAAGCTTCTATTTTTAACTCTATGTATTCCATTGCACACTGACATTTTCCCTTAGTCTCTCTAGAGTGACCTGCAAGGAAAAATAAGTCCCTCTCCAAACACTTTCAGTTACTTTAGTAAAGAGCCTTTTTAAAATTTTAAGTGGTTTCACCTGGATGGCGGTCTTACTGAAGAGAATTGGAAGGCATCATTTGAAAAATGGTCCTTGCAGCAAACAATAATGCCTTGGCTGAAACACAGCAGGAATCTAAGGATCCTGAAACTTAATTGAAAATCAGTTATCAACTCTGCCCTTTCTTTCTGTTCTGTATTTCCGATGATTTGCTGAAGCCCATGTAAATTTGCTTGAAAAATGAAATATGCTTTCAGTACTCATGAGGCCCTATGGATTTTTGTTAAAAAGTGCCCATCAGCACTTCTACAGAACCTCTTTTTATTGTATACCCCACCTTCCCCTAATTTACATTTCCTCTGCCACTGCCCTAATTCAGACCTTAATTTATCATTGCTCAAAATATTGCCATGCTGAACTAATTGATCCCCACGCCTCCAGTGTCACATTGTTCACACCCATATCAGTCATCTTCCTTCCTTATCAGTGAATGAGCTGCTTAAGCTCTTGGAGCGCAAATTTTCTCATTATAATATGAGCTAATAACAGTACCTACCTCAGAGGACTGTGGTGTGGATTAAAGGCGACAAAGGGAACATCTTTAGAGGCTCCATCAGAGTGCCAGTGCATGATAATTATGCAATCGGTTGTAAATACTTCCAGGAAAGAGAAAGAGGGTGAAAGTGAGGGATCAAGAGATTAAGAAATGGGGAGGGAGAGAGTAAAGAAAGGGCAGGAAAGAAGGAAGGAAGCAAGGCCATGTACACTAATGATGCTCAGAATATGAAACTGCTTATTTGTGTATTGGCTCAACAGTTTTTCTTCTGTACATCAAAAGGAGCAGTGAGAGAGATAAGTTACCTAGAAACACATTTAAAACTTTTCATCCATAAATGTTTACTGACCAAATTACTCTGTAGTATGCTATTCACATTTTTTGTTGTAGCCAATAGAAACTTCGGGCCTGGGTAATAAAGAGGAGACCTTGAGAGAGAGTGAAGACTAGGGTAATACAGAAAAGTGTAAAGATGTAATATATATTTTTGGAGGTAGACTTGACAGGACTCGGTGATTTATTGAATGCCAAGTGTAAAAAAGAAAAAGTTATCAAGAATGACTCTCAGATTTCTGGCATAAACAACTCAGTAGATGATCATGTATTTACTGGGATCAGACTGTCTGAAAAATAACCCACTTTTAGAAAAAAGTTCATCAGACCTACTGGTAGCATAAATACATGACAATTCACAGAGGATGTACAAACAAAGGTACCCATATTGACAATATTCTATTTAGTGTGGGAAAGAGCATTTTTAATTTTATCATTTAGAATAAATGATATTTTAATAATGTCAAAATTATACAATAACACTTAATATTTCACCTTTGATATTTATTTAAATACTTGGTAAATATTTCTATTGATCGCCTGAAATCTAACTGAATTTCAAAATGAAATAGATATTAATTTACTAATATAACAGTATTTTAAACTCTATTATGTGTATAATTATGTGAAGGATTTTCAAAAACTGTTTTGCCTTTTTATAAACCTATATACTCTATGGTACTAACCAAGTGATGATTTGATAAAATGTCAAAAGATATTATAAAAGTCTATATACTTTTCCCTGCAGTTATAAACTATTCTTGCACACTTGAAATGTTTTTGCTTTACTGTCATAACTATGCAATCTCTTGTAATAAGTGAAGTTAGAAATTTGGATAGTATACTAAAATTGACATTCTCGAGTACATATGGGCAATTGTTATTCAAAATGACCTAAAGCCATGTTAACAAATACTTTGTGTGACACATTTCCAGAGTGAAGTCTGCTGGTAATGCATAAATTTTGAGTTAATTAACTATTTCATCAATAATAAAAGTATGATTATATATTAATTAACACTTGATTTTAAATAAAATTTTATGAACCTGTCTTAAATTCAGGCAAGAAACACTGCTTTGTTTTATTTAAAAAAAAAAAATGCTAACCTGTTGTGATCTTATTTAATGACTTTGAAATAATACAAACATTTCTTTATTAACCATCTTCCATTTGTCCCTGCCCTGGTGGCCTCCTGTTCATAGCTTGTGCCAGTAGGACTCCTATCTAGAAAGTGAGCCCTACTTGACTTACTCTAGAAAAATCCTGTTCTGGGTTATGCAATATGCTAGGCCATACTGGGACAATTTCTCAGGTTACTCAACTTCAAATACTGAAAATTTGCTTTAATTTGGGTTCCAGGTTTAGCAACTGGGTTTCTTTGGTAGAGATGCTGCCATGCTTCTTTGTGAATATTCTTTTGCCTTGTTAATCCACTTGGTTCATCAAAGACATTTGAGACTAAGTCCTCCAGCAGCTAGAGTCTCCTTTGTGAATCTATCAGAGCCTGGCTGACTTACTTGTCAATATTTATTTGCCTCTCTGAACCTAGGCAAGTTGTCAATTTTTATACTCTGAACTGTCTAAACATGCTGGCATTCTGAATCACCACCTAAAGCTTTTTCCGACACCACCCACCAGACACAACTGCTATATACCATTCTGTTTCTCTAGATCTGTGACTAGTCTTCCTGAAATAACATCCCTAATCACCTCCCTTACTCCTTCTGGTTCAGGGGGACAACCCTGACACTGAGTCTGAACTCCATACTCATTCCTCCCAGAGACCTGTCCTTTTCAGGTATATACAATAGGCACATAACAGATTTTTTTTTAAAAATCATAAACAGTGAGAAATGTCACCTGGAATATGCTCCATTTCTTATATGTTCCATTTTTATATTTCTAAGCTACCTTAAACTGGGCTAAATTTAAATTGATGTTAGGAAACTGACATGCCACTACTTTTCTCTGCCCCTTTAATCAAATTCTAAGAGCTTGACCTTCACAATTCCAAGGAAATAAGAGGAAGCTAATAACTTACCTAACCCACTTCATTTCAGCAGCACAGGGCCTTGAACCAATAAATTAAAGTCAAATATGTTTCCAAATCTTTGCTGTGATGTCCCTGATCCTTCACAGTCCTTGGAGACAAAGGACAGCCGGGGTATACTGACAATTTGACACTTGGGTAGACCAATGTTTTGCATTCTTTCAAAGTAACATGTTAGAAATATTTCTTGAGTTACTTTAAAGATGAAGCTCATAGTTCTCTTAGGAGAATAGTAGACAATAGCTGGATATGGCCCATAGACTCTTCTAGTAGTGTGGCTAATTTAACTCTGGTCCCAAATTGCATGACCATTCTATACAATTAACACCAGTCTTCCATTTCAACATTAACTCCAAATGTTAAATAAAGCTTAAATGTTAGGTACGGGTACATGAAGATATACTGGGATCTCCTTAATTCTTGTACCTAGTGCTTCAAAAATCTTATATTGTCTAGCATTCAGTTCTGAATATTCTGGGGAAAGGGAGAATAGTATTCTGCAAATAGAAGATATTCAGTAAGTGTAATAAGATGGATTGCAGGATGAATGCACTTCCACTCTCAGCTTTTCATTAATTTGCTAATTGATATTCAAAATCGTTTACCTAATTGCATCAATTGTACATTACATGGTCATCCCTATCTCCCAACTGGTTGTTGTATGGTGATCAATAACAAAAGGGCTTAGAAACTTTAAAACACTGAAAAATACAAAGTTTACTCTTATTTATTTTATTTCATATTCGTTATTAGTATTATTAGTAGTATGTACATCTGTTTCAAACTACACAAAAGGGCATTGAAAACTGAAGCAATTTTTCAAAGAACTGAGTCATCAGGTCACTTTGGCCTCACATGATTGGGCATTGAAGACATAGAAATAAATAAATTAATAATTCCCATTGAGGCTGAATTATCTTCACAAATACTTCATCTCATTGCAACAACTCGATTACACTTTCCTGGAAAACAACTTTCTTTGCCATTAAAAAATCATTTAGTGCAATGTGTGAAGAGGTGGTTTCTTTAATGGCAGATTTCACTATAGAAACAATGCTTCCTCCACTGATGACCAAGACTCTGTTGGAGTTGATTCGCAGATATGTAACTATGTGTGGTCTCCATTACTTCAAGAAAAATCAATTAATCTTTCCTGCCGGCCAGGCTTTCTTGGTCAACCAAATAAAATGAACCAAATACTCCTAAACTAACCAAGAAAATCACCGTCAACCAGAGTATAGTCCAGCCTAAAAAAAATTAAAAAAAGAAAAAGAAAGAAAGAGGTAGAATTGATGATGTGTACCTAGCATCTTTTTGTAAAGTTCTGGATTTAAAATAGGATTTTTTTTTCATTTGATGATTTACTATGCATAGCCTAGCAGTCAGGCCGGTTTTCTTCTAGATCCTAGAAACTGGGAATCCAATTTCAAGAAAGTATTCACATTTTGACAAAATTCCATTACAATAAAGCAATTTGGCTGTTCCCTAGAGTTCATGATAAAGTGATCTTACGAGTAATACATTTCAGAATTTGTCAGTATCAATAGACTTTATTCTCTAGTGCCTAAGTCATTCCCTGAGAGTAAACTAGATGTTTAGGGAGGGTCATTAACTCTTTCACATCACTAGGTCCTTTCTCAGACTATTCATTTCTACTAAATAAAATTGCTAAAAGCAATATAATAGCATTGATGCAGGAACTAGAGTTAAGAAAGCCAGAACACAAATACATCAGGGGAGTTATATATAAAATTGTATCCTTAAAAGGCACAAGAAAATAGACCAATATATAATTTAAGGTAGAAAATACAGTGTCCACTTATTTCTCATTTCTTTTTTATTTTAGAACACAGAAACCAAGATACTATTTAAGCAGTGAGGTGAATGGCATAACTTCAGAATAATTGATTTCATCAGATATATAAGCATCCTGAGGCAAAGAGATAAGAGTGTCAATTCTGATGTGTGCCATATGAAAATTCTTTCAAGTATGGCCTAAAATGCATTTATCAAGAATAACCAGTAATAACTCAGGGTAATGCAAGAATGCCCTCACACTAAAATGTTCATGATATACCAACTTTGTCTCTAAGAAATGAAACATTAGTTTAAAGGTTGTACAATGCTCAATAAGAGAAAACTATAATTTTTACAATAATTTATACTCAGAAAGAAATACAACTGGGATCTTTAAAATTATTGTCACAAACCAACTCCTATCCAACATGTGATGGAAGCAACATGATTGCAAATCAGTCTCATCCCATATAGAAAAATGTGTTTTGGTTTTTGTATTTTGCTTTTACAGTTATTAAAATTTAAACATGTCCAATACTCAGAAATAAGCACAGTTATTATAGACTATACTGAATATGGGAATCTTACTATGAAACTTTCTTTTAAAGCAGAAGCAACTATTTAACAGATGTATGTCTTCAAAGAAACTGTCAAATTAGGCCCTAAATAATTAATCCCTGAAACCAGCAGGCTTTCAATCTCAGAGCAGGCATCTCAAAGACAAGACTTACCATGTAATTACATGGGACATTACAATGTATTTATGAGGTCATTTGTTACAATGTACAGTAATTACAGAGTACTTACATAGCTATTTATGTCTCATAAAATGAAGTGAGACTAAATATTTTAATTGTGTTGGAGAAATAAGGGAAAATATTTGAGTTTCAAGTGTCAGGTGAGATTATAGGTCAGATACACATAACTCATATTAACAGCTGGCTGTTTCAAGAATCAGAAGGGTTTTGTGATGGTCTCTTGTTGTAAATTAAGATTTGAGAAATATTCTTTTCAAGGATAAAGTGACTAGAATTGTTCTTAATTTGAATCTGTAGGTAATGCTAGAAGATAGATCAATAACATACCTTACTAATTACACTTTGCATCCAAAACAGAAATGGCCAGACATTAGTGGAGTTGCTGGATTAGAAACAATGTCATGGACAAGGTCTTTATAAGTGACATTCCATACAACTAGACAGAATAATAAAATAGTAATCTTTATGTTTTTCACTTCTATTAATTTGGATAAAAATGGTATTTGCTCAAATTTTGAGAGCCCCTCTTCTTGAATACATAGCCTAAATTCATTGTTATTACCTAAAAAGGAGGAATCTGAGTAAAGTTTTCATAGTTGTGTTCTTTTTCCAAGTTTCTTCCTCTTATCCCAGTCTATACTTGAGAATTCTTACTTAGTCTAACAGGTGAATTACGGCAGCTGACAGAAGAGGTGTTTTTGCTTGTTGAATCTGAAACATCACTGGCATTTGAATAAATAAGACAGTTCATTGGTCCCATAATTACATTAATAATTTAAAAAATTAAAATTTAAAAAACTTTTTGGATTATGATCTGTTCTCCTTGAATTAATGTCTAAAGCAAATCTTGCTATTATTTACATGCAATGCTTTATTAATTAATTCATTAAACTTCCTAAATGCCTGCATCTCTGTTTCAGGCATGGTGCTGTAATTGGCATATTTACTTAAAATACTTTCATTGAAGAGCTTGGTCCTTTCTAGTGATAGATTTTTGATGTTGTTGTCAGATTGGCTTTACTAAATCTATTAAGCTAAGTAGACAGCTTATACTATGGTATCCTTTTGGGAGAATAAATTCTGGCTTTATATTCAGAGTTTATGCCTTTCAATTGGGATGGTCAATATTTGATGCATCATGAAATGCAAATAATATTACCTAGTCTTTGCTTATTCTTGCCACGGTGCCTCCCATTCATATGATTCAGTGATTAGAAAGTACAGAATAATTTTTAGTTATGATGGTGTAGGCAGAATATTCCTTTCTAAGCTTTAGCCTGTCTTGTGTATTTCAGCAATCATTTTTCAAAAGGAATAAATGTCAAGTTTTTTTTTTTTTTGGTCATGAAGGTATTCTAACCATCAAATTGCTGTAAATATGTGAACTAATTAATTCCTGTGAAGGCTGATCAGCAGGTTGGCAGTGATACAGGCTGCAGCCTCCTGGCAAAACAGGGATTCTCTCAGAGTTAACGATGGTTACATTTCTATATAACGAGCCCTGAATTTGCCAAATCCAGATACTCAGGGCCCACAGAACCATCTGCAGAATGTTGCCTGTTAATATGCAAATAAGCCAATTAAAATTCACAGACTCATTCAACTGCCTGTCAGGTCAATTCTGATCAACTGTACCGATATTATCTACACATTCAGAAAGAGAAGGTCCACTTCCCACTAACATTCAGCCACACTACTCAGACAGTACTTGAGGACATATTCTTAATAACTCATTCCAGTTTAAGAATAGTAGGAGGTGATTTACTTTTGAAAAAATTATGGGTAACTATCAATACTTCAATCAGTATTTCAATTAGATATGCAATCATTATGTATCTAATTGATTAACAATTAGCAACACCTGTAGTTGGCTAGAATTTTAATTACTGATTACATTACAACTGATGACTTAAAATGATACCTGGATGAACACTATTGGATTATAAAGGAAAAAAATCCAGAATAATTATTCTATTAAAATTGAGATTAAAATTAAATCAATAAGATATTTTTAAAAGTTTTTATTTTAAGCAATATTAATGGATTTTCCTTAAATTATACAAGAAGCTGACCAATGATCACTTTAATGTAAATAATCTGCCATTTTTCTGGAAGATGTGGAATTAGTTCAGAATAAGCCATTGTCCATCAGAACAATTGGCATGAGAAGGTCCTAAGTAACGATAGATAACAATAGAGTCCCATTTCCAATCTGTTTTATTAAATATTCTTGTTTCAGAGATGAAACATTTTGTTGATCTTTTGTCAAAAATATGACAGACCAATCAATACTCATCCTCAAAAGAGATCTTAGATCGTTTTCTTTTTTGAGGCATGACGAGAACCTAAATGTTTCAACATAGTTTTTAAAAGAAAGGAAATCAATCCTGGGCTAAATTTCCTTAAAACTAGGCCAGAGTAGCAAAACCTCCTGGTGTGCAAACTACTATGTGTTTTCATTTTGGTATTCTGAGAGAGGGTTTGTAGCAAATTAAGTATTAGTATTAGAATAATAACTCTTCCAAACTTAAAAATATTCTACAAATTTTCATACTATTACAATGTAAGTTTTGAAGATTTAAGACCTCAATAATTGATTGAGTTATGAACGACAGTAATTTTTTAATTTTTTTGGTATAAATGAAATATATGTACAAATGACTATCTTAAACATACTCAGAGCATTTGCAATTTACTTCTTTTTTGAAACGTTTCATTATAAAAATTTCAAACAAATACAAAATTAGAACAGTATGAGATACCATTTCACAATCACCAGGATGGCTATGATCAAAAAGACAATAACAATACTGGTTGAGGATGTGGATAAATTAGAATCTTCATACATTACTGGTGGGAGTGTAAACTGGTGCTTTGAAAAATACTCTGGCAGTTCCCCAAAAGGCTAAAGAGAATTAAATATGACCCAGCAATTTCTTCCTAGGTATTTTCCAAGAGAATTGAAAACATATATGCACACAAAAATCTTATATACAAATGTTCACAGAAGCATTATTCGTTAAGAATGAAAAATAAGTTGAAATGACCCAAATGCTTACCATCTGATGAATGGAGAAATAAAATGTGGCATATCCATACAATGGAATATTATTTGACAGTAAAAAGGAATGAAATATTAATACATGCTATAACACAAAAGAACTTTGAAAACATTATGCTAACTGAAAGAAGCCACTCACAAAAGATGACATGTTGTATAATTGCATTTATGTGAAGAGGTGCAGAATAGGCGAATTCTAGAAACAGAAAGTAGAGCAGAAACTGGCTATGGCTGATGCAATACGGGGGTAGAAGAGAAATAGAGTGTGACTGCTAAAGGCATTTCTTTTAGGGGTGATAAAATGTTATAAAATTAATTGTGGTGATGGCTGTATAACTTCATATGGGTGACTTGTATGGTATGTGGATTATATTTCAATAAAGATATTATAAAAAATAATTGCACCACCAAAAAATTAGAATAGTATAAATAAACTGCAATGTGTCCATCACTTGACTTCAAATTCTCATTTCACTTTCATTTATTTCCTACTAAACCCTCTCACCTGAGATTTTATTTAAAGAAATCTTTAAAATAATATGGGTTAATTCAGTAAATACGTCCTTCCTGTATATGTTTGTAAAGTGAAGAAACATAATATGTGTGAATCCTGTGTAAGTGGGAAGTATATTCTCAAGGGACCTGAATTCAATCTTTTTTTATGCCCCATCATTGGTATTCGCAAATGTTTGCAGATGGCAATGGTGACAGACTGGGCTAAACACAGTTCTAGGAGGAGGCAGTGTACATAGCAGCTGAGTCCCATTGCACTGCCTCAGGGGTTCCTGAGGACACTCAGAAAGTAAGGTACAATTAAGGGCTAAAGCATCCGCAAAAAGCTCAGTTGTTTAAGAGCTCTGATAAAGTTCGTGGAAAAGGTATGGAGGCACCATTCCAACTCCCTTTAAAAATGATTCTTATATAACAGAATTAGATAGCAAGACGTGGTTCCAGGTGTTTTTTTTTAGGGGTTGAGGGTGAGGGCAGGGAGATATAGAGTAGAAGCTGGTGAACGACTGCATACAGATGAATGGTTAAGCTAGGTATGAAATTTATAAAAGGCCTCAGAAAAATATTTTATATATTTAAGACTAAGAAAATGAAATAGAAATATATGCAATGTTTTCATGGGCTATGTGCTGTTTCTGATAGTGATTTTCACAGTTCTAAATTTCCAATTATTTGCTTAATCATTTGATTAATGCCTTTTTAGCCCCTAGAACTAGCTCATAAACTTTCCTGCTGTTTCTTACCACAGAACCCCTAGTGTCAACAATGCCTAAAATTTAGAATACACTCAGTAATAGTTGTTGAATGAATTAATGAATAAGTATTTTAATCAGAACAGTTCTTGAATTAACCAAATTTCACTTTAAATCATAGTGCTTTCCTCTTCTTTGTTACTGATATATCAGTAACATTATCATAATACTTAGAAGACATTACTTGTGTGGGCCTGATTTGGCTCACTCATTTGGCAGTGAGAAAAGAAATAAAGAAATGAAAGACAGAATGTAGGATAGTTCTTGAGGAGTATAATAAGTTTGAAGAAAAAAAAAAAGCAGCATGCTAAAAGGTGAGCATGTACTTGTAAGGATGAGAACCATTATCTACACTCAAATGAATATAAAATCGTGGTGGAAAAAAACCTACTATTTGAATTTTGTTTCTCCATAACTTCCACCAGGTGATGTCCTCAGCTCCCTGGAGTAAGAATGAAGACATTCTAGGGAGGAAGAGTATGGAAAGTAGTGGGCAGGTCACTGTGGCTCTAACATTATCAAGCTGGATGTTTATAAAGCAAAATGGGCCTATAATTAAGTTTGTCAAACTTATACCAAAGGTAATGAAACATTAATTTAGATAAGCATCAAGCAGGTAACAATCATGGCACAATTTTCTTTTGGGAGGTGGTGGTAAAATCACAGATTAGAAATAAATGTATGTCTTACAGACAGTGATTATATATAATTGTAATACTGGTCCATTGTTTAATTTTTCTCCTCAGTTGCTTGTAGGTTGAATGTGAAGTAAGTAGTCTAGGAGAACAATGGAAGAAGCATAACCAAAAGGCTATCTTGATGTTATACATTTAATTATTTTATCTGCACTTACTTATTATCTGTTGTCTTTGTTTTCAAAATTAGACTAAAATATTATGAAAGCATCTTTAAAATAATATGGATCTAATCAGTAAAAATTTCCTTCCTAAATCACTGTCTTAAGTGAACACTAAGTCTGAAGTTTGCAAAAAAGAAAGAAACTTAGTTCTTCCCTGGAATAAATCAGAATACACTTGTTGGGAGCCAAGCAGATGGCAACCATTGTCTTGTCTACCCCGATTTATTACATTTTAGACAATCTACTGATCAACACCGCTACTCTTTAAACTCAAGGTTTATCTTACTCATGAATTCTGGCTGAACTGCATTTTGTTTTTTTTTTTGCTCTAAGCTTTATGATTCATATGAAATACTGAAAAGCTTGAACAAAAATATTTCCCCATTCCTTAACTGCCTGTAGGTCAGTTGTAAAAACATTCACTTTGCAATAATTAGGTTAATGCTGACTTACTATTTCCTTCCTTTACATCTCCTTTTATTCTTTTGTTCATTAGCGAGTTACTTAAAGATCATGTGATACAGCCATTGAATATTACTGGAAAAGGCAAATGACCAACATTCTACACACATTGATTTTCTTTTTTTAAGATTAATGACTGGGGTCATTCAGTGCAGGCCTTTAAATTCTGTACCTAGTGGCATTTGTATAATTATAAGCCTGCACATATTCAATAAAAGGAGGCTAAATACTGTTGTCTGTGTATCTCATCTCTTAACTCAGAGATTAAAAAATAGAGTCCTTATTTTACCTCATTGTTTCTCACTTCAAAGAACATAAATATTTTAACAATTGGTTTGAAAGTGGGGGATAGCAGGAAAGATGTGAGAGACGTTAACATACAGAAATGATTAAATTCTAATATTATTCATTTATGACACTTTAATAAACTCAAAAGATATTAAACATTTTTTCTATTCAATTTCCTTTACTGTAGATATTTTTCAAGAGAGGACACAGAGGCAAAGTTACTCTTGGTT
Organism: Eidolon dupreanum; assembly: GCA_028627145.1. Taxonomy (NCBI): domain Eukaryota; kingdom Metazoa; phylum Chordata; class Mammalia; order Chiroptera; family Pteropodidae; genus Eidolon; species Eidolon dupreanum. The sequence continues at coordinate 75,468,627 of CM053504.1, read as the reverse complement.
CATTGGATATGGCTCATAGGAATTCCTACTTTTCTAAAGCTCTACTTCAGAAACTTTCTATAAGAACTATTCTTGCCTTTTCAATGTGTGTTAGCTTATCTGGGAGAAGATGTGTTAGGGGATATGCGAGGAGGAGACACTTAGGCTATAAGGCCTATGCATAGGTGTTCTTGTCCAGGAGAGAGTAAGGTTGAGAGGGGACAGCTGTAGTCAGAGAGGACAGTTGAAGTCGACGAGACCTGGGCTGAAATCCCATTTACTGACAACTACTAGTCATGTGACATGCCTGTGCTTTTAACTGTGTTTTATAAGTGGGAATTAAAAAAAATCGAGATAATAATCTCACAGGATCCTTGAGAGAATTAACATATGATATTGTTTGTCAAAGTGAGGCATGTGGTAAGTTGTGAATAAAGCCATTTCTTTCCCCTTCCGAGTTATCAGCATTCCTGAAAAGGCTGGAGAGGAGAAACTGAACCAACTCTTTAAACTGAATGTGTTTATTTTCATTTTGAAAGTCTTTTATCCAAGTTGTAGTTCTCCAAATGGGAGAATACATGAGGCACTACATTAAGTTGACCTCAAAGTCCTTGGTGACAAGGTCTTTGTTTGATTTAAAGTTTTTATCCCCAACTATAAATCGAGAAATATTTATAGTTGAAAAGAAACTCAGATGGTCACATGATATTTTTAGTTTGTTCTATATATTTAATCTAAATGTCTATTAAAAATCAGGAAAAAAAGGACACGACATTAAATTTAGAGTGAACCCATTAAAAAATACCGTAAGCCTAACCCTAGGTGCTTGCAAAACTACTAAAATCTTTAAAAATATCAAAAAATTAGAAATCAATGGCAAACAACATATGCTTTGTAACTGTATTTAAGAATTGCATATATTGTTTTTAATTACACAGTGATGGCCTCATATTGCATCACAGTGCAAACGTTTATAAAGTTGGTCTAATGATATTGCAGCATTCAGGGTTCTGAGGATTCCCCCAAAAATACTCATTCCGAGGAAACATAATATTTGGCTGGTGTCTCAGGCTTTTCCTGGGAGATTCCACATTGCTACTTTATCTCTATATAAATAAATATAAATATTTAATATCAGATCATAAAATATTGGTATTTTAGATTAAGCCATATGAAATGGCTAATAATATTTTGACTTACAGCAATGGTGATTTTGTACAGATTTCATACAGATTAATAGAATAGTTTTTATTCCTCACCCAATCCAACTTTTCCTGGTTTTAAGGAAACAGAAGTTTCAAGAACATTTTAGATATTTTAGTGAGATGTTTCAGAAATTTTTCATAATGGTTATATTATGAACCAAAATGATTAGGTTTGCTGAGGTTTTCCAGCATGTTAATTGATATTGACTTTGCGAAAGAAAAAAAATATTTCATACCAGAGGATACTTGTCAAAGAGGAATGCACCTGTGATAGAAGTTTGGCAATAGTATAAACAAGATGGGAAGGTCATGGGAAAGAGCAGAATTCCCCATTAGAACATGCTCCTTCATCTTACCCCAAATCTTCGCAAAGGAATTTCAATCATATGGACATTTAAAGGTTTGAGACTAGAAATATGATTTGGTATTACAATGTAGAATGACCTTCTTCAGCAACTTCAGAATCATTTTGTTTTCTCAATATACTGGTCCAAAAATAACACCACCACGCATAAAAAAAATCTCTGAAATGTAAATAGTAATGCGATTCTATGCTATTAAATAAACCCAATATTGAGAAAGAAGAGAAACATTACATCTAAATTTTTGTAGAAAATAAAAATAGCAATTTGCATCTGATAAGATTGTATCTCCCGTGATGGAGCTTCAATGCTTCATATGCATTCATTTGACAAGCAAGAGGCAGTGTCATAAGATTAATTGACAGGCTTCTAAAATAGGCTAGATCTGAATCTCAGTTTTAACACTTAAATGCTGTGAGTTCTTGGGTGCTAGTCACTTACCCTGTCTGCCCCTCATTTTTCCCATCTATGCAATGGGAATAACAACACCAACTTTGTTGTGTTGTCATGAGGATGAAATGAAGCAAGAGATGAAATCATTGATGAGTGCACCATTCCAAATGCTGCACAAGGCTAAATACTGAGCCAAAAAGTGAGTTCTCAATAGAACAAGATTGAAATTAATTATGTTAAGGAGACATGATAGAGTCACATCAGTGGGGATATTTTTTTATTTTAATCTAGAAAGACTTTTAGTAACAAACAAGGAGAGGGAACAGAATGAGACAAGAATGTACAACAAAGAAATCTTGTGTTAGCTCTGCCACATTAATGCAAAAACAGTAAATATATCCCTGTGTCAACTAAAGTAGTTAACATAGCCCTTTATTATAAAGTCTGTTATTGCACAGAATAGATATAGATGGTATGGTGCATTTAATTCAGATTTCACCCATCTAAGAATCATGTAAAGCACCTTGCTATGGCAGTGTTACTCCATAAAGCGATTATGAATTCCAGTCTGAAAGAATTTTTTTTCTCTCCATGTAAAGGAAAATTCTAGTCTTTTCTTAAAAATAAGTTCAGTATGAGCTCCCACATTCTAGGCCCATAAAATTCTCAAGTATGTGAATGAAAGAGCTATAAGGTTAATTATTCAGATGTTTTATTATGCATGATGCCACATATTGGCATGTTTGCATTTTTAATTTAGATGTTCAGTGTCATATATGTGCTACTTATCCAGTCATATACCTGTGATGATTTTTAGACTTTTGTTATTAAAATCAACTCACTTAAGAGAAACCCATACTATTTTCTGTTCTTTCAAGGAAAAAGAAAAACAAAATACCTGTTGTAGTCCCAATTATTTATGTAAATACAGAATAGCTAACAATGAAATAAAACCCATAGTCACTGTTATTTCTCAAAGAAGCGAAAACATTACAGTCAATCTCCTGGAATAAGCCATTCTCTTTCTCTCTTGATACTTGCATGGGAACTTAGCAGAAAATTGCTGTCACAAGGACTATTATCATAGCTGGTGTCTTTACAAATGTATGGAGCAACCTGGAGTCCCACTGGCCATAAATATGCCAGACCAGCTGCTGATTTGCTCTGCTCTGAGAGGCCCTGTGGAGCTGAGGTTTTCTGTAGAGTGAGGGCTTTATTTCTCTAGATGATCGAAGGATCACTTGGGCATGGTCTGTTGAAAGAGGGGAGATTTCACTGGGAGACTAGCTTACTGATTTTTACTGCTCCATTGCATCATCGAGATTGCAAAGGGAAGAGTGTTGGGGCAGAGAAATAATTCTATAACAACTCTGTCCGAAATTGAATGAGACAAACCCATTCCACATGATTTTCTAATTCTGTCAAAATTATATCTGCTGTCAAGTCAACTATTAGAATGTTGAAGCAGTAGTACAATTGACAGTGCTGGATGAATATTCGGGGTCATGTTCTCATCTGGAAAGCAAATGTGGTGAATGAATGAATAACAAGCAACACAGTATCACCCTCATTCAACCCAAAGATAAAGTGAATGGAACACTGTGAGACTGCGAAGTGAGGTGACTGGCTGGGAGTCTCACTCTGCAGAAGATGTAGGTCAATGTGCATCCAGCGGCCCAATGTCGGAACTGACTTACAATTCTTTTCCTGGTTATGCTGAAGCTTTTCAGTGGCTCAGGCTGATATCTGTAATAATCTGTATCTGGTAAAACAATGATCCATCCAGAGTTTCCAGGACCTCCAACAGTCAGTTTGAATGGAATAAATACATAGCTTAATCCAATTCACTCTGAGTGCATTAAATAAAGAGGCAGCCAAAATCTCAAAAGACTGACTGATGGTTGAATCGATCAGCACCTGTGTCCCTCGAATTTCATTTTTGCCTTTGTTTCCTAAATCTTTGAGATAGATAAGTCTTGATGAATTCTTGTTTTAAAGAAAAAGTGTAGATCTCTCACCTTCATTTCCACTCTAACAATCTCACAGACCTACTACAGATGCTAAAATACCTAAAACAAATACAGTTTGTAGTCATTTAAAAAGGAGCATGAACTATTAATATTTGGGAAATTAAAATTAATCTTTATTTCTGTGTTGAAAGTACTGTATATCTTTGTTTGTACTTTCTAAGTAGTTTGCATGCATTTAGAGTGTCCTATTCTAATAATGCTCTTACTGTCTGACTGCTCAGTCTTCATTGCCGCTTCTTTTTCTAGTATCTACACTGATTAACTAGAGCTTGGTCTTAGGTCTTTTGTTCCTATCACTCTACATACCCTCTCTAGGTGACTTTTTAAATCAGTTTCCATGGCTTCAACTACCATGCTCAATGGGTACCTAGGAAAGCTATAAACCTGATCTCAATACTGACTCAAGTCCCAGAATTAAAGTTCTAACTACCTCGTCAACATCTTAGCCTCAATATCTCATTAGTACCTGAAACTAAAAATGTCAAAGATTATATTTACTTCTAGTGTAATCTCACCATCAATTTTGGCTCTTTCCTCTCTCAGACTCCTCTGCATTCAAGCAAGCATGAGGTCCTATCGATTTTATTTTCCAGGTGTATCTCAAAACTCAGCCCTTCCTTTCCATCTGCAAAATTGTCACCCCAGTTCTGCTCTAACCATCTCTCCCTTGAGTCACATCAATAAACTCCAGCTGTTCTGTAATTTTATGGGGCCTCATGGCATTAGGTCCTAATATGGAAAGACCACTAAGGAAAAAAAAGGACATTTAGAGTAATTCGGTATTGCTCTTATTTTCTAAGGAATTCAGAAGAATCAAACTGTTTATTAATTCCAATCAAAATTAAAGCAAGGGCAATGGAGGGTGAACTAGAATTCATGTGTGATCTGTCTAAATACAAATAATGATGTTCAAAATTACTTAAAACTTGGAAATAAGAAACAAAGGTACATATCATTTTTTTATGGGGCTTTAACAGGCCTATACAAGGATCATTTAATTATCCAGAAGAATGTACTTTATTAAATTAACTGTTTACTAGTGATTAGGGGACTCTAGCTTAGTGATGTTATAGGTTAACTTGTACATTTTCTGTCCAGTAGAAAGTAAAACAATTTCTGTCCAGCAGAGAAGAAAATGTCAGTTTATAGTTTATTACCCCAATGGATATTAACCAATTTTGTAAGTCTCCTAACAATTTTATTCTAACATTCCTTTATTAAAGTGCCCATAAATACCAGGTTTGCCATTTTCCTAGTTCTGTCATTAATGAATGAGATGCATAAAGCATTTGATACATTCATTTTACATTTATATGGTAGTCATATTTTTACTATTTTGAACATTATGCTTTACCAATGTCTTAAAAATAACTGATTCTTAAGGAAACCTGCTTTAACTCACAAACACTACCTTCATTTGCATTGCTGATATAATATAAAGGGAGAAAAACTATTGGAGTTTGATTTTTAAAAAAACAGTATTAAAGCCAATAAAATTTGTTCACACACATTACCAGTGATTACCCACTTCTACCAAGTATCTATCACATTAGCTCAATTAAACAGAAGAAACCTTCACTAGTGCTGTTTGATTTTTGTGAGTTGTCACTCACTCTTCGTCATCACCAATTTCTCAAACTAGCCATATTGTTTTTATTTGACTATCATGGCATTAGTCTTTGGCCAAAGATTTTTGGTCCATTTTTTTCTGTGTTACACAGTTATACAATGAACTAAAAGAAACCAGCAAAACGGGTTGGATAAAAGGACTACCAGCTTAAAATTAATTAAGAAAAACTCTCTCTGTGACATGTTTACTCAGATGTAGAATTTAGGGCTGAGGGAGATCATATAGTTGACTAAATTTTCCAAAGATGAGTATAATTTTGCAGCTCGCTTTCTTTTTCTTCTCTCTCTCTCTCTCTCTCTCTCTCTCACACACACACACACACACACACACACACACACAGAGAGAAAGAGAGAGAGAGAGAGAGAGAGAGAGAGAGAGAGAGAGAGAGAAATGGAGAGATCGAGCCTTCTCTGGCTCCACTGTATAATAATCTTTACTTTCTCAGGATTTGCATAGCAGTGATAGCCTTAAGCTCAGAATCCAGCACTTTACGAAATATGGGTTTATGTTGTTCTCTAATAGTTTCGAGAATGCGTGTTCTATTTCCTATAATGGGAAGGCAATCATAGTCTCAACTAATTCCAGTGTTCTGCAAAGCTGAGATCTTTACTTTCTGTGTGCTCTTCAGTACTCCGAGCACGCATTCGAGGCATCAAGTACTAATTATCTTTATTTGCATTGATTGGCAATTTGAAATTTTCAGTGCAGTTGGCTTTTACCACTAGAGGACAAGATCTGGGAGCTGCAGCCTTGCAGCCGAGACAGTTCTCTTCTGCCTTTTGGAATATATCTTACCCAAGATGCAATTGTCTGGGGTTCAATGCTCTGCATACTTCAATGTGCAAGAATTGCCTGGGGAACTTTGTTAAATGCAGATCTGAATCCAGTTGAAGTAATCTGAAGCCTGAGACTGCATTTCTAACCACATCCCCGGTGATGCTGATGCTGAAGCCCCTGGTCAACAGACCACATTTTGACTAACAAAGGCTTAGCTTGTTTTAAAAGCAAATGGCAATCCATTTTAGGTTGGTATATTCTGAATAAAATCCAGAAGAATAACAATTTGTAATATGAATAAGAGTTCAACTGGTTTTTTTGAACTAATCCCTCTTTCTTTCACTGAGAATAATTTGCTCCTGAAAATGTAAACTAATTTTAAGAATAGATCTGTCTAGTCTTCTCATATACAACTTGCACTGACATCTTTGCCCATAGAAAATACTTCACCTTCTTACCCTGGCATCTTTATAAAGTTGAAACCACAATCTATGGAGACAAAGATGCAATCAGTTATTCAACTAGCCCAATTCTGATGTCTGTGGAGTATAAAACAGAGTCCTCACATCAAGGAACTTACATTCTGGTATGAGAAGACAAATACATGGATGCTAAAGGCTATTTCAACACTGACATGTTCTGTGAAGAGGGGGATTAGGGTGATGTGATTGATTGAAAGCAACTGTGGGGAGGGAGGATACTGTTTTACTGGGAGGTTGGGTAAAGTCTTTCTGAGGATTGATCCTCATGTTATCTGAGACCTCAAAGATAAGATGGTGGTGAACATCTAAAGTTTTGGAGGAAGGCTGTCTCGAGCTAAAGGAACAGCAAGTGCAAAGCTCCTCACTACTAAACAAAGCATATTTGATTACTGACATGCCAGATGCTGGAGAAAATACAGGAAGCAGATAAAGAGCAAATGAAGAAGGAGAAATAAAGCCAAATAACAACAACAACAACCAAGAAGTGACAGCATCACTGCTAGCAATAGGAGTCAAGACCAAATAGAGAGTGTTAGGAAAAAAATCCATAATTTCTCCACAAAAAAGCTTTGAGGTTCTTCTCATCTACCCTTCTACATCACTAAGAGAATATGTTACAAAAAAGGGCAATTACTTAAGTACTTTTGGTGTCCCACATAAGTTCTTTAATGGGTCTGTTCTAATACAAAACAAAAAAAGTCTCATCTATACTGACTCATTGGTAAATGGTTTCTTTAAAAAATCAGTACTCAGAGTTGAAGACAGCCCTAGATGGTATAGCAGTCCCCCCCTTAACCGGGGGGGGGTCTGTTCTGAGACCCCCAGTGGATGTCTGAAACTGTTGATACCACCAAACCCCATAGATACAATGTTTCTTTCCTATACATACTTATATATCTATGATGAAGTTTAATTTATAAATTAGGCACAAGAGATTAAAAACAATAACTAATATAAAAATGAAACAATTTTAACAATATACTGTAATAAAAGTTGAGTGAATGTGGACTCTATCTCACTGTATTTCTCTTGCAAAATATCTTATTGTACTCTACTCACCTTTTTACTTAAAGGAAGCACTTTATGGCTTCTCTGTGGCATATCCGAATTGCCAGTATCACTACTGTTGCACTTTCTGGCCATTATTAAGTAAAATAAGGGTGACTTGAACACAAGCACTGCAATATCACAATAGCTGATCTGATAATTGAGAAGAATACTGTATGATACAGTGTGAATACGCCAGACTAATGGATGATTCGCATCCTGGGCAGAACAAAACGAGATGGCAAGAGATTTCACCAAGCTACCGAGAAGGGCACACCATTTAAAACTTATGAATTGTTTATTTCTAGAATTTTCTATCTAATATTTTTAGACTGCAGTTGATCATGAGAAACTGAAAACACGGAAGGTGATATTGTGGATAAGGAGGAGCCACTGCATATATTTTCCTTTACAACTACAGATAAGCTGTGTTTGTTTCTTTCAATTAGACATTCCAAGTGTGTCAGCATCAGTAGCACCTTTTGAACAGCTTCTGCTGGTACCACACATCATCCCAGTTCCACTGGAATCATGAGACATGTGAACAGATATACAAATTGTGTGCCATCCTCAGTGTCCTGCACACTTACTTTATATCCAAAAATCAAAAGTAATGACAGTAGATTGTAAGTGATTCCATTGAAGTCTTCACAAAAATAATGTTATCTACCATACACAGCAAGCTTGTTCCAAACACGACGAAAGGTGAACTTTAAGAGGTAAAATTATAATTTGATTATGGAGTTCTGGATGATACAGGAACAATCACAATTCCTTTAATTTAGTGCTTACACATATTCCATGATTGATAGAACATGTTGGGATTCTTCTGCAGAGTCAGTAATGGCTCTCTTGTACATTGATCCCACCAACTTCTATGAGGATTCATAAAATTTACTAATATAAATTTATTATGTGTAATTTAGTTTTAAAATAAAAAAAAAAACTGCATGAGTATCTTTGAAAAGTGAGGGCATCATGTTCTCTTGTTTTGCCCCATCCTCCACTTCCTTCAGTGTTTTAAATACATTTGGAAAAATTCCTTTTAAACTTATCTTGCAGCTTGTCAATGATGCTTCTCTCCTCCACATCCCTTAATTAACTCTCTTCCTCAGGCTTGCCTGGGGCCCTATTGATTTCTCTCTCGTGCACATTGTCAGTGGAATGGAGCTGCTTCTGCATGACTGTGGAGCATATGTGCCGGTGCCTCACAGATGTGCCCGGGCCACATGTGTGACGTGTAGACTCAAATGAGGTAGCTCGCTTGGATGAGAGGAGTGAGCCCCTAAAGTGCTGCTGGTTTGAATGGAAGATTCATATTGAAGTAACTGGGGTGAAAAAAAAGGGAGCAACAGAAATAGATGTAACCTAAGGAAATATACTCTAAGGGGGGGAAAAAAGATGTAATGTATAGAAGAACATTTTCAATGGCAAGAAAACCCAGTAAAATGAACCCAGAATTTATTTGCAAGCGGTCAGCTCTTTTGGCACTTATGAAATGTAATATTTAATTTTTACAGTGGAATTCAGTATCTCTTACTAGAAAGGAGTATTAATTTAATATTTTGAGGGGTTTTTTAAAGAGATTTTTTTTAGTGACATTTGTTCTTTAAATCCTAACTGATTCACAATTTGCTAATGCTACCCATTAAGTTTCATTTGACTGAAATCATTCAATATAGCCATTTAGCTATTATCAATGCATCTTATCATGGTGAAGCAGGTCAGACATTGCATGCATCTGAGCAGAGGACTATATCAACCACCAATGCTAACAACACAAAAGGGACAGCTCTCGCTAACCTAAAAAAAAAATTCTGAGGCTCATATACAATTTCTTATTGTGAAGAAACATTAGGTGATTATTATTCAGAAGAGCTCATGCTTTGGCTCTGTGGGATGAAATGAGATTATGGTACCTTAAATATAATCACAGCATCACTACATTTAATTTACAACTCTGTACCACTTGTCTGCATGTGGCTGATCTTGCTGCTCTTGAAAATTCAAAAATAATCAAGCTAAATTATTTCCATTTAGTAATGGATCATTATCTCCCTTTTACTATTTGCCATTGACTCATAATCAAGGTTCGGATCCAATCAATAATTGCGTTCTTCTCTCACTAAGTTAATTTATATTTCTATATCTGTGTTCAGCCTTTTATTTATCTTCGCATGAAGCTTCATTCTTAGAGAATCATATATCAATTTTTGGTGATATTTAAATATTCTTTTAATTTAAACAGCTTTTCTGAACAGCTTTTCTAAAATCATCAAAAGATAACTTAATTATTTAAAGTCCGTTTTCTAATGAAATTCTAATATGTAAATTTCACTACCTCAGTCCAGTGGAAGGTACTAAATATTCTTGGATTTACAAAGAGATTTTGAAGAATATGCAAAAGTTAGAGTTATATCACAGTGATAAGCAATTGCTGAACAAATAAATGACTGAAGAATGAATAAGTGAATTCTGTGAGGAAATAAAAATAATCTGAAATATGAATAAATGTGACATAAACAGATTCATTACCAATTTATCCTACAGGTCTAGATCATTTGCAATGATAACCAGGAGAAAAATGCATATATCTTGGAAGGACATTTTGGCAAATAATGACAATTGATAGTTCCCAGAGAAAGAATGTGTTTCAAACTCAAACCTGATATCATTATCTGATGGGAATAATCATTCATCAAATGTAATCTTACATGGTCCTGAAATATTTCAATAATTAATCTTATATTTCCCTTTATTTTTAGATCTGACAAATAGGGTAGGGAACATCTACTCTACTTCTCAGACTTTTTTGACCTAAAATTAAATGAACACACCATCTGATTAACTTGGCTAAATAGCCATGTACTAAATGGACTCGGGTCAGATCAATCAGTTGCTTGCCTGAAATAACTACTTGTTTAAACAAATTAACCAGTCAATTCTGCCAAAATCTAAGTCTCCTTTCCCTGTCACGAAGCACTGCTCACTCCAACGCAGAGAAGATATAATTAAAACATCTCATCACAACACAGCAAACTGGGTAGAAGTGGTGTGAAGTTAATGGAGGGTATGCAAGTGGTCTTTTCCTAAAAAGAAGCTTTAAATAGAAAATAAGTTGCTGTGCTCATTAGCTATAAAAACAGGCCAGATTCACTGGTCTTCTGTTCCTCCATGGCAATTCTGACTTAACTGAGTCTGACAAGGAAACACAAAACTGCTTGTCAGGCAACCTCAGAAATGGAGCCTCATGACTCCTGTGTAACTCCCTTCCCTACAGTATGAGCTGGGCTCACTGACCCACTTGGCAGTGTGTGGCACACAGAAGAAGTGATGGTGACAAAAAGACTGTGGCTTTTGTCTTGAGTTGCCCTCTTGCTGGCTTGTTCTGAAGAAAGGCAGCCGCCATGTCATAAACTGCCCTAAGGAGAGGTGTGTGTGGCAAGGAACTGATGTCTCTGGCCGATAGCCAGCAGTACCTGGGCACTGCCAACTGCCACGCATGTGGCCTTTGAAGCAGATCCTCCCCAGTCAAGCTTGAGGATAACATCACAGCTTCAGTCCCTATCTTGATGGCGGCCTCATGAGAGACCCTCACTAGAGGCACTCAGCTCAGCTGTGCCTGGATTCCTGACTCACAGGAAAATATTTGTTGCTTTCAGCCACTAAGTTTTAGGATAATTTGTTATACAGCTATAGATAACTATCACACATTTCTTCCTTCACTCCTTAGGTGGTAATACAATTAAAAATCACCTTGGAGTATATAGTCATCTGTATCTATGATGGTAGACTGCTTAGAACGTCAGCATTCAGTAGTGCCTTTCTAGATGGTAGAAGAGCAAGTACTCAAAATTACTAAGAAAAACACTCCAGTATTATATATGGGCGTGCACACACACACACACACACACACACACACACACACACACATGGGTTTAATCTTATCCTTAGAGGCTAGCAGAGCAGTGAGCACCAAGATCTCAAGAGCTAAACTGCCTGGATTCAACACTGACTTCTGATATATAATAGCTATGTTCCATTGTGCTAGTTATTAAAATTGTTATGCCTCAGTTTCCTCATCAGTAAAATAGGTAATAGTACCCACCTCACAGTGTATTGTGAGAATTAAACAAAATAAACAAGTTTAATGTACTTATAATGTACTGGCATATGGTAAGCAGCATGTAGGCATTACTTGCTTATATTGGAAAAAGGAAGCTGAAGAGTTTGTGTTAATAATCTGTTGAACCTTAGAAGTTTTATACAAAACTTCTTTAGATAAATCTGCAGAGTTCAAATTTGCAGGGGTTAGAGTACTAAAATAATTCTTAAAGACTAACAGTTAGGACCAATGCACAATACGATATTTTGGAGTTAAACACATTTTTGTTTGTATCATGAGGTATATGGTAAAATTGTAATGGATAGTAAGTCTTTTATTTCAAATTTCTTCCTTCTAATCATTTCAGGGCAAAGAACACCAGGATGCAAATCCCAGGAAGTATCCATTTCTTTCATCATGCTATTCTTCTCTTTTGGAAGCAAATCCCAGATTGACACTCATCTCTTCAAACAAGCCTTCAAAACAGCCATTTTAATTATAACATCTGTCTGAATTCCAGAATTGAGACTACATAACTAATCACATATAATTAGGCTTTTAAGGTAATTTTGAACATCCTGCCCTTACACAAAAATATTCAATACTTTGCCCCTTCCCCAAATAAAAAGGCAAAGAATCACAAAAAAGACTAGGCAGTCTTTATGATCAGTAAAATATTCAGACCAACATTTTCAAAGCAACTTGCAACAGCTTAAAAAGAATTTTCAAATCCCCTACCACGTTTGAACAAAGGCATCCTCGCAGCCAACAGCTTATGGGTAGAACTTTTTTGAGGTGAGTGGGCAAACCTGCAAACTATTTAGTATCTTCAGAAATGGGATAGCAAACAAAAACTCAGGGAATTTGTTCCCTTGCTCTCCTACCCAGTTAGAATGATGAGCTCTGCTGCAAACGGCAGTGCTTCTTGTTTGTGCCCAGAAGCGCACCCTGCTTTTTCAGCCTGGATTTTCCACTACCTCGTGAAAACACCACGCTCATTCCCCACCCCCTGCTTTAAAAAAGAATGTTAGTCTTGTTATATGTTAATTTTATCTCAGTGGAGCTGGGAAAGAAAAGAATGCTATTCTCTTTTAGAAGCCTCCTTTCCTTTCAACTTTTCCAGCCTCAATCCATCCCATGGCATCCATTCTCCTGGTTAAAATCAAGAAATGTCCATCTCTGGACAACACTCATCTCATGTTAGGGACGTGCTCTAGAGTCCAGTTACCCATGTATAATTTCTGAATTTGCAGTCAGCCGTGCACTTTGGGACTATTTTTTAACATTTCTTTGCCTCAGTTTCCTCATCTGTAAAATGGGGTTAATAACAGTACCAACCATGTGAAGCTATTATGAGAACCAAGAATACAATATGCATAGACCACTTAGCATTGTGCCTGGCACAAAGCAGGTACTTGGAAGACATTAATATTCAATGTTATTGCCATCAGTATTATCATTGCTGCTACTGTTAATATCTTATGCCTTTTGATTCTCCTATTTCTTGCATTCAAGAGAATAAAGTTCTCCTTTGCTTTTTCTACTAGGACCTGGGTTGGTATGGTGGAGAGGGGACAGCATAGTTAAACCATTACCTTGGATGAAACTTTGTGCACAAGGATGTCGCTAGGTTTTAGTGTAAAACAGAACATTGTTGTTAAATTTAGGACATCTGAACGAAACCTCTTTCTATTTGGCAAATGCACGAGTAATTAATATATGTGTGTTATTAAAGGACAAAAGATAAAAACTTACATTTTTGTAAAAATTATATTTTATTATCTTGTAAAATTTCAATGGGAAAACTCACTAATTATTTCATCAAACTGGTCATGCAAGTCAAAATGTTAATTCCGCAAACACATTCACAAGTGCACTTAAACACACACACACGTATGCACACATACGCAGGCTCTATCCTAATAATGAGATCAGATATTTTTGTTGTGCATTCTAAACTTGTCTAAAACTTGCCCCTGAGATTCCTTTCCTATTTAAACCATCTGTTCAGTAATGGACAATATTCTTTCCTCTAAAACCACATTTCTCGCGTAGATGGCCTGGAGACTACAGTCTAGGAAGAGCGATTGCCCTCCATCTGACGGTGGTGCTGTTTGTAGCCCGACTCCTCGCTCTGCTCATCCAGCCTTGTTCTGCACAGCGCTTCTCCACGGGAGGAGGCCCGTCCTGTGCTCTGCCACTGACATACCGTGGCCGCGTCTGGCCCGCTCATCCTGCTCAACTTGTCATTTTGAAGACAGAGAAAACAGAATGGAAATGAGGCTTCCTGAAATCGATGTGACAGCACTTCGATTCCCCTATAAAAACACTGCCGCTTTAAACTTTAGAGAGTTCGGCAGTTAGACAGAGATGTGAATCTTGTCATTTTTTTTTTTTTTTTTAGGCAAAAATAACAAAGGGAAGAAAGAGAGGAAGAATGAGAATGGCACTGCAAATGAGAAAATTGAAGGCTGGGAAATCCTCATCAGATACATTCTTGAGAAGAGCTTATCGAATATGTAAGAAGGCATTTTATATCTTAACAGTTTCCTGGGTGAAAGGAAAGGCTAGCTCTTCATTTTAATCCAATGTGCTTAATAAAGTGACCGTTTTTTTGATCTTCAATTTTATTTATTCTGAAGTATATGTGTTCCTTCTTCCTAATACGTATGCGAGGATACTTTAAACTCCGCATATTTACCACGTGCTCTATTTACATGCGTATACATGCAAATCATATAAATTCTAATTTGAATTGCTAAAAATATTTTTTTGACAAATCTGTGAAAATCATGATGCTTCAGGATACAGAAAAATGACCCCTTCCTGTGGGAAAAAAAATCCTTTGAAAGAAAGCCAGAGACAACACTTAATATTAATCTTGTTTCTAACTAAATTTACCATAGAGACTTTCTACAAATTCATTTTTGTTGCTTGTGTTCAAGTGGAAATCAAATATTATAGGTACAATGAAAGCTCTTGGCTACTCCCAAAGTAATAAGTTTGCAATACAGTGCTCACAGGGGAATCTCTGAATGCTTTGAGGTGTTTATTTTCTTATGCCTGCAAAATAATTATATCTGTGGATATAATATAAATGAATCTTCTTTAGATGTAACTGGTATGGGTTTTAGTAAGTATTACACTTTGGAAATCTGCTATTCACAGAGCTGAATGTATTCGAGCTGTGTCCACTCAATTTGACAATCCTGAAACACAAAGGATCACCCATTCCTCATTAACACTATTGCAGATGTGCTTGAAAACAAGCATTTGAAAATACAAGATCCCAATACTGATAGACCTAAATAGAGTGGCAAATTTTTAGGTAGTATCAGATGCAAAATAGGAAAAAATGACCAGGAATTTTATCCAGTTCAAACTTAGTATAAGAGAAAATTATGTAGTTATATTTGTTAATAGCTTAGTTTAGGTACTTTGCAGTTTGGATATTGAGTTCTGATATATATATATATATATATATATATATATTTTGTGATTCTCATCAAGTTTGTTACTCTAGCCAAGACTCTCTAATTATAGAATATAAGCAATAATGGCAAATAAAAAAAGCTGTTTTATAATATTCATTTCTAAAGGAGAATCCTGGGGGAAATACTACTCATTTTAGGGTATTAAAAGAAAAAACACAGGTCTGTCTAGTAAGAGGACAGCTGGGTTTAAAAGAAAGGGCCCAAAAAATGTTTCGCATCATTAGCTACCAGAGAAATGTAAATCAAAGCCACAGTGAAATGAATGCCACTTCATACCCACTGGGATGGGTGCAAATGACAAGACAGATAATAAGCTTTGGCAAAGATATGGAAAAGTTGGAAGCCTCACACACTACTGGTGGGAATTTAAATGGGACAATGACTTTGGAAAAAAACTCTGGCAGTTCTTTAAAAGGTTAAATTCCACTCTTAGGTTCCTACCCAGGAAAAACAAAACATACATCCACCCAATAACTGATGCACAAATAGTCACAGTAATTTATTCATAATAACCAAAAAAATGAAAACAACCAAGATGTGCATGATGGGAAAAATGGATAAACAAAATGAGGTTTCTATCCATACAACAGAATAATATTTGGCAATCAAAAGAAATGAAGTACTGATACATTCTACAAATTGATGAACTTTGAAAACATTTTAATAAGTGAAAGAAGCTAATCACAACATACAATGTATTATATGATTCTATTTCTCTAAAATGTCCAAAGTAGGCAAATCCACAGAGACAGAGAGTAGATTAGTGCTTACCTGGTTCTGGGGGGTGGAAAAGATGGTGTATGACTGCTAATAGATACATGATAAAAAATCTTCTAAAATCAGATTGTGGTGGTGGTCGTATAACTCTGAAAACATTCTAAAAAACATTGACTTGTACACTTTAAAAGAGTGAATTTTACGGTGTGGATTATATTTCAATAAAGTTGTTTTTAAAAGAAGAGCATAGGAGAAAGGTCAGGAACTTTGATTTGGGTATCAGCTTTGCATGTTCTTGAATAAGTCTCTAAGTCTCTAAGTTTCATTTTCCCCTAAAATCAAAACAAACAAAAACAAAAATAGACATAGTATGTGAAATGATATCCTTTAGTTGCTCCAACCAATGTCTTTCTAAATATTTACAGAGTACCTATTATGTGGACCATGCAATATGTGAGAAATGCAATGAAAATATCTTCAAGATAGGATAGCAAGGTTATAAAAATGAGTTGTAGGGGCACAGTGAAAAAAAACAAGATAGTGTGAAAAGAAATCAGGTCCTGAAACATATGGTGATGATTATAAAAGATGTAGACATTCAAAGAAATTCTAGATAGATGTGGATCCGAGGCCATTGGCTTGGTTCTTGGTTAAGATATTGATGGGTGGGAAGAAGTGAGGAAGATGCCCAGAATAGACAAGAGCATAATCAAGGACCAGAGGCAGAAACTTGCATCACACAAAGAACATACATGAATGTATGGAAACATGTATGTCCATGAGACAGGTGATCTAAAGTAGACCTCGAGGGAATAAATAGTGGAAGATAAGGAGGTGAAATGATAGGACAAACCACGAAGGGTCTTCAAAGATGAGTCCAGTATCTTTAACAGAGAAACCTGGAAGAATGAAGGTATCACCATGAAAAAAGGGGAAAGGATTAAGACGTACAAATTGGTAGTTACGAAATAGTCATGGAGATGTACAGTATAGCATAGGGAATATAGTCAACAATATTATAATAACTATGTATGGTGTCAGATGGGTACTAGATTTATTGGTGTTATCACTTTGTGAGTTATATGAATGTCTAATCACTATGTTGTACCCCTGAAACTAATATAATATTGTATGCCAACTATAATTAGAAAATTTAAAAAGTATTTAAAAAAATGGATTCTTGGGAATAGGAGCCAATTTTGCACAGAAGATCCTTGGCTCAATGTTTGTAATTCCGAGTATGACGTGATGTGTGAGCCTCTGAGTCTTAGGTGAGACCAGAGGAAAGGATGTCTATTAAGAGCTATCAACATGTGACTGTGACATATTTTTAGTGATAAATTTGTTTCTGAAACTATATAACATGGAGCATCTTTACACACCTACCATTACTACTGGAAGTTCAATAAAGTAGAAAGTTTAAACTTGAGTAGGCTAAGACTTGGAATAAGAGGCTATGGGCGGTCAGGGAGAGGAAAAAAAAATGGTCTCTATATTCTCCAAACATTATTCTCTCTAACAGAAGAAACTTTTACTGTCAGTCTTCATATATACTTAGAATCTGATAATGATCAGTCTGCAACTTTCTAGGTTTCTTTCTTGCCTAGCATATTTCTACAACACAGTGCACTCTTAGGTCTGAAATTCATCACCTAGAAATTATTTATGACATGCAAAAATTCACCTTTCCCCCTCTAATTTATCATTTCTATCAGTAATATTGAGCCAGGTTATAGCTCAGAAACCTTACTGCTAATGAAGCCGAGGACCCGGGTTCTCATTAGTGAGCATTTGGTATAGAAAATTAAAGAAAAACACGCTATTTTTCCTAGGCTGAATCCATAATACCATCCAGTTGCTTCTGACATGACACATGTTTAATTTAGGATGGATCCAAGTTCCTACTAACAAAAGTGTAAACTTACTTTCACGATTCACTTCTGGGCACATATTGAGCATTATATGAATAGAAAACACTCAACAAACTCTTGCTGAATAAAGATATAATCCTGCTTAAATAAGAAATTCTGAAACAGGAGTTGCAAGATTTTTTCCCTCTACATATTACACAATAGTTCTCAAGAATCTTCTTTGAGAGTAGCTGTCATTTCTTTTTCAGGATATGAAAGATGTTCCTATCACATTACCTGACTTTCTGGCATATTGCTCTGTCCATGCTGATTTTTTCATCCTTAGTCTGTTCAGTGAAAAATGATGAGAATCATTGAGCTAAAGAGAGAGCCATCTGACAATTACTTTATAATAAGCTAAGTACTGAGCAGCAGGTCTAACTTCTGCCGAACCTGAAAGGCTGATAGCAGCTTTCTCAAATTTAGAAGAGAGTCAGAGGTGCCGTTGACTCTACCTGTGAGATAATGGGAGAGGGCCGTTAATTACAGCTAAATTCTAAGCCACGGACACCTATTGGGGTTGCCTCGTAGGTACCGCTAGGAAGTGTTCATTTATTAATGTCACTTCCCAAAATTCTTTGAGAAAGGGTTTCATCGTAAAAGAAATTTTTTGAAACATTAGGACAATGTTAAAGAGGCTTTGCCACCGTAAGATTACTCAGAATTTTCCTATGTTGATGGGACTTGTGAATTTCAAGAGGAAAATTGAAGAAATGGGGTTTCTCAAATACATTTAGTCCTTCTTCAAGTATATATTTGTGAATCATTATATTCCACTTAAAATCAGAGAATGTGCCTGAAAGTTTACATTATTGTTTCCTCTGAGAACCTCTCTCTTAAATAAATAAATAAATAATTTAAAATTTCCTAAAATGAACATTTGCAAATTGAGAAGGATAAAATATCAGTAGGATCAGAGTTTATTATAAAATTATTAAGATATTATAAATATCATAAATATCATAAAAGTATAAAAATAGAAAAAGTAGCATTGTAAAGCTAATAACAAGGTATCTAATCCAGCCAATAGGTGGTTGCCTTGTATTTTAAAGATTATCAAACTAAGTAAAAATTATATTGCACATATCTAGTACAAAGCTTCCTTGTCCTTACATCTAAAGATTTTCAGAGCACACACTGGGTGCTTCATCATTATTATTTTAAATTTGGTATTAATAATAGTTACAATCCTTTCAATCCTATTACCTAATTCTGTTACTAAAGTCAACTTAATTAAAGCCTTTTAAAATAAACATGTCTTAAAATTTCATTTTTCCAAAAATAATGTACGAATGGTTATCCTAGCAAGATATAGAAATACATTTTAAGATTATGCATTCTGTATAATATTAAACTCATTCAGATAACAGAGATAAATTTTCTATAATATACAGATGTATATTCATGTTAATTTTGCCAGAATGGCCAGAGTTGACCACCCCCGACACCTACCCAGTTCTCAGTGGAAATTTTTATTTCTAAAGCTTATAATAAAAGGCCAAGAAATTCACAAATACGCATTTATATTCTTAAAAGCTTTTTAAAAAATCACCTTGTAATATTTGTAATCTTTTGTTTAAACAAACAATTCTTCTCATTTTATGGAAATATCATGAAATTCATTCTAAGCAGAAATGGAGTTGAATATTTCAGAGAAATAAAATTACTGACCTCCCGGAGATAACAGCAACTATTTGCCATTTTGAACCTGCTTTCAAAATTCAGAACAACTGGTAAACTCTGAATAAGGATTAAGGAAGAATGTCTTTAAAGCCAAGTGTTTTTATTGATATTTTAGAATTTATCATTGTTTTTCATTATATAAACATAAAAAGACTATATTAAATTATGGATCCCCTTGAGATGTATTATCTCTCCGGGGAACCATATTCAGAACACTTTTAAAATGTGTACATGAAAACTGAACACACATTATCTCTGCTGAAAGTATTACAAAGTGTTGAGAGTCGGACGGGATTTTAACTTTAAATGTCTAGCCATGAAGACGCAGGGTAAAGAATTGTAGAAAACTCACTGTATTTACACACAATGTTAAAAGACAGGAATTTTGTGAGGGTGTCATATACCACCATGGAAATGGAATCTTATGTATCAGAATTTGCAGAAAAGGGGGCTTGGTCTGTAGGACTGTATAGACTATTGTTTTGTTTGATTTCAGGTTCTTGTAAAGAGGGGAAAAAAACGAGTTATAAGGTTTTTGCATTGAAATAGAGGTGGGTATGGTGATCTGGGCACGTGTATTTTAAAAAAGCATCACACCACTGATTAAGAACATCCTGGGGAGAGGGGTGGAGCCCAGGGTTAGCCAGGGTCTCCATTTTGAAAAACTCTGTTTCACTTGGACTGAATTAAACACTGAATTTACCTTTTAATGGCAATTCAGATGTTGGTGGCTCTTAAATCTCTCTTAGAGATGTTAGCTGAGGAAGTCCAGTACAACTTGGGAACAATGCCATCCCAGAGACAGACCCCACTTAGTTTGGGGTGCTATAATAAAGACTGAGTGGCTTAAGCAATAAACATTTATTTCTCACAGTTCTAAAGGCTGGAAGAGTAAGATCCAGGTGTCTTACAGTTGGGTTCTGTTGAGAGCCCTCCTAAAGGCTGCATGCACATTGCCAACTTCTCCTTGTATCCTCACATGGCAGTGAGCAAAGAGGGGAAGCAGGCTCACCCCTGAGTTTTATAAGGGCACTAATCTTGTACATGAGGGCTTCCTACCTCACTTCATCCTAATTACTTTCCTTCTTAAATTCCTATCTCCTAATACCATCGCATCAGAAGGATAGGGTTTCAACATATGAATGGGGGGCACAAACATTCAGTCTGTAATGCTTACGGATTACTACTATACTGATGGGTAAATCTGAGTCCATTGTAGTCTCTCAAATTTGCTGACTGGGTTCTCTACCTCCAGAAGGAAATGTTAATCCTTCCAGAGCAAAGAGCCACAGTAGCTTTGAGTGAATCCTTTGCTTGTCTCTTAGATGACTATCTTTTTACTCCCAGGGTAAGGATATTTGCTTGGTAAAAGAAAGGAATCTGTTTGCACTCCTCACACTAAGTAATCATTGCTTCTGATAATGAGGAAACCCTGGAAAGATCTCTTCTTTCATTACCTTTTAAAACTGCCCGTTTTTGACTTCTGATTCTTATATGATTCTTTATGCTAATATGTTTGAAGGATTTCATCTAATCAGGCATTGTTTAGACACCTGCCATCAACACTGATTCCTATATATCCATCTCTCTGTCTCAGAAGAAGCATCAGGTCTTAACTCATTAGTCGTGTAGAATAGCATTGGGTGGATGAGTGTGGGAGGGAGGAATGATTTCTTATACTAAGGTAAATAAAAATATGGATTTATAATTAGCTTCAACTTAAATCCTTAAATCTGAGTGAGAGGTTTCTCAGTCTGAGAAATTTGATCTATTTTTTTTTTTTTTCCTGACAACTTCCACTGAACTGGCTTTGAGAAAGCTCATGATCCTTTCTCATTAAAATAACAATAATACAAAATGATCGACATGATGGTTAATCAGCTAATTTCCTCAGCGAACTTGTCAGCTCCTTAGGGAGGGCAATATCAATACACAGTATTGCTATAATGAGACCAAACTTGTCTATACCTTATTTGAGGCAATATGTCACTGGGTCTGGAGTCAGACACTCCTGACTGAAGGTAACATTCAACATCATCTCTAATTTAAATCCTGATTCTGATATCTAAAATCTGAGTAGCCTTGGACAAATTCTTTAATTCTGTTTCTTCATCTGCTAAATGGAGATATTAATAATTGCTACCTCGTAGGGTTTTTTGAGAATGGAGTGAAATAATACATATAAAGTGCTTTTTTCATATTTATTTACCTAATTATATATTATATTCTGCACATAGTGATATTTTCAATTAATAGAGAAAAATTAAACATAAATAAAATGAGTAGTGAACCAGACAACTGTTAGGAGTCAGGAAATTTAAGTGCTCATCCTATTACTATCATTAGCTAACTATTCTGTCCTTTAGTTTCATCTCAATTTGAGAAAGCAAAAGAGAGCATTGGCTGGAATAAACAAATACCATACAAATACAAACTATCACCATAAATTGAGGTTTTAAAATATAAGATTTCTTTCCAAAATGCTTAGTTAACCAAATTCAGAGGGTAACTGGCTCTTCTGTATTTCTCTGCCCACAAATGGATGGATAAGTCAACCTCTTGAACTCAGTAATCATGCCTTCTACTTCACTCTCAGTCTTACCCAGCCTTTCTCCTACTTCTGGAAATACACCTGGTGATAGAGCATACCTCATTGGTCCTGTTGCTGGTGCTTGGTTTAGCAATATTACATTTTCTTCTCATAGAACTTTTGAATCCTTTAAGATTGCATTGATTAGTTGACCTAGATGCCTTTAAATTGCCTCTTTGGGATACAAAAAATATGTACTGTTTGAGAAATAAATTTCACATTTAAGATGATTTTGTGAAACCCAATTTTTCCAGTTATTTTTTGTGTCTGTGAACATACTAGCACACAAATCACCTGAAACCCTAGAGTAATGAAGTCTCAGTCTTTTCTTGGTGACATTTTTCCTCTTGTCTTAACCTTTTATTTTTATCGTGTTCTAATACTTTTATTTCTATTTCTACTTTATTCTGTCTATTGTAGAACATTTCAAATCCTATGCAGCATATAAACACTTGTAAAAATACATAAATACACAAATGATATAGCATCTGAAGACATTTCTTGCAAAAAGCATAGGTGAAATAGAATGAAGAAGGATCTGAAACAGCCTGTTTGATGCTTATGATTGGGTAAAATCATTTGGTTTAAACCTGAACTTTTTCTTGAACTCATTTCCTTAATAATTAATGATATCGAGCATCTGTTCTTGTTGTTATTGGACATTCTTAAATCCATTTGATGAAATGTCTGTCTATACAGAGACATATAGCGTTGATAATACCATATGTAACTTAAAAAGTTTTTTTAAAGATAACAATATATATGATATCAGAGAAAATCTATATTTTTTCTAGATGAGAAGATTAGAATTAGATAAAGTATAGGAAGACTTCGTTAGGGCTGGGATATGTTTAAGAGATATGAGTTTGACAAGTTCTTGATTATTTAGTACATCAATTCAGGAATCATATTCATATTACTGTTACTTCTGTCTATAGAACATAATACAATGCTCATTTCTATTTAAATGAAGTAGTCCTACTTAAAAGATGCAGAAACACACAAAAAATAATGTGAAATAGGAAAGAAGGAACACTAAAAATAAAAGGCAGAGGTTTTGCGTGGTGGGATAAAGCTGTTTACAGTAAATCTTACTATGTAAAGCTAAATCAGGCTGTTTGTAGGCAACAGGGAACATTCATGAAGAATTTTTGAGCAAGGGACTGATATAATCATGGAGATACTTTAGCCATATTAGTCAGAAAGCAGGAAGAAGGGGGATTAAGTCTCACAAAAAAAGATTAGTGATGGGACTGGAGACAACTATATAAGAGACCAAGGAGTCCGCAAAGGGATAAAGGGAAAAGAGAAGCAAAAATACGGGCAGGGTAAGAAGCCAAAAGAAGAGATGCATTACAGGAAAAGGGACTGATATACTGTGCGAGATGAACTCAACAACTAAGAAAGAACAACACAGAAGTCAAGGATGGCCTTAGAAACAGGTTCAGGAAAACAACACAGCAGTATCCAGATGGCAGAAGCCTATCAAAAAACCAATTAAACTGTGAGGAGTCAGAAGAGTTAAAGGAAGTAGAAATATTGAGTATAGATAACACTTTAAAAAGTATTGCCAAGGACAGAGAGCGAGAGATTAAGACATCTTTCTGTTAAAATGGTAGCATGTTAATTACAGTCAAATGCAAATGAGAAGGCCATTGAAGGAGAGGTGGTAAACACAAGAGACAGATGATCATCAGAGTGAGACCCCTGAGGGATCCGGAGGCCATGGAACACCTGGAGAAGGATGGACACTAAAAAGGCTGTGTCTCCTGGAGGGAGAAGAGAACAGGGACAACACTGACTAACCTGCAGGTCTGAGAGCTGGGCAGAAAGCAGGCCAGGTCAGAAGGACCAATACAGAAGGATCTGAGGTAGAGCAAGGAGAGTTGGACCAGTTAAATAGTGGACTGCCAAGTTACCTGCTCCAAGACAGAACTACTGTTTAATAGTAGAGCCACAACTCCAACCATCAACCCTTCAGGAAAAAGCCATTTGTTTCACAGCATCCTGCATTCATTATTTACTTTTAATTTGTTATAAATTGCTTTAAATCAAAAATGGAAGGCTTTTTTTGTTTGTTTGTTTTGTTTGTTTGTTTTTACAGCAAAATGTTATTATTTCTTTTGTGGAATACAGCAGGTATATGGTGAATTTTTAACCATTAAGGAAATATAGTAATAGAAGCCACTTAATTTGATCACTTAATTTTATATAGCAAAAACTTCTTGAGGGAAGTTCAACTTTACCCCCACTTAGATAGGTAGATACATAGATAGATAGATAGATAGATAGATAGATAGATAGATAGATAGAAAGAAAGAAAGAAAAATAGATAGAAAGAAAGAAAGAAAAAGAAAGAAAGAAAGAAAGAAAGAAAGAAAGAAAGAAAGAAAGAAAGAAAGAAAAAAGAAAGAAAGAAAGAAAGAAAGAAAGAAAGAAAGAAAGAAAGAAAGAAAGAAAAAGAAAGGAAGATAGAAAATAATTCTCTCTTAAAGACAAAATTCCATCATGAGTCTAATTTTTAAATCAATTAATGGCTTCTCAACACCATAGATTTGTACTGCAGACCTCTGTGAGATTTATTTCCAAATTATCTGTTTCTAGATCCTATCAAAAACCCAATTAAACTCTGAGTATTCTATGATGGAAAATATAATTTGATTTAATGCCTATAAAAATCTGATCATAAAAGAGTAACACACCTGGAAGGTATGATTTTTAGCTCCCTTATCAATGTCGTCCAAGATTTACAATCAATTATGAGGTTATTACCTTTACTGAAAATTGATATAAGTGATATAACTATATAACCACATGACTGTATTTTTGGTAAAAATCTAACTCAGAAAGAATCTAGCCACATAATTAATTCCTCTTAAAATTTGGCACTTCAGAAAAGCATTTCTTTCATCTCTCATGCTTCCTATCACAGCATACGTAAGGGAAAGTTTCAATTCACTTCAACTTTTTGCTTTTGTAGCAAGAAATTTAGAGTCAAAATTTGGTGTAATAAACAAGTAATTAGCTCTTTTCCACATTGCCAGGACAATGATCTCTACTTTATCATCATTAATTGCACATACATTTTTATCCTTACTTTCTTCATGAAATAGATTCCAAGTACTCTATACTTACATAAATAGCCCTTGATTTGGCCTAAGAAGCTAATTATGAAAATGTCAAAAACCAGTGACTTGATGGAACCTTCTATCAACATTTGGTTTGAGACTATTTTCAGAATGGTACCCATCCAGGTGACTTTAGGATACGATATACATATTGACAATTTACTTTTCTTTGTTAAAAGCCTATTATAACAATTATTCAAATAAAAGGAAAATGTTTGATTTTACAAAATGATATGAGAATAGAAATTTAATAAATTGATGGGACAAACTGTCAAAACCCCTAAAATTCATTAAAAACTACAGCAATCCACACCATCTAGTCATACCAGGCTTGATCCAGCTGTCGGAAAGCAAGTGAAACTCAGCAGGAAACCAGTGAAATCACTGTGCTGAATTTTGTGTGAAAGGAATACAAACCATCTCCTGAAGGTACCAAATGGAAGGAGGAAGTTATCCTGATTTCCTACCCACAGAGGGTGAAACAGAAACTTTCATGCAATGGCATTATTTGTTTTGAACTGCCAAGAAATATCTTCCTTTAAAACTCATACTTAGTTGTCAAATTTTATTGATATATTCAAGTATTTGTATTTTTTATTTTGTGGCCATACCTAGAAAAAAAGGATATTCTCTATCCCCGCTGGTTGGTGAAGAGGGAGCTTTATTTTCTTCTTTTAAAATCAGCATCTAATTTTTCTAATTGGCCAGGAATTTTGTATCAGGATGGTGTTTTTGATATAGAGTGTTATCAACCTTACTCAAACTGGCATAGACTATAAGGAGTTTAACTGGCTCACAGAACTGGAAGTGCAGAAGTAGGATAGAGAGACTTCACACTTAACAGGACCCTAGCTGTGGCTTTGTTTCTTGGCTAACTTCCAGGCTTGATTTTCTTCCATGGAGAGACTTTGTCCTCAATGTGGCTTCCTTCATGGTCACAGATTAAGTATCATCAGCCAGCAATGAGAACAACCCTTTCTTTTCTTTATTCTTTTCTTTTCTTTTTTCTTTTCTTTTCTTTTCTTATTTCTTTTCTTTTCTTTTCTTTTTTTCTTTTCTTTTCTTTTTTTCTTTTCTTTACTTTTCTTTTCTTTTTCTTCTCTTTTCTTCTCTTTTCTCTTTTCTCTCCTCTCCTCTCCTCTGCTCTCTTCTCCTCTCCTCTCCTCTGCTCTCCTCTCCTCTCCTTTCCTCTCCTTTCCTCTCTTCTCTTTTCTTCCCTTTTATCACTTTCAGAGTAAGAAAGTGAAAGTGGTATCTCATTGCTCCCTTCTAAGAACAAGGAAAAACTTTCTTCAGACCCCCTAGTAATTCTTTCCTCATGTATCATTGATTAGAATTTTCTCACAGTTCCATTCTGGATGTAATCATTGATAAAGGTGTAGGATTATCAAAATCGTCACAGACTAATAGAGAACCATCTCTGAAACTTGTGTTGGGATTAGCCATCTCCTAAATTATATGGAAAGTGTTAGAGAAGAATATGCAATCAAAATCAATGTACTGTTAGGACAGACAAATATTGGGGTAGATACTGGTCCACAAACAACAATTCATATATATTTATCCTATATTTATGGAGCACCAAACATCAATCCATTTATTCATTTAGTAAATGTTTACTGAGCATCTATTGTGTTCCTGGCTCTCTACTAAGCCAAAGGATACAAAAAGATCATCAGCAGAACAGTTAATTGGTTGATTTATGAGGTTGAAAGGCCACTGGATTTGAGAAAGTCATGAAATAATTAAACTAGAGTATTGAGTAGGATGTCTACACATATATTAATACACTCAGGTTTAAGACTAAAAGGTAGGAAAAGAATTCTTTGATTGTGTTAAAAACAAAAGGAGAATGTTTTGAAGTTCAACAGAGCTTAAATGAAGCCCTATTAAACACAGCCAAACCAAGTGTGACTAATTCCCAAGCAAGACAGTCTAAAGAGCTAGTTTCCATTAAATAGTTGGGCAAATGGCTTCAAACAATAAAATTTTAAAAAAATTTATAGCTTATAAAAGGATTCTGTTTAACCTAACAGTTACATCAAACCAACACTTATCTTCATATCTTTTATATGACCCCCCAAAAAAATACTCCCCAAAGTGCCAGTGTCCATATTACTATTTTCCCCTTTAGTTATCTAAGTCAGCATTATGCTAGACAGTTTCCTGTGTTCTTTCACTTTGTCAGATCAAAGTAAATAAGCAGGTGAATTTAATGTCAGCTTGTAAAAATAATCTTTATTATTTATAGGCACATGAAAATTTCCTGGAAATAGACACATTTGCACCAAAAAATTACAACTTTTCTTTAAAATGTCTTTCCTTTCCTCTTCTCACAGACTACCATTTTAGGTATAGGAGAAGCCCAGATGGTATTAATTACCACACTGTTTTTTCTTCCTTGACACTTAGAGAAGATCACTTTTCCCAGCTTCCCTTGTAGTCACATTGAAGGCCATTTGACTACATTTTAGTCTATGGAATATGGGCAGAAGAGATAGCTATTTCCATATTTGCTTCCTAAAAATAACCTGTGCCACTTCTAATTTTCATGGAAGTGAACATCTGTCTGATCCAGGATCAATCTATCTTCATAGCTTCATGACTGATAATGCTCCATCATGTAGTCCTTACTTTGGTAAAAGCAAAGTGCTCTCTTTTCTTTGAGCCTTCCCAGACTCTGTCATTTCTGTGCCTATAACTCTGATGTTTCCTTTACTTAGAACGTTTAATTTCCCTAGATTGATCACCTTATGAAAGTCACACATCTTTATA
>CM053504.1:75416485-75439820 GCA_028627145.1 Eidolon dupreanum | reverse complement strand
TCGCTCTTAGTTTACTCAGCAGTGGCCCCAAAGCACAAGAATAGTGATGCTGGCAATTCAGATAGGCCAAATTGAATTTGCTTCCTTTAAGCGAAAAGGTGAAAGTTTGGTACTATTCATGATTTCAGGCATTTGCTGTGGATGTTGGAACACACACCCTGCAGATAAGGGGGAATGACTGTACTGTGCATTTAGAGGCATTATTTTAATTCTGACAACAATCTTATGAGAGTATGGGCCTACTGTTAGTCTCGTTTTATAGACAGATGATTATTTAACTACAAAAAAGTGACACCACTAAAAATATGAACTTAATATCGACTCTATTTGACATCAATGCCTTTTATCCCTTGAAGATCATTGTCTAATACATTTTCTACAAATATTCCTATGTGGGTACAATTGAATAGCTCTATTTCTAATCCTTTCAGTAATGATACCAGGATTGGTAGCTTTTATTTTTCTCCTTTTTATATATAAAATTGACTATAACTATGGCAATCAGGGATGATTGTTGATCCCACAGCAGTTACAGTGAATTTTTGATTTCACTGAGAGCGGGCTCAGGCCATTTCAGAAATGGGAAAATATTCGGTGTTAGGAATAGTCAAAGATGGGAGCTTTATGTACACTTGTTCCTATTGCTTTTTGTTTAGTTACTTTTTAAATATTAGCATTTGTCTGTAATTTTACTTGACACATCTTTTTCAAAAATCCCCAGAAAAAAAAATGGCCTAATATAAAAACAATTAAAACTTTCTGCTATTTATTCTTCTGGAAAGCAAAAGAGGAATGACTGTTTCCGATTGTATATTATACATTGGTGGGAAGTGTTTTTCTAATTCTAGAACTAAAACTGTGGCTGCCTAAATATTTTCACTCCTTTCCTTACCATTCTTCTCTTACAAAAGTAGAATTACAAGCATAGTTGCTCTTGCTCTGTCCTAGTTCTGATTAAAATGTGTATTTTGTTATTATTTTGCTTGTGTAGCACTTTCGTATGATAAGATAAAAGGAACAGAGTATTATTTCATCTCTGGGTATTCAAAATAAAAGTAATTCTGTAAATCATATTGTCTTTTCCACCACCCTTGAATGAAACCAAGAAAACTCAGAGGCCTGTCCCCATAACTCTGATTCCTGGGGCAGAATATTAGTTTTTGAAAGATCTGAATTCTTCTACTCAAGGCAGGAAATCTATGTTTTGTCTGACATTCTGAAGCATTTTTCTTGTTAATCATGTCAAAAACTCTAATCGAAGGGCCCAACATTGAAGTAATCCACTGTGGGCCTTTCTGTGGGTGTGTTTTCCCCCTCGCTGTTATTTCTGCTTGTGATGCACTCATTTATCAGAACACCAGCCATCTCTAGTCTGTGGCCTCTTTCAGCACGAGCCACCACTAAGGACCTCATCTAGCAGAGAACATTAATAACTGGAAGCAAGGAAGAAAACTGCACTGATTCATGATGATTTGGGGCTTGAAGAACCACTAAATGATTCACCTGGGAGAATCTCTGAAGGGTCACTTCACCTCTTCTATTTATTGGGCTTTTCTTTCCATCAGTTTCTGCAACTGTAAAATGGAGGATAGCAATGGGCTTTGCTGGATCTTCGTGAAAGTTAAATAATATCAGGCGTATTGAATGCACATGGCACATAACAGATACTGCAGGTCCTTTCAACAACTATTATTTGTCTAACCTCTCAGAGTTCACCTTCTGTAGGTAAATGTCCCACATAGTGTGGATCAGGTTCTCCTCTCCTCTTAGCAAACCTCTACCACAGCATTTTACAAATTCAATTTTACATGACTGGCTGAATGTTTCATTCCTCCTCTTGACTGTGAGTTCCTTAGGTACAGTGTTACTTATATATAATTTTTAGTGTCCACTACAATTATAAGGCTCATAAGGAATATAGGGGTCCCATGCAATGTGTGTGAACTTGAACAAATCAATATCTCTGATTCTCTATTTCCTCATCTTCAGTGGAAATAGTACTATTTCAATTCTTTCTATGCCCAAAGTTTTTGTAAGGATTCTGATACACAATTATAAGATTACTGTTTCATTGGTTATTATACTTATACAGGTATTTCCAAAATAGTCATAATCTTATATAATACAAGCATTATACATAAATATAGCATTTATCCTCAAAAGGTATTCCCACTGCATAATGCTAGGAGTCATGATTTACCTAGATTCACCCAGAACATCCAGAACCCATATAGTATATCATCCCCTAATTATCAATTAGAAGAGTCATTAGAAGAGTACAAATCAAATAAAATTGACCTATATATGGTGCATTTCTCTATAAGTAAAAATCGCTGTCATGAAGAAAATCATGAGCAAATGCACTAGATAAATTCAAAGAATACAAGAAACAAAATTACTTTTAAACACTGGCATCTACCAAGTTTCCCAGGTGAAGGTCAATCACAGTGCTCCATGAGGCTCTTTTAGAAAGTAATTGATTTAAAGGTTTTATACAACTTGCCTTCTTAGGCCTTAGTAAGCGATAGGTTTAAAGGTTATACCGAACTGCTAAGTCTTCCCTCTCAGTGGTGGCAAGATAATGATCATCTAGTTGTTTATTGAATTGATTATGTGACTAATATATAATTTTGTAACTATTAATGTTTAATGCTTCAGCTCAGTTTGTCACACTTTTTTTTTGGCAGAAAAGAATGCTATTTCTATTTGAATTTTTAAAGTAAATAATAATTTTAAAAAACAATGAGAATCAGAATTTGAGTTTTCTGGCAACAACACATTTTTAAATAAAGTACTTTTAGATATAATTTTTATGGAAGATCTTTGAATCATTATAGAATTATTTAAACTGCTCTTTGGATCATGTGTGCATTCAGCATGACAACTGGCTAGGAAGTACAGGCAGACATGTCTCTAGCCAGAAGTCCAGTTGTTAGCTGTAATGCAGGCACCCACATGATCACTCAGGGTGACTCTGATTGGCTATGATCATCAAGAAAGAAGAGAAACACAGTTGACTCTTTTGAACAACTTGCTTCTCTGACTCTCACTTTATTCATCTACTAATGGAGATCATAAAAACTACCTCTTAGGGTTTGTTGTAAGAATTAAATTTAAGTATGACAAGATCTGGAAAAAAAACTGTTTCAGAATGCTTGGACATAAAAGGTACTCCAAAAAAACATAAGCTTTCTTCTTGTTTTATCTCAGTCACCCACACATCCACGCATTGGGCAGAAAGTTCTTTTATTGGCCTTATTGCTTAATTATGAAGGAGAATCTAATGATCTAGATTCTACTGAGATTTTTTCCTACTAATTATATGTTCTTGGGTCTAAAAAGGAATATAAATATTAATGTTCTATCTTGAAGGAGAACAACAACTAGAGGGTGTATACTACCTAATTTCAAGACTAACTTAGATGTGCAGTAATTAAGACAACATGATATTAGTATAGGGATAAACAAATAAGTCAATGGGTCAGAATAGGGTGTAGAAATAGATATAAATATACATGTCAATTGTTTTTCAACAAAAGCACTAAATAAGTCAGAGTCTTACCAAATTGTGCTGACAAAACTGAATATGTATATGAAAAAAAATGAGGAACAACTTCTTCCTTAATCTAAATACAAAAAATAATTCAAGGTGGATCATAAATTTATATGTTAAAGGTAATAAAATATGGAAGATTATCTTCATAACCTGGGTAAGCAAAACTTTCCTAGACAGGTCATAAGAGGCATTAATTGTAACAGAAAAAAATTATAATGTGGACATTATCAAAATTAAAAACTTCTGCTCATCAAAAGACAATATGAAGAAATTAAAAAAGCAAGTCTCAAATTTGGA
The DNA here is from genome assembly GCA_028627145.1 of Eidolon dupreanum. Lineage (NCBI taxonomy): Eukaryota > Metazoa > Chordata > Mammalia > Chiroptera > Pteropodidae > Eidolon > Eidolon dupreanum. Next base: position 75,435,967 of record CM053504.1, on the reverse strand, counting down.
GAAAATATTCACAAGACAGAAATCTGAAAAGGGCTTGTTTCCAGAATGTTAAAGAATTCTGACAAATAAATACTTTAAAAGATTAAAAACCCAACTTAAAAAAAGTTAACATGACCAATACACATATGAAAAGATATTCAACATCTTTATTTATCAGAGAAATAAAAATTACATCCACAATATATCACTACACACCCATTAGATTTGCTAAAATTAACAAGTCTAACAATACATGTGTTAGTTAGCTGGAACTTTCATACACTGCTTGCGGGAATTCGAATTGGAAAAACATTTTGGAAAATTGTTTCTAATCAAGGACAACATATATCTAAATTCTGACCCAGTTATTCCACTTCTAGATACTTATCTGAGATAAAGTTGATGTCAGTGAAAGACTCGTTTAAGAATATCATAGCCGTTTTCTTAATAAAAACCTCAAATTGGAAATAATTCAATACTTAATAATAAAAAGGAACAAAGTACTGTAACACATAATGAAATGGATGACTCTCAAAAACATACTAAGTTAAATAAGCGATATACAAAAGAACAAATATTGTATGTATGATTCCACTCATATGAGATACCTAGAATAGGCAATCATAGAGACAGAAAGTAGGAAATGGTTACCAGCTTTCTGAGGGGAAAAGGGAATGAATGGTAAGTTATTGTTTAATGAGAGGTTTTTGATTAGAATGATGAAAAATTTCTGGAGATAGTGGTGACAACTGCACAAAATATAAATGTACTTAATGTCAATGAGTTATACATTTAAAATGGTTTAAAATGCTAAATGTTATGTTATACATACTTTATCACAATAACAACAACAAAATTATTCTGAGCTGAAAGAGGAGAGGCGGGTAAGTCCAATTGTTTTGTTTCTGCTCTACTAACTTATAGTCTTATGGTATTATATAGACATTTTCATTCTTTTGTCAGTAATCCTATAAGAAAAAGAAAATGGAAACCTGAAAGGCAAGAATCTATGGAAAGGAAAGAGGACATATTTTTTTTATTAGTTCTTTCTCCTTGTAACTCTATTCAGACAAAAGAAAAATAATTCTAGATACCACATGCCACTCTAAGAGGTTTAAATTTTCATTAAAGTGAGACAGCAGACAGGCTTTCATGGAAATAATGTGAATCTGTGCCCACATCCAGCAGGGATAATGATTCTTTTAATTACAAGTTACTGGGCCAAATTAAAAAAAAAGACATGATGGGCAGGCATTAGGTAACTAAATAATAAATAGTAATTGCAATTCTTCCTTTGCATTTTAAAAAGAGAAACACCTGAGAAATTCTACTTGATATTCCTTACATAATGTACCCTTTGTGTCATGAAGTCACTTGAAATAATGTCATTTGATGCTGTGCATCCAATAACTTTAAATAACATCATTAACATTAAAATGAAAAGAATGGAAATTGACTATCTAGAGGGCATCCTTCTCCATATTTAGGAGGTTTGTCAAACAAAAATTATGTGACTCTCCCTTTGTTACACATATTTTTCTGGTATAAGTAATAAAATGAATATATTTATAAAGGAAGAAGAATATGAGAGAAGCTTTAAACCAATCATCATGAAATAAATTTTTTTTTTCAAGAGATTTAGGTATTAAAAGGCACTATCAGCTCATTGGGAATTTGTGAGTGTACATATGTGTTTTTTTGTTGTTGTTGTTGTTTGTTTGTTTCTTTATTATAGTATAGAACAGAGTAAGTCCTGGTTTAGGCAGAGAACCAGAGTTTGGGTTTCAGGCCTGTTACTAAATTGCTGAGGTATTTAGACACGTCCATCTTTTACATAGTTTTTGAAATGAGGAGCTCTGATTATTTTATCTCTGAAGTTCTTCCACACATCTCATTAAGTTATTGTTTAAGAGAGTGATGGTTCTCTATAGAGTATACTTATGATCTGCATGATACATCTGACCAGGCTTTGTGCTAATTTGGAGTCATGAAGCAAACAAAACAAAACAAAACAAAACAAAAAACTCATTGGTCAATACTTTTTGAGACTAGAAAGAATGGGAAAAATATTCACTTTATTTATGTATCTAGATTTTACATTGATCCCTGAAACTATTCCATATAAAAGTATTCATAGCAGACATACAGTTACAAGTACTGGATCAAAATTAATTCATGAGAGTTTTAGTAAAATCAGATACAGTTCAGTAGATAAACCAGAAAGCCAAGCAGGAGAACATTTTTCCTTTTCAATCAACTTCTTTTGATGTGGCTTTGAATGAGAATATAATACAGATATTGACCCTGAAACTATAGGAAAGGAGATGAAATGGGAATCTATAACAATTACCTAAGAAATCAGCTTCAAATACTTTTTTTATGTATAAAAAAACTGTTTCTTGATATATTTTTAGTTTGGATGAGGCAGGGCTAGGTCAATGGAGCTTAACCCCTGTATACTAATTGACTTTTTGAATACGGGCAAAAGTGCAGATTTTGGTGTAAAGCAGAATAAATACAGAAACTGTTTTTGTTCATGACATAGAGAAACATAGAGAAACCTACAGAAGTATTAGATTAATAACTGATATAATGAGTATATGGAAAGAACTGGAAAATGTCAACAAGAGGAAAGGATTAGTGGCTTGTTTATGGTCCTTTGGATCCAGGCATTTCAACCATTGTAGGATTTTCTCCCATAGCACTCATTAGCTGACTTTAGAAACTGGGAATTCATAGAAATGATAACAGATAAATAAGAATTAAAGGAAAATGAAACAACATAAAAATAATCTTAAAGCTTCTAAATATTGTTAGTAACACAGTCAACTGCAAGGTCCAGTTTGAAAATGAGGTGAGATAAAGAGGAAAATGAAAATTGGGAGGAGGGAGGGGAAATGAAGGCATCTAGCAGAGAAAACTTAGATTAATCAGTTTATTGAGAGTGAAGACAGTAAAGATCTGAAAGGAAAGAGGTGTTATCACTTAGGATGATTTTGAAGTTTAAGGTTTTTAATGAAAGTCACTTCCGGAGGTTAGTAAACAAAGTTAAGGTATAATCTGGGGGTGATACACGGATCGAAGTGAGAGAGAAGATTGCTGGGAGTGAGGAAGCCAACTGAAGTCTGGTGAAGTATCAAACACTTGGACCTCAGAATTAGCATCTTGCACATTGCCTGACACATACAACCAATCTTTATTTATTGATGTTGAATAAGTTCATGAAGACTCCAAGGGAGCTTGAGAGGTTGTTGTTACAAATTTATTCTGAGACAAAATGTAATACAGATAAGGAGGCCTTGCATATGAGTCAGACAAATAAAGCGATGGAGATGCAATCTGTGAGCATCAACGTGAAATACGTAAAGGTTTTGGCAGAGAATCAGCTCTATGCTAAGTCCACAAGATGATGTGACCATTCACAACAGCAGTGTGATGGTGGATTATATGAATGGATGATAATGTCATATTTTAAATGAGAAAGGTACCTTAAAGGGATATTTAATAATCACATGGCATCTATAAACTATGCAGTGGAGGATGACACATCAAATCAGAAGCTGACAAGCAAAAAAGAAATATTTGTAGAAACTAAAGATATTTAGGTTGGAGAAGAATCAGTGGAGGAAAGGAGACATTTTCAAATATTTAGAGCTGTGCCATAAAAGAAAGTCACTAGACTCACTAGACTCTTTATAGTCCCAGGGGAAATAATATGAGGAATGAGTGGAAGTTATAGGGAGATAGAGCAATTTGCTTTGAATAAAAATTTCTGAAAGACCTACATATGACAAAAATGGCAGCTCAGGGAGAAAAAAAATTCCTCCAGCAGAACAGTTCAGGCATAAGCTAGAAGAATATGTTATAAAGGGGACTCCAATACATCAGATGGATGATTGAACAATCAGGCATTTAAGAGCCCTCAGCATTTATTTTTTGAATCAACAAAATTAAAATTACATGTTCAAGATAAATTCTTGGTGATTCTGTATTTTTTTTGTTGTTGTTGTTGTGTATGCAATAGAGGAAACTACAGATTAGTGAAAGTGGAATGAACTAAAATTGTTAATACTGAAAAATTCATTTAACATCTTGAGGATTAAATAGAACTTGTGTAAGACTCATGCATTTACAAGTTTGAATCTAATGAATGCATAAATATTATTTGCTGGGCTCTGAAAACAGTCCATTAAGTATAAAATTCAGAATTGAAATAAGCTCCAGTTCATTATAGAATACAGCCCCCTCAAACCAGTTATATCATTAGTCACAATTCTTTACAAAGTCAGGCACAGACTCATGGACTGCTGGCATTAGATGATGATAGGCTGTGATGCATTGTCCATTTGTAGTCTATTTCACAGGTATATTGAGATATTGAGAGTTAAACTGAATATAAATTTCTTTTATTATGTGCTTATTATGACAGGTATTATTTTATGCAATTTACAGTCATTTATAACTTCTCATCCAAAGAGCCAAGAGCATATTCAGGAGTATGTTTCCCAAGAACAGTATCATAAACAAGTGTTTACATACTTAGTTTGAACCAAATATAATACGACAGCATGATAGACATTCCTCTTTTGCTAACGTGCCTTGTTCCTCATTCATATCGGTTCTGCACGAGACCCACATGTCAGAGAATAAATATATTTTTTTATTGATAACATCTGACTACTGTGTGTGCCACTCTGTCAAGTTGTACCCTATAGTAAAGTTTTTGACATCTGTGTCCTTCTTGATATGGAGAAAAAAATCAGTTCTAAAATCAAAGCTAGGATTCTAAAAAATACCCTCAGAAAAAGGCACACTCATTTTATTCAAGAATACAATAGGCAAGTCTACACATCTACATAAACCTAAAGGAAACTAGACCTCAAACTACACGATGCCATGTGTGCAGATATTTCTACAAATCAAGGAATTTACTATCAATTATAGAAAGAAATCATTCAAATGATTTCTTGAAACAAAGTTTTCATTCTAAACTGAACCTCCATATATAGAATTTTAAAATATTTTGTAATCTTTCAGTAAAGAAGGACAAGCGTTTGCTCCTTTTATATCCAATTCAAAATAAGAAAACAAAAGCACACATTGGTCTATTTAGCTTATCATAAATGGCAGTTCAGATGGTTTACTTCAATAGTCTAAATTTTAGGTTATTTAATGACCAAGCCTCTTAAGGAATGCCAATATCTAATTGTTAAATAATAATTTTTTATTAAATGAACAAATCAATAAAAATGAGTCATATGAGTAAATAGCCAAGTGACACAAGACTATACATTATGATGTACAATATATACTAAAGTACCTTAAAAAAAATTGTGTTTTCTAAATACCATAAAAAAAATTCTGATCATTTCATTTTTAAACCTAGGCTGAAATAGTCCATTACTAAGGAAATGATTTCTATTCATTATAGAGGTAATGAAGGCACTGTGTGATTCTTCTTTGAGGGCACAGGACATTTTATGTTAGGGTTAAAGAGAAAAGTGTAGTTATAGATTGTAAGTAGGAAAAATTCCATAAGTAAACTTGTTAAAGTAGATACTAAATGTGGTTTTATTATGCAAATGGTCACTTGCATTTCAAAGAAGATACGAAGTGTATAACATTCATTATAATTGCTGAAGATGGATGGACCACTTTCTGGATTAAACAATAAAGGTGATTTTATATATATATATATATATATATATATATATAAAATCTCCTCTCTCCACCTTACTGATTATTATTGTGTAAAGGAGACTGAGAACAAAAAGACACCAGGTAGCAGAATCATTATTTGGATCTACCCCCATGCTGTTTTCCCTAGATTATGAATAAGACCAGACTTATCATCTAATTTTTAATAATGATTGTGTTAAACGATGGGCTCCCCAAATTCCCTGAAACATGAAGAACCACCCCTGCTAGCCAGTATAAGCTGGTGCCAGCATATCACTGCCTGCGTCCCAGAGATCAAGGACAGCATCTCGTCTTTGCATAACTTTGACTTTGCATGTTATACCAAGATGCCATATGAAATTGATTATATAAATGGATTTTATTGTATTAAAAAGTTTGAAAACCACTGATCTAATTAGATTTTACTATAGCAAAATCTGTAGACCATCCTCATCTATAGGATATGGGCTGCTATTTGAAAACATGTTTCCTGGACAGGAGACCTGCTCAATCGGAAGCGAGTGTGATGGGAGTGGTGGTGGGGTGGGGGTGGGGAGCTTGAGGGGTTGAGGTTACTTTTTAAACAAGTAACTGGTTTAAGGGATTTTAATGCTCCTTAAAGTTCAACTCTGGGCCTTCAACTTCTCTTTCCTCCAAGCCTGAGTTGGTAGCCTGAGTGCTGATGTAGCCACACTCAGCTTCAGGTCCAGGACAATGAACAGATTCAATCCTGCCTATAGCAGAGGTCCAGCTTTGCAGACCTGATGTCTCATAAAACCGGAACATCTTTGACTATATCAAGGCCAGTATAATCAAAAAAATGTCCTAACCAGCTCTAAACAACAGGCAAGGGGCAAGTATCTGCTCTCTTTATCAAAGGTAGGAAAGTTCATTTCTTCTCTAAGAGTAGAAACTCTATTCAATCTCGGGTGTTGTCACATTTGTCAGAATTTCATATTCACTGATAGTGTTCAGGGAGGTGTCAAGGGTTTCTGACATAGAAGCAAATAGGGAGGCTTCCTATCAAATTGGCAGAGCTGAAGAGTTTAGCGAGTATCTGTCACATGGTATATAGTCAACAAATATTATAATTAAACAAACAAATGAGAAAACACATAAAAGAAACCAAGATCATACTAGAAATAATCTTTAAATTCTTCATTGCCTTTTCTCTAATGAAACTTCCACATTAAGAGAGTGTTTGGGTATTTTTTTAAGCTAACGATGTTTCCTTCAAGTGCTATTACATTTGATTTCATCATGAGAATTATGTACACTAGTATTGAAATGGAACAGAAATATATTTTTCTTTTTTTTTTGTAAGTACGAAAAAGAAAACTCAACTGGAAATACTGAAATATAGACATCTTTGAAGAAATACATGTTGATATTGCAGTCATGGACATAGACATGTATATTCTTTGCAACATCTAGATTCATAAAAGATACAACGCTACAGTTGGCTTTATATGTTTTTTTTTAAATGACTTCTATTTAATGTCAGTATGAGGCATTTATTCACATATAAATCCCTTTTGTGTGTCTCTTCAACTTTATCCATGTAAAACTAAAACAGACAACTATCTATTTAATAGCTACTGCCTCTCAGCTAAAACACAAAATGGTCTGTCAAACAGATTTCTCTGAAAGATGAGAAATGTTTAGGTAGGAGGAACTTGAGTTACTGCAAAAAAAATGAAAAAAAAAAAAAGAAAATGGAACAAAGTTACTTGTAGAAGACACCAGTAATCTCCCTGTTCCATTAAAATTATTTATATATGTAACATGACCTTAAGTTAATTTTCTGAAAATATTAAATTACTCTTCAATACCTTTTAATCTACTATTACATGCCTTCTGATGTATTTGAAAAATCCATTTGTATTTCAAATGTAGATTACTTTTCACAAAATGTTCAGGAAACACGAAGATGAGGCTCTTAGATTCTGTTGATTTCACAGAGAGAGTTTTCCAGTAGACCAAGCGACGTTTTGAACAGCTTTGGAAGATTAATAAAGACTATCTTTTTCTATGTGAAAGAGCAACATAATAAATGAAATAAATAGATTTCAGTGTTGAGTATGTTTGAGAATATATATTCAGATTACATAATGTTAGTGAGCATTTTAATGAGATTAAACTAATGAGTTCAGAAGACGATATATTAGACTTAATTTGGTTGCTAAAGCAGCTATATCTTAAAATAATACTCTTATTTAGATCATTGCACTTTTACCTGGCAACATTTGCTGTATACTTTTTATCTAATTTATGTCCATTTATGGTTTAGTTTTATTATTTGAATTAACAATGTTTGCTAATAAAATATATGCCCGGTGTTCAGATTTGCATTTTCTCTGAATCTAACATACATTTTCTAATGGTTCCACATCACAGCTGCTAAAACTATTAGTTTTATTTTATTGCCAACAAATCTTGGGGGCTGAGGTAATGCTCTTCTCCGTGACTTCAATTTTCTCCCTTCAAACTTTTAATAACAAATATATTCTAGAACTTGGAACTGAGGATAAAGCAGAATTCCATTTGGAAATTCCAGAACTCTTTAAGATTGTTTAATATAGTCTGTTGATGTCTCAGGTTTGCTTACCTAAACTACACCTCCTCTGATGTGTGTTTTAGGTTAATCAGGAAGAAAAAACAGCCATGAGGGACAGAATTTTATACATAGATTCACTCAAGAAAAATCTAAGAAGTCGAGTCAATGTGTGTGTGTTTTTAATCCCTTTCTTGGCTCTCCTTTCTAAGCATCTACACCCCTCTCTTCTTATGCTTTCCACACAGTTCTGATGCCCACTGGATAAATGAACCCATCTCCTATCTTCTGGCCTAGACCTTACTTTCTGCCTGGAAACTAATTTCATTGAGAAATTAAACCACCTAAAAGGGAAAGCTTATTTTGAATTATTTATATCCCTTCCCTCATAAGGCCCTAGATGTAGGCAGCAGTGTGGCCAGATGACCAACAAGCCTTACCTGGCATGCAATCCCAGTCCTCCCACTTTGTCCCTGTGTGGCACTGGGGGGTACATTACCGAGCCTCTCTAAGCCTCAGGGTTCTTTTTGGTAAAATGGGGATAATTTATGCAATCCACTGACCTTATCACTTTTTCACTTATCTATCATCCCCCACCCCTGTGCCCTCTTTTTCTTCCTTAGACAGTTCAGATTCCACGGATCTTCTTTTTAATCACTCCCTTGCAAAACATCTTAACTCGCTCTACCCCTTCTCTGGCAAACACGAAACAGAATAAACGCCAATTATCTGACTACCCTAAGCCAGCAGCCAAGCAACCAACCATGGGAAGAAAATTGTCTTGGCTAGTTTCGCTTTAAATTCATGACAACAAATCTTGAATGGTCAGTCCACACTGCTCAGCAATCATAATTTCATAATATCTTATGATCTCTTTTCTACAATCTGAAAAAAAATATTTCTCACCTTTCCCCCCTGTCTTCAAATCCCTACTACTGGCTCCTCCAAGACTTCACAATCTGCTGATGACCATTTCTCATACTTCCCATCTTCCCAGATCCAAAGTGACCAACATAACTGCATCCACACCCACTCTCTCTGCCTTTGCACACCTTATCAAGATGTTGATGTATCTGCTCCTCTCCACTTAATGCTGGATCCTCTACCTTCTTGCACACTCAAAAGATTGTACTCCTGCCATTTTACACTTTCCCTTCTGCATCATTGATATTTCCCTGTATCAATTATTTAGTAAATACTTCCAAAAGTTATAGTACCGCTCATGTTCAAAAAAGAAACAATAACAAACAATAAGACCTCCCTCAAGCCTACCACCTCCTACAGTTACTATTCATTCCTTTACTCAAAAATTTCTCAAAAACATCATCTGAAGTCACTCAGAGCAGTCTTTCAATTCTCTATTTTCATGTCCCCTCCTACAGAGGTCACTTTGCTGTCATTATATGACTATGTCTTTCATCAACATGACATAGGTAGCGGCACCCACCTTTTGGAAACACTCTTCCCCCTGGGCTTCTGTGATGGCATACATTTTTGTTTCTCCCATCATTCTTGCATCTCCTAAATGTGAAGCATCTTAAGATTTAGCCATTTTTTTCTAATTATGTTCTCTCCCCAGGTGTCACTGATATGACAGTGACTCTAAATGTATACCTGTGATGTGACCTGTCCTCAAACTTCTAGTCTCATATACTAGATTGTCTACATGACCGGTGTCCCTAATGGTATGTCTAATAGTTATCTTAAATTCACAATGTAAAAATAATCGATTCTTCCCTTTAAACCAATTTTTTTTCTCTACTCATCTTCAGCTCATTAAACAACTCAACAATGCACTCATTCTGTAGTCAAAAAATATATTTATCCTTGATTCTTCTCTTTTCTTTGCCCTTTATGTCCAATCCATTAGCTAATCTTATTGGCTCTAGAGCCAACACATGTCATAAATTTCCCCCACTTTTCTCTCCATCTGCTCTGACTTCCAGTTTCAGCTCAAATAATCTCATACAGATCACTCAATTGTCTCCTAATTGATCTCTCTGCTTCCACTCTGCCCCATCACCAATAATTTTCCTCAGAGCAGTCAATTTGATCTTTTAAAAAGTTGAATGAGATCACTCCCTTTTTATAACCATTTTCGTCATCCACAGAATGAAATTCCAATTTTACCATGTCCCATGAAGCCCCACATGATCTTGCCCTGACCCGGCGGTCTGTGATCCATTTGTATCGTTGTTATTTCATGTTTACGACCATGCACAGACAATTCTCTTCTCAAGGCTCTTGCCTTAGTTGCGAGCTTTACTGAGAATGACGTGCTCTCAGTGTGCATACAGCCGGCCCTTTCACTTATTCTCGTCTCAGTTCAAGTGTCTTCTCCTCAGAAGGCCTTTCGTTGACAGATTTAAATTAGGTCCTTCACTATCACGTTATTGTGCTAATTTTCTTCAGAGAATTTACCATTCTCTTGTGTTACTTGTTCATTTCTTTGTTTGCTTACTAGTCTATTTCCTGGTACTTGAATGTAACTAAGATCTAGGAAAAAAGGATATTCGATGGACTTCATAAAACTTTTCCAGAAATAAGCACAGCTCAAAGTTAGTATTCCAGTAATTAGTTTAATAAATAATACTTATGAGGTTGCTATAAGACATAAATAAACTATTGATTTAATTGCTTTGCTTAGTGCCAGGCACAAAATAACTGATGATAAAGTTAGTTGCTACCATTATTATTATTATAATTAAGTACTTTTTAAATATGTGCCCAAAATGGTAATTATAATAACCCATGTGAATGTCTTAAAGTTTTCAGATGAAATGTCTGTATTTTAAAAGCTGTTTTCTAATATAAATAATATTTTAAGCTACTTTAGTGAATTATATGGTTTATTTTTTTTAATATGAGTGAATGTTTCAACATCTCTAAAATCAAATCGTAGGTAGCAACTGCTTTTCTACTGGCAGAACTGAACCTGTTCATGTCTTCCAACTAATCAATCATTCTAACTATAAGAGAAACTTCAATGAACTAAATGAAAATTAGAGACCTTATCACTAGACCTAGATTCATTTAATTTAAGCTCATTATTAAACTTCTCACTTTTCAAAAATGTATGACTTGAGGGAAATCTCATTAAACTTCATGGAAAGGCTAAAGTGAGCTTTGCCTTCGGAGCCAACCAAAAATGAAGCTATTAGAAATGTGTATGATGAAGTACAAATTACAAGGTGATATTAAAGTGAGAACAGAGGTCAAAAGAGAATGGTGTTCTATCACATATTTTAGTCTCTTTGTCAAAATATTTTGTGTGGATATACCAAATGCCAGTGACTATAAAAAATTTGGAAAGAGCAAAGTACACTAACCTCAACACACAAAATAGCAAGAATAACGTATCTAAGTATTTGGCATATAAAGATGAGAACATTCTAAAAAGTGGGTTTTAAAAAAAAATCTTGTTGACATTATAAAAATTTTATCTTAATCTGGAGATTGAATCATGTCTGTGACTTATTCAGACCCTGTAATAGATGCCAGACCCAGTTCCAAGTCCTTATTCTATAGTTATAGGTATTTTAAAGACTGTTTCTATTTTCACTCTCAGTTTTCACAAATTTAAATTTCTTCACCTTCTCTCCTCTTTTTATTTTCTTAACTCAATTTACATATTTGTTCTAAATTACCTTAGGTAAGATTATACTTTTGGGGGAGGCGATGTTGCTCAACTTACAGAGTACTTTATTCTTTTTTGGAATGTATGTGACAGCATTAAGATAAATAACTTTGAAAAAATTTTTAAGGTAGTATTTAGTATAAAAGATTTTTGCAGAAAAAAATAATTTGGATAAAGCAGACTTAAATCAATTACTTCTCACAGCCTTTGGTATCTCTAATAGGAGACTTTATTTCTCACAATTTTTTAAACTTCATTGCTTGGGAAACTACCTTGAAGCAAGTAGTCTTGGGGACAGAGTTTAGGGAGAACACCTCTGAGAAAATGAGTGATTGTGTGATACAAAGATATGTTTTGAATTTTCTGAGTATTGTCATTTGACTTATTTACAAATGCATTTAAATTGGCATGATGCTTTTACATTATTTAAAAATTGGTTATCCAACATTTTTCACTATCTTGATATCTTTCCCATTCATAGTTTATCCATTCATTGTGTTTTCATTAAAAAAAAAAGGTGGAAACTCTTGACTTATTGAAACTTCAAAAAATATCGAAAGATTGGTTTATTCACTGGTTAGGAGTGCTAGTCTAAATTGTGATGGGACAGGAAACTGATGCTGATGGCCAAAGTTTCCAGAGTTACTCCAGAAGAATCCTATGCACATAGCTCTGCTTCCTTGTTATTAACTATGAGAGCTGACTTAATCTGTAGATTAAAAAATAATTTATAAATGTGGGAACTTGGAACAGAAGTATTCTGAAAGCACTATCAGTAATGCGAAGTGAGGTGTTTCTTCCTAGCCAATTAAAGCATCTGCCTATATTCTTAACCACTATGATTCATTCTATCCTTCGTTTCTCTGTGAGAGTGAAGATCTAAAACTTTAAGTGTTTCATTTCTCTAGTAAGAGAAAGTGAAAAGGCAATCAAACATCTTCTCATGAAAATTGGCTTCTTCACTCTCTTATAAGGTAAGTCAGCATACAGGCAGTAGAATGGTGGTTGCCAGAGCCAGGAAGAATGGAAAGAATGGGGTGTCAATGACTGATGGATACAGAGTTTCAGTTTCAAAAGATGAAAAGTTCCAGAGATGGATGGTGGTGAGTGTCACACAACAACGTCGATATACTTATATCACTGAACTGTACATTTAAAATGGTTAAAATGGTAAACTTTATGTTATCTATATTTAATTACAATAAAAAAGTATCTATTTTTTAAAATATAAATACAGGGTAGCATATATCTGGAGATGGGTTCTATCTTAATTATAGACCAAACACAGTTTTATTTTTGAGGGAGTCTCAGGAATTATTATACGTAATAACATAATGTAAAAATTTATATCCAACCTATTCTACAAATATCTGACCAAATATCTGACTACACTGTAAGAACTACCAGGAAACATTGACTTCCTTAAACTTATGCTCCTTTCCTCACATCCTTCCCCAAACTGTTTCAATCATAATTCCCTGGTCATTAGTTATGCCCAAAGAATAGTCATGTAATGAATCAATAAAGGGATCAATAAAATAAATACAAGAGATCTACACCTACTTGAATTAAATTGATGGATAACTTGGACCAGACGTTACATTCAAGCAGAAATGCTCAGCATATTATGATTGAGTACAAATACCAGTGTTTGTGAGTATAAATATTATCATATTTAAATTGTGTATCAGTAACCAAATTTCAGTTTCTAACTTATTTTTAAATGGAATCAATCATCTGAGGTCTCCTATGTGTCTTATTTCTCTGCATTAAATCCATTTCAGAATCCATTATATTTGTGAGGGGAGGTCTCAGAGACTGGCTCCAAAAATCTTAGAGTCCACAATGTATTTTATGAAAGATTTAAGATGATTCAGAGAGAAAAAAAATAAGTGCATTATCATTAGCCCAAATGACAAGAGATAAGAGAGCTCAGTCGAAACCCATCCTGTAAACACATCTTAAGAAAGCGTGCCCCTCTAAGGTTACCCAATGATATGACATTTAAATTGATTCTCTCTGTATTGTTTAAAAATGTGTGTGTGTGTGTGTGTGTGTGTGTGTGTGTGTGTGTGTGTGTGTGTGTGTTAAAACATATGGGGCCAAAATGATCAGTTTGTTTTCTGGAGTTGAAAGTTGCTATTTTAGTTCTTCTTTTGGGCAGTTTCTGGGTAAAGGGTATTGTATGATTGTGAAACTAATTTTCAAGTTATTTAAGCAGCATGCCAAATTATGCTGAAACATGGGAGATATGTTTTAAGATGTAGGAACATAAGTCACATTTTCTACTGTTACAATGAAGGCATCACACACATTATTAAACTATGAATGACTAACTGGGTACCAGCCTTTAGAAATTTAAAAAAATGACATCCACATAGTTGCATCTGGCAAACAAGGATAAGAATTTCAACAATAGAGAGGTGAGAAGTGATATAAAAAGAATCCAATATTCTGCATTTAAAAACTCTAAACCTACACAATGATCCATGCCTGCTGGTATACTGGGTCTAGTATTTTTCTTATTCCATTCCCTACTATTATACTATAGTGCTCAGCTCATAGGTATCTGAACTTTTGAGTTAAGCCCTGTATATTTGAAACAATATACTTGTGCCATTTTCTCTAATTCTGTAAAGGTAAAATGAGAGAAGATATAATAAGTAGAAATACAGTCATAGGTATTTGGAGCCACAAGAGACTTCAGAGATTATCTCTCCAATGCTCATTTTATCAGTGAGGATATAAATCAACTTTGAAAAGTTGCAACAGGTTAGATGTAGATAGATAAAAAGTGAACTTTCCTTCACATGTTTCTTACTAAGCTATGAGCTCCATGAAGGCAAAGACTGGGTCATGTCCCTAGCATTACACATAGATACATAGATACATAGATAGATAGATGATAGATGATAGATGATAGATGATAGATTAAATAGATAGATAGATAGATAGATAGATAGATAGATAGATAGATGATAGATATAGCTAGTTAGCTAGCTATAGATAATATAAGTATAGAAATAAATATATAGATATGCAGATATAGATATGTAGTAGCTATATAGTTCCTAGCATCACATAGTGTATACATAAAGTCTATGTGTATATATAGTAGACATATAATAAGCACACAATACATGTTTAAAGAATAAATGCAACTGAGGCACAGTGACTTTCCAAAATCTCAAAGAGCTAGTAAAATAGCCCCAGCATCTTGAATCTCAGCATACTCTAAATGGTCTTATTCTCAGAGCTTTTGCATTGGAACAGAGGAAAATAATAAAGTGCAAACTTAATAAGTTCTTTGCATTCCATAAACCTGTGCTTTATATGCTAGCCAACTAATTAAGTTATATTATTTATGTCTTGAAATAATAACTGAATTTCAAAGTAAATCTTAAGTAAATTATCCTTATAAAAAGATTTCCCAATAAAAGCCACATTTTAAAGTCCATACTATAAAGTATTATTTTTCTTTTTTTGTAAATATATTTTTTATAAACAAAATTTTAGCACAAAAAATAACCATCTCATATGACCTATCATTACCTAAAATAAGTATTCAAGGCATTCCTTCAAAACAAAATTTGTGTCCATATTTACCCTATAGAAATGGACTCTAGTCTTTTCTGTGATTACAGCTTTATAAAGGTAAGCTACTATACTGGATTTTTAATAGTAAGAGTAACAGAATTTCCTTTACTTCTTTTATCTAAGTGTATGTAGGGACCTCTCTGTTTACATACCCTGGATCATGGTTTCTCAGTCCAACTGGTTTATAGGTGGCCATAACTCTGCTAAGTACCTATAAATGTGACTTGCCCATTTTACCTACAGATATCCTAGCCATCTGTGTGCAAAAATATTAACACCACCAAATATCCTCATTGATTGTCAGTAAATGATCAATTACATTTTATAACTGCAGCTATGATATAGAATAATGTTTTAAAACATAACTGTTCCTACCATGTTAAATAAAAATCCCAAGAAGAATAACATAAAAGTCATAATTCTGTTAGTCTTAAAGAATACAATACTTATTCAACTATAATGTTTCTTTTTAAATAAATTTTGTTCCTCAAATGGTGTTAGTGGTAAATATTAGTATATTTGAGGGCTTTCGTTTCAAACAAAAGAAGACTATCAAAATGAAATATGGTTTTTGTCTTTCTCTGCATCAACATATTGGGAATGATAAAACAGTGTTTTCATCATCCAGTTTTTTTCCTTTCGGTAACAAACTAAGAAAATAATTTATAATTTATAATTCCTTAAAAGCTAGGAAATAAGATAACAAAGCTGGGGGACAGAAAGAAGTTTTCCAGAATCCACACTACTGTATTCATGCTGAAAAGCTAATGAATAAGTTAAATTTTCTAGCAATGCAGTGTTCCAGAGAAAATTACAGAGGATAGAAGGAATGCTTGCATTTGGTTGCTGCAAGTATTGCATATTATAGAAGAATATAGGCTGTGATGTTTTTATACGTGTGTGTGTGTGTGTGTGTGTGTGTGTGTGTGTGTGTGTGTGTGTGTGTTAGTTGAAAAGTTGATTTTGCAATACAGGAATTCCCTCTTCAGGAAAGTAATAAATCCATATTTAAATATAGACAGCACCCAAGGCCATTCAATAATGCCTTATTCACACTTCAGAAGAAAACATTCATCCTTTGTTGAGTAGATTTTTAAGGGATAGGAACAAACAGAAAAGAGCTTATGTTAATTTCCGTTTTGTCTTGGAAGAAAGATGTGAAGTGGATGGAAATGCTAATAGAAAATGATTCATTAAAACAAGAGAAACTACAATAAGCCTTCCAAATTTAATTCGTTAACGACCTACAATAATTGTAAACATTATTTGACTTTAACTTGACGATCTCTTAATTTGAGCAGCACATCTGTAAAACATTTAATGTTGCTGCAAATAACATCTTTTTTAGGGTAATGTTTTATTTCTAGTTATTTTTCTTTGCTTATTTTTTTTCTCCCTAAGTTCACTTATTTTTCTTCATTCTAATTTTAAGTTTGTTTAACTACTTCTTATCCAATATAATGCCTAAAAATATAAGAGGCTAACAATTATAGAGACATTGCACTAATTCCAAAGGATAAATTTATATGACAGAGGCAAATCCAATCAAAGTTAGCAAAATGTGGCAAAGATTTGAACACTGAGTGAAATAACAGCTTGACACTAAGTTAGGTCCAATGCATATGTTACATTACTAAGTCTTCATGATAAATCAATAGGGAAGGCATTAATATTCATACTATATGAATATAGAAAATGAGGTTTGATGTGGTTGAAAACTTTTCTAAGATCATATATAGTATTAGAACAGAAAGCTACGATTAAAAGCTAGAGCGTGAGTTCGTATGAGTCTCTAAGACCTGTAAAATTTCCCTGCTGTCTCCTAGAGATTAGAGACCAGTTTGGCCAATTCCTAACCCCTCACCTCACCCCCCACTGAAGCCCAGTGATAGTGAAATGATTTCCCTGAGTGCACACAACCAGATGATGACAGAGTCAAGCCAGACCAATCCTTGTTTGCTTCAGGTTAGCATATGGTTTGGGCTTCTGATTTCTGGTAATAGGTTCCTTATCTTCACCTACACCTAGCCTAATTTAAGCTCTTTTGAAAATTATATCAATTTTCCAGGTAAGATAAACATTAACCACTAAGTAACATTGCTTCATAGATATAACCTTATTGGACCTCAAGAATGGCCTTTGATGTCTGTATTTATAAGGGAAGGTTAGGGATGATGATGAAACATTGATTTCTAATTAATCTGTCAGGAAACAAAGTCTCTATTCTATCTCTTTCAACTGTTTTATTATTCATTTCTACATTCATTTGTTCCATCTAGCATATTATGTCCCATACTGTTAAGTATAAGTAAATAGACATCTTTATTTTTTTCCCTGATAGAATAGCCTTTAATCATTGTAACATCTATAAAATCAAGTATCGTAGAAGGAAACAAGTCTTTCTTTCAGTTAATTCAAGTGTGGTGGGATCAATGCCACTCACTACAATGTTCTGGAACATTTCTTCCCGTGAGAGCCACCATTCACCCCACACAGTGGGTGGGTGAGCGAAAGTTCTATGTGTACAGTAAGAAAATAGTGAGCATTTCAACGACTTACCCTAGAATTAACCACTTCCAGGGAGACGTTCTGAGGTGGGGCACTTGGCACTGAAAGGAAGGATACAAGGTAAGAAGGTTAGCACGAAAGTCATGGAAGAGTAACTACAACACTCTGAAAAGAGAAAGGATGTCCTTTTCACAATTCATAATGATAATTAGGTCAGTTGAGCCAGGTGGCACTTTCAAGTTTCCTGGAGATGAAAGATATCTGCATGTGTCTATTTTTTTTCTCACTGGGTGGGCCAGTGATTCATCTAGGGAGCCTCCAAAACTGTTAGGCAAGAGAGCACCTGTCATGGTATCAAATGCTGACATTTAATTATAGCTTTCTGGTAAGAACCTTCCTGGAGAAACCAATAAAAACACACAGGAGATTTTCTAGAGTGGTTTTAAAGGCTTAAGATACTTTGTATTTCAGGATCTGCATGGGTTTATGATAAAATATGTCACGCCAATAATGGTCACTTAAGTTGCTTAATCCCTTTAGTGTAATTTTTATTCTCTCTTTAAAAATAAAAAGAACTACATCTTTTTTTGTTTGTTTTGTTTGTTTTTTTGTTTGTTTTTGTTTTTTTTTTTAGCTATATGTAATAAATATGTGTCATAGATGCAGGTTACCAAATGGCATTCGGGGAGTCAATTCTATTAACAAAGGAGCAGTTTATTTTTCTTTGTGGATTTTCTAGGAATTTTGTTTCTTTTGCTAGCATTTTGATTGTCCCATTCTTTCACGAAAGATGTAGTTTTCTTTATAATACTTATAATGAATATTCACTGTATCAAAAAGTAAATATTCTATTATGTGAGTGATTCAAAGACAACCATTCATTGAATGGCTATTATGTGTCAGACACTATTCTAGATGTCTTGGATGAATCATAAAAAAATAAAGCTTTCTGTTCCATAATAGGAATAGAAACAGCATTCAAAAAGTGGTTAACACATATTAATCTGCAAAATGAGTAGTGCTAATCCTTGTCCATGACAAATTGGTTATTTTAATAGAAAAGAAATGCTCTTAGCATTTAAAAAATTTTTTTGTCATGTTTCCTCTCCTTTTACTTGAACTTGGAGGACAATATCTATGTTTTTCTGGGGTACTTATATTTTACCCAGAATTTATTTATGCTCTACTCTGATTTTACTTTTTGAAAAATAATCACCATAAGTGCATGATATATGCCTGATTAATCTTTATATTCCCTAAACTGACATTCAATTAATATTTACTGACTCAATGATTAAATGAACAAATGCTTACTTACTTAAATATTAGCTCCTGGGCCTTTCTGGACACGATGGGAATTGTAACCACTTTGTTTTAATTTTTAACTTCTTGACTTAGTGCTTGATTAAGGCTGTATCAATATGGCTTTTGATAAAGTGCTCACTGGAGGTTTCTTTTTCATAAATTATGTCTACAGGTATTCTCAAAAAATTTCATATTTCAGGAAATAGACTTTATTAATTTCTTT
>CM053504.1:75341128-75415985 GCA_028627145.1 Eidolon dupreanum | reverse complement strand
ATAGTCATATGTTAAATTAGCCACATAAATGAATGTACAAAAATATATTTATACATACAAACATTTGTGCAGGTTTGGTTAAATGTCTGGTTAATTCAATAAATATTTACTGAGTTAGGAGGAATATAGAGATCAATATAACATCATCCTTCATACGAGGAGCATTAGAAAAAGGGATGCACACATTGGCATAGGTTACATTTAATAAATACTTAAATATATGTCATGTTCATGCTTTAGGTGCTTACATGGATTAGCCCATTCAGTTTTCACGTCTCCCTTTCATAACATCCAGAAAGTCAAGTAGAAAAGGGCTTGACTGGGAAGTAGGTGACTATTAAACGTGACTAAATATACACCTAGATGTATGACCTCAGCATGGACAGCTTAGTAGAAAGAAGACATCAAGTTGAGAGAAGAGGACTAAATGATAAGGAAATGGAAGCCAAGAGAGCAGGGTTTTTTGTTGTTGTTGTAAATGAAAAGAGATGAGTTGATTGTAAAGATGAATGCAGACAAGGTCAGAGAGCCCTCTTCAAAGGGGGCTGGGAAGTCCTTGCTTTTTCCAGTCGAATGCATCTGATAGAGAAAAGCTGGGGTTCCTTGCACAGTGATGCTTGTTGAGTTAGGGTCATGAAATCCTTTAATTTAGTGACAGGCATTTTCTAACTCCTAAATGTTGCAACACTTCTAGATGATAATTCTTGGACTAATGAGTAAAATCTATCTTTCTCACTTATGACATTTAAAACCTAAGTGGAGAATAAGGCCACAGTATTACAGTTCAGAGTATGAATGAAATCTACATAAATTATGTAAAATATTCACTTTCATTTGTTTTCCTTTTATTTTTATAATTATAAGTTGTGAAGTAATTTATTCTGCCAATAAATATTCTGTTCTGTCTTCAAGAACAGAATCAGATGGATAGGCATAAGAATTACATTAAAAATGACACTGAAGTGGTGTCACATATAAAATATTTTTTTTAAGTTGAAATTGCAAATGAGTGTTACTCCTGTATCTTCTTCGCACTGCCCTTAATAACATGGGTGCCCTTCCTCATTCCATTGATATTGTATGAAATATCCACCCAGATAATTTCCTAAATTAAAGAATGGTGGATTGGTCACGAATCACAAGCCAAAGTCATTTATTTTTTGAAATTCGAAAGATCAATAATTTATAGAATTGCACACACCAACATGGAAATCGGTGGTGAAAAGAAATAGCTTGTTGCCTTTTTAATATTCATGGAGGTCACATCTCTGCATTTCTACACCTGGCTGAATTTTCACTGGCCCCACATCATATACTCTGCTGTATTTTTTCATTTTGCATTAAATTTCCCAACATTACATTATTGTTCATTTCTTAGATGTCTAATTTCCTCTGCTACTGCTTTGTCGAGTCCACCCTTTTCATTAAGCTTTTTTCCCTCTCATTTATGGCATTTAAGAAAGTAGAAACAAATTTTCATTTGTTAGGCACAGTACAAATAAAAGCGTACATTTCACATGCAGTTATAATACTTTCATTGCTGGATTATTTAGCCTAAATCCTTATGATATACTTTCAAATAAAGAGGTATATGGAGGAAGACTGTCCATCATTTACACTTTTAATCATCTATCTCCTTTAAGAACAAGAAATAAAAGAAACATGCCAATGTAAATTAGTCCACACGCATGCATGAATGTGTTCATATTTATAGAGATAAAGAAAAACACAAAAATTATTTTGAGCTCTTAAGAGGTAGACACACATTGAAGACTATTTATTAGGACATCCTGATTCAGTGTATACCTTATAAAAGTTAAATTCCACTATAATTGATAGTTGAGTGAATTAGCCAAATTTCCAATTTACACTAATATATTCCTTAAAGTTTTAGTTAGGGAAACTTGAAAATAGAATCTATGATATACACACAATATTATTTGATTATCGCAGTAAATGTGTGAGTCAAGTTTCACTGTCTATAACTTACCATCAGAAAGCGTGACCACGGTTATATCGTCAGTAGATACTCCTGGCCCATAGCGATTGTAAGCTAGGAATCGGAGCGTATATTCCGTGAACTTTTTCAGGCCTTCCAGCTTATATGATAGTCCATCAACCTCTATATTCTGGAGACATAAAATGCCAAAACTGTTATTCAGGAAGCACATCAAAACAGAAATGGCTGCTATTCTGTACAAAATCAGTAAATTGGATATTAGACTCTTAAACAAAACTATACTATAGCCTTATAATGAGTTGTTGTAAAACCTACTCTTGTGACACACCTTCCCCCATTAAAGCCTAAACCTCTCTGTAGACTCCTAGTTAAAATAGCACCATCCTATTTTTACAGTCATTAAGTTCCAGTTTGTTTAATATCACTGAATACACTGAATGGTGTGCAGTATCCCGCCCACACGGAGACCCTGACAGACAGAGGCAGCTTGTAAATCCATGGGAACAGAGAGTTGCTCCTCTACCCTAACTGGAATAGTTCGCCGAGACAATAGATTTCTTTCTTCCCTTGCTGAAATATACCTACATCTCTTGAAACTGACAGATACTTTGCTATAATTTTTTCTCTCTCGAAATGCTGGAAAAATCAGGGCCAGTTCCCTCTAGAACAGTGGTCCCCAGCCTTTTCTGCACCAGGGACCAGTGCTTCTACGAAAATCTAATGCCTGATGGTGTGAGTTGGAGCTGAGGCGGTGATGCTAGTGCTGGGGAGTGGCTATAAATACAGATGAAGCTACTCTCCTCTGGCTGCCACTCACCTCCTGCTGTGTGGCCAGTTTCCTAGCAGGCCACAGATGGGTACCAGTCCACAGCCCGGGGGGTTGGGGACCCCAGCTTTGGCAGACCCATTATTTAGCTTTCCACAATGATTCTCACACTCATATGTATCTTGGGTAACATCATTTTTTTAATTTATTAAAGTGGGTTGGTAAAATGGAATACTGAAAAGCTAAGCTAAAATATGTAGAAAGTAGATACAATAGAAAGATGAAATGAGAGCTAAATAGAATGGAAACAGCAAATAAGAAAAATGGAATAAATGATTATGTAGGAGGAACTTCTAGTAATTCTTATCTTATGATATTAGTTGGGACTTGGAACTATTTTCAAATAGTACTATCGCAAAACATTTTTTTAAAATGAAAATCTCTATCGTGCAATTTACATGAAAGAATGAAGACCACGCTAGGCTTGGCAAACTTCACAACAACTCCACTACCCCAAGGTCATCGCTAGGTCTTTCTTGTTTAACTATACACTTGAATACATATCTTTTCCCACATGAAGTTGAGCATCTGGAAGTAACAGTCACGTATATGTCAAAAAATAATATTGCTGAATTTCCCGTATCTCTCTAAAGCCTCATTTACTCTGTTTACCTTAAAATCTAATTTGCCTATTTCCAGGTGTCTGTGCTAACTGCAGTTTAGAAATAAAATGCAAGGAGGAAAGTTGTAGCCTTGGCAGTAAGGAAGAACAAAAACAATGTAAGTGATAGATGACAGTCTGATGGTGGGGAGAAGACAGAAATAACATCAAATGTATAAGAATGGAAAAAGCAATTTGGCTGAGGTCATCGAATATAAGTTAAATCCTCACTTAGGACAAGAAATGAAAATGTAAATGCTTTCTGGGACCAGATGAGTTAATAAAAATATGGTTACACTAGCCCAGGCAACAATATACTCAAAGGAAAACATTGCTGTCTTTTATATTGACTTCCTCTCAATACCCATCAGCCTCTCACCACCCGAATTCAATTAAATTCTTTAGCATTTCCAGCAGCAGGTGCTTTAAAACTGATCAGCTATCCAGTTGCTGTGCTGGACACTGGACTAGGTATCAAGAACTTACAGATCTCCTATTTCCTCTAGCCCTACAGCCACTCAAGAGGTGGCAGAAGTGGAGCCCATTCCCTCGCCTACCTGTTCCTTTCCCGTGGACACCTCGGTGCAGAACAGTCTGTAACCTTGGACTGGACCATTTGCATAGGCAGGGGGTTCCCAGGTAATAAGAACCGAGGTAGGTGAGGTAGATACAGCTTGCAGGTTTTCTACT
Organism: Eidolon dupreanum; assembly: GCA_028627145.1. Classification (NCBI taxonomy): domain Eukaryota; kingdom Metazoa; phylum Chordata; class Mammalia; order Chiroptera; family Pteropodidae; genus Eidolon; species Eidolon dupreanum. The sequence goes on along the minus strand of CM053504.1, from coordinate 75,411,908 downwards.
GGCCCTGGAGCTTGCACTGTACATAAGAGAAAGTGATTAGTATAAGAGGGTTCTCTTTCTCAAAAGAAACAGAATGACATCTTTTACAGTTCAAGGAAATTACAGCAGCATGTACTATTTTTAAAACCATGTGGATTACCATATGACCTAGCAATCCCTCTTCTGGGTATCTACCCCAAATTTTTGAAAACACTTATCCATATGTCCTCCGATGTTCACTGCAGCACTATTCACAGTGACCAAGACATGGAAACAACCAAAGTGCCCCTTAACAGATGATTAGGTAAAAAAGATATGGTACATTTATACAATAGAATATTACTTGGCCATAAGGAAAGATGAAATACTGCCATTTGCAATAACATGAATAAATCTTGAGATTACCATGCTAAGTGAAATAAATCAGACAGAAAAAGTTGAGAACCATATGATTTCACTTACGTGTAGGATATAAATCTGAAAGTAACAAATGAACAAGACAAATAATAACTCTTAGATGCAGACAACAGTTTAGTGGTTATCAGAGGGAAAGGGAGAATTGGGGAGGTAGATAAGGGAAAAGAGGGATCAAATATATGGTGACAAAAGAAAATTTAACTTGGTGGTGAACACATGATGTAATATACATATGATGTATTACTGAATTGTACGCTTGCAACCTATATAATTTTATTAACCAATGTCACCACAATAAAAATACATAAAATTATAAAACTATAAAATATACAGTTTTTAAAATTCAGAAGAGGACTTATATTCATCTAAATTTTTTATTTCATTTTACAGTTGAGGAAACTAGTCAAGGAGTAGAAGTGACTAGGATAATGGCAGAAAAAGATGGGATTCATAATCTAAATTCTTAGAGTGGAAAATTTTTCCACTATGCTAGTAAGGCTTTGCCTGTGTATTCCTAATAACTATAGAGGGAAAAGAGAAAATACCTTGAGAATACTTGTACATTATGGTTCTACTTACAATTCAAATAGGCACAGCTATGGATAATTTACCACACGGTCTTTAAGTCAGCATTTTAAAGTCTTGCCCAAATCTGGGTATTTTAAATTAATTTCAGGATTTAATTTTCAGTTTCACTTTCTAGCATTCCATTTTTCTCTCATAACTACTACTTTACTTAATCAAGTGTAAGTAACTTCCTTATTAAAGAAATTAGATAGCACAGGTCTACAATCACTTAAGCAAAACACTTGGGTCCAGATGTTTCAAGATCCAGGAATTTTCAGATTTCAGAAAGTACATGGTGTACTTGTAGTATTTCATATAACACCCCTATTTGGAGTCTGTGCTAACACTCGGTGTTCAAACCATATATCTACAGCAAAATATGATATTGATACCAAACAGAATTATAAAAGACTATGTATAGCCTAGCATGAGGTCAGGTCAGGTCCATGTATGCAATGACTTAAAAAAAAAATTCTTCAAATTCCATATTTGAAAAATTTGAATTTGTGCATAATTTTTTATTTATGCAAATATACTTGAATATAAATATATGATTTGTTAACGGTAAAAAACAGACATGTTATCTACTGCACTCTAAAATAAATACGTACTCTCACTATTGCAAGTATAACAACCACTTTAACTTAAACATACTGTATATTTTCCCCAGTCTTGGATACCATCTAACTTTAGACAGATATACATTTTAGGCCTGTGAGTTCAAACTTTCATAGCAAAAAGCATATGAAAACCTTGCTGACATATCTGATGACAGACTCTTTAGATCAGCATTAAACCTACGTCACACATTCATCTGGGGAAAAATATATTTATGTTGGAAACACATATTTTATGTCACTTGCACATATTTTTCCACCAGTCCCCAAATTCTGAGAACTCTTACCATTGACAACTGTGTCATTTTCACGTTAACAAGTGATTGTTAACAATTTCTTGAAAACTTATTTGAAAATCATTTTAAACCTACAGAAAATTTTATGACAATAATATATAAAATACCATATTTCCTTTATCCAGATTTACCCACTGTTAATACCTTGTTCTATATTTTCTATTATCATTCATTCTCTCTCTCTCTCTCTCTCTCTCTCTCTCTCTCTCTCTCTCTCTCTCTCTCTATATATATATATATATATATATACACATATATAATGTATATATAAATATATGTATATGTACACATATATAAAGATATATATTCTCTTTATATATACATTTATGTCGTATTTATCATTTACTATATATAAATTGATAGTGATAAAGGCAATTTATAATCTACATGTACAGTGGTAAATGCAATGCATAAATATATATTGAAAGGATATTATCTCTTGATAGAGAGAATATGTATTCTCTATTTAGATTAAGTTGCACACATCATAGCTTTTTATCCCTAAACATTTTAGTGCATATTTCTTAAGAATCAATGTGAATAATAGAGTTATTAACTTCAGTGCACTTCATATTAACACGATACTTTTAGCTAACCTTAATCTGTATCACAATGTGTCAACCGATCCATTAAGGCCATTTATGTAGCACTTCCCTTCTAATTTAGGCTCCAATCTAGGGTCAGGTTTACATTTTGTCACTGTATCTGTTTAAAACTTAGCTGAAACAGCTCCAAAAACTTTCTTTATCTTTTAAGGTATTTATATTGTTGAAGAATATAGTCTTTTTTAAAAAAAAAATAGAATATTCCTCACTTTGGGACTGTCTGTTATTTCATGTTGAATTTAGATAATACATTGCAGTCAAAAATCAAACATAAGTGATGTCTGTCCTTCCTAGGGCATCATCTCTGGAGACACGAGATCTCTCTCAGTTCCCCGTATGTTAAGTTTGAATGCTGTCGGATTTCTCTCTTTTAGGGTTAACTGGTCCCCCTGCCCCCCCCCCTCATTCTGGCCCTCTGCTCTACCATTTGAAACTAATAAGCAATCTGTGGAGAGATACTACATTAGGACCATGTAAATATAATTCTCTTTATCAACTACCTTTAGAGTTAGTATCTGTTCATGGTTCTTGATGGAATCAATCTCACCAGGGTGGTTAAAAATGGTGATTTATTTTCTATTCGAGCACTTTCTCTGCATTAACCACCTGGCACTCAGCATTCTATTATAAAAGCCCATATTTCACTCTGCTTATGTATCTATTATTGGTATGGGCACATGGATTCCAACATTTTTTGATCTATAATTCATTATTTCCCTTAATTATTTTGGTGTTTAAATTGTCTCAGATTTGGCCAGTTGCAGGGGAGGAGAGAGTCATCTTTAATCTGGTTCTTCTGTACTTGTACATGCCCCATCATTTCTTGGAGTACTTCTTTTCTTTCTGGCATAAGATATTCCAGGTTCAACTTGATCCTGCTTTAGTTCTGGAATCAAATATTTCTCCAAAGATTTCTGGTTCCATTCAATGGGGAATACTATTTCAGACAGAGATCTGGGTGTTAGGTGTGCTCATTGCTACTTAGGTATCTTTGCTTCTAGATTCTTTCGGTGAACAAGAAACATATAAATGTATGTATACATACACAAATGCATACCTGTATACATATAGTCAAATATACAGATACATATGCATATTTCTCATGACTCAACAGAGATGCCTCCTATCCCAATCTATCTCTACAGGGTCTGTTCTCGCCTTCCCCATTCTTCCTTTACATGTCTTTTCTTCCACAGGGAGACCTCTGGCTTCCACACAGTTGTAGATACTTTATGAGAGCACCTCACCTTGGTTCTCTTCCCGAAAGGAGTAATTTTTCTATGGGAAATCTCTATTCCACAAATGGGAATTCAGGAGACAAAAACAATGGAGGATCTTGCCTGTGTCAAAGTTCTCAGTGATACAATTAGAATTGTATTCTAATGAAGGAGACATTTTGCTCCATGGGTAAAAAAAAAAATAAACAAAAACAAAATAAAAACTTCCTCACTGCTATTGTTCACCTGGATTTTCAAAGTACAATATTTTAAAGAACAACAATAAAAACAAACAATGTGCATGCTTCTGTAATTACTTATATATTCACAAAGATAATGCAAACATTTCAAGGGGGAACATTTATGATTTGGAGTCTATTATTTTTCTAAGGAAGCAAAACTGAGAAAGGAGCAATAGAACTGAGACTGAGCTATGTGCTTAAGATCCATGTTGAATGTGAGGGAACCAGAATTTTGAAAGTACACACAGAGATGTCTATGTGGCCCAGTGACATGTGAAGTATAAACAGAATGTGTTCTTTCTTGCTGTCCCGTGGCTAATCTGAAAAATCATTGCTTACTATAAATATGGTTCATTCTGGGAGCAAAGACCAAGGTTTAAAATTAGCCAAATACTAAGGCTGTCACTATTGCTATCAGATGTAACGCATTCAAGGAAGGTTTCTCAGGATGACCAGGAGACAAGTGAGTATAGGGGAGAAAGGAAAGGGAACGTATTTGGGGAGTTTATACTCATTTGTTCTATTGGAGCACAAAGAGGGTGATAGGAAACAATTCAAATCCTCTTCGATTTTGGAAGAACAACTGAAAGGTTGCCTAGCATGATAGGGGCAGAGAGTGCACCACCCTCCAGGTGATGACTCTTTGAGTCTGTGGGAATCAGATATGCCAGCCTCAGAGCTACTTGCATCGGGTATTGTGGGAAGAACAGACTACAAAAGCATCTGTACTTCAAGGCAGCAGCCCCATAAGAACAAACATTAGGCAACACTCCTCTCCTGCAAAGCCCTGCCAGGACTGCTTTGGGTCCTGGTTCTTGGTCAAGAGAATGGTCAAAGCCTCTGCACTTAGTTTACCAAATAATGAGAGCATTCATCTTCTCCACAACAATATCCACGATGCTAGGTATATAGAAAGTACTTAATAGTTATGTGTCAAATGAATGACTTTATAGTAGGTATACATAAAATGATAAACGTGTGTCAAATGAACAACTTTATACACAACTACCAAACATCATTGTAAATTACAAGCCTAAAATACACTATTGTCTAACTCATTTGATGCTATTGATTCAGCAGTCACTACAAGTGATCAGACAACAGTGTATTCCTAACATACGTGATAAGATCTGAAGTTGCTATAGATGTCTGTGTTTGTTGTATGCATGTGAGCCTGTGTGCACTTTGTCCACAGTGTAATTTCTTTATGTGCATAAGTAGCTTAGCAGCAATGGGAGAACATCAGGCAGTAAGTACCATAATTTGGATTCAGCTCACACTGGTAGTGCCTACTTTGATCGCCTGTTCACCAACTGAATTATCCTTCTTTCCCTTACAATCATTAGACACTGTTAGGGGAAAAATGTGTGCTTGGGTTTCTAGAATTTCAAGCAGAGAATATAGATACCTGTAGTAAAAAGAGGAGCATTCAGTGTAAATATTTACAAATGACAGGTTGTGTTGTCACCAATTTCCAGCTATGTGATAACATTCCATTTGTGGTTATAATGTTAACTATCATCTTTTTTCTACTCAAAGATTGCTTTTTAGTACTAAACTATTTCCTGCTTTAGCTATTGTTATAAAATTTATTTTATGATCTTATTGCATTGATATTTTCTTTAATACTCATATATTAAAATAAAAATATCATAATCCTATGTTCTAAGTAAATATAAACATCAAAAGATCAAAGAATTACCAAGTCATATTATATATATACATATATATGTATGTGTGTATATATATATATATATATTTCATCCAGATCAAAATATTGCTTGCATGTGGGATATTCTTCCTCACAATATACCTGGCTACTGTCAAGACTATTTCACATAAGCTATTAAATGCTTATTCTTTTTTTAATAGCAGTGCTGTAAATTCAGTCATGAATTCCCTAATATTCTCCTTTTGAGTTAGAGCCCTAACATAGGTCTGTAGATAATATATTGTGTTATATGTTGATTGTGGAGGTACATTTGTGCATGTATATATAGATGTATATGCTTGTGTATTTATTCAAATCCATATCCATAAAGTATATTTAAGCATAACTTACATATTTTACATATGTGATTTATTATATGCATATTAGGGAGAGAGAGAGAAAGAGAGACACAAATCAGATGTGAAATCAATACAGTTAACAGCTTCTGCCTTTCATTTCATTACACTTTAGTATGTCAGTCAAGAAACTTAATGGACTTAACTGCTCATCATTTCCAAGATGCCTTTAATAATCCCCACTGATCCCCTCAGCTGGACAATAATTCTGTGGCAAACTGTATCTAATTTCTCTCTATTTCTATTCAAGTTACCTATTTCTTCAAAAAATGGAAAGATTCAAAAATAGATGCATAATCCGTGCAAGTAACTCATCAATCAATGTCAGCCTAACCAACTGCCTTTTTAAATTTCAACATTGCATTTCAGTAGAAATTCATTATAACACCTGTACCTAAGAACAAATTTAATACTTAAGTTTGAGTAAATGAGATGTATTACATGTCACTATTTGCACTGAGAATGATAATTTCTGACTATATATGAATTTATAATATAACAGAGCATTTTTAATGAGATCTTATTGCATATTAACCCCAAAATAAAACACAAAGTTAGCTAAATCTTTAATAAAGCATGAGTCATCATGTATAATCATACTGAAGACAGAGTGTATGTGTTTGTGTTATATATATGAGTGTGTGTATGGTGTGTGTGTGAGAGTGAAAGAGAGAAAAAAAATCACAGTTTAACGAGCTATAATTGATTAAAATAAGAGTCAGAAGAAATACTTTATTTTTCTTACTCTATTTGTGTGAAGTCATTGGCATCAGGCAGTCCATGGACCCCCTGAAAATGTATGGACATTTTCAAGAACATAAGATGTACATTTTTTTTTGAATGGTAGCTCCCAATAAATCAAATAACATCTCTGGTTTCTTTTGGTTTTGAAAATCAGTGATCCTTTATTATTAAATCATTTGTGGTTAATTACTTTATAGTAGACAATATGGCAATAATTTCACTTTGAATAGATACCTTCAACTTTTAATAAAATGTTGTTTCAAAAGCTGGAAGATGTTTGTGAAATTGATTTTTCTACTTAATTTTCCAAATCATAGGAAATTCAAAGGCACTGAATTCATTAGGTTTAATTCACCAAACATTTTAGGTTTTGTAAGATGTCATGGCTGCTGATTAAGAAGTTATATAACATATACGCATTAATGCCCTTTTCTTTTTCTTTCTTTCTCTTGCTTTGTTTCTATGCCAATATCTACTCATCTACCTTCCTGACATTGTCTTTATTGTAATCTGATATTTGTATAAATCAGCCTAAAACCTAAATTATGATTTATCAAAGATATGGTTCTAAAAATATTTTGGAAGTTTAAACAATCTCTTTATAAATAAAAATATGAATGTAAGGTTTTTACAGAAATAGCTTTAGAAGGATCAAATGTGCCAACATCTTCATAATACTGGATAAGGCTAATGTCTTTTCACCATTATACTGATGTTTCTCAGCTGGAAGTCCGAAATGAAGACAAATGTTAGTGTCAGAGAATATTTAGTTGAACATTTGAATATTTCAAGTCTTTTCAAAATGACTGGAGTACAATGTATCCTACTGTTCCTAAATCATCAATTTAACAGTCACCAAATCCTTTTTATTTAAGAACTAAAGTATCAGTGCATTTAAAAATACATATCTTATGTTGTCATTCAAATAATGACTTATAATTCACATGCCCTCAATTTAGGTGAGAATTCTGAGGATGATTCCATCTCCTTATTCTTTTGTTAATTTAAAAAAGGTTCTCGAGTCCATTTTTAAAAAGGGATAGCAAGGGCTCTAAGTAATTACCTGTGGTGATCCAAATAGATTTACACCACAAAGCTCTCTATTTAAGCAGTAGCTTCCATTGCCAATGATATCCTCACTGAATGTGTTTTCAAATGCAAGTCATTTCTGAAACTATTTGCATTTATTGATAATAAAGTGCATGCTTTGATTGCCTCTTTGATTTTTTTTTCCTCCTGTAGTTAACAGCTTTAATGATATTTCTATGAAATCTGTTTCTATTCTGTATGAGGAATGCAGCATCAAAAAGCCTGCAGGCAATGTAATTATTAACATAATGAAACCCCTTCTTGACTGAACTATACATTGTTATGAGATATGACAGTAATTTGGCAGGGAAGAAGCACAAACTATGGGGTATGGTTTCTATTACAAACCCATGTAAGTCTGACAATATTTGATTGGAGGAAGCAGTTATTACCTGATCGTTTTACTTTGGGTTTTAATAGGTGCTATCTGCTAACTCACAATATACTTAACTGTGTTATTATGTGTGTGTGCATACAGGCATGTTATATAGATATATCTATACATATATATACACCTATATATAGGAAATGTGTGTGATGTATATGACTTAACTTATATTTACATATATATACACATATAAATCTGCTAATATATTAAGTGATGGATATTTATGATAGCATAGTAGAAATAACTTTTGATTCTTTCGGAAGAAAATGGAATTAAAAGAAGTCTTCTTGTGACTCATCTAATAACTTGAAGCAGTTGGTAATAGAAGTGATTACAAGAATTGACCTCAAGATAAGATTAGCTCAGGCTTTCATTGACACAGCCAAATAGTGATAGCTTTGATGAGGTACATAGAGTATTTTTAATTTCACTTTAGAAAACATAGGCATTACCTAGAAATGTAAAATGGAGTGGAGAATGTAGATTCCTGATGGTGTGATTGAGGTTTTAAACTGGAGATTTCTAATGTCAAAAGCAATTGTTTTTATGTCCTAGAAAAATTTCCTAAAAGATATCAAACATCAAAGCTAAAAACTTAAAGTTTCAGCCAAATGTGCTTAAGTTTCCATATTACTAAAGGCTTGATGTCATATAAATATAATGATACTGACTTTTTTCTTATTTGATTTTTTCCCATGATAGCTTGGGTTTGGTTACTTTCCATTGTGATTAAAAATCTCACCTGAAGTACCAGCCAATTTTAAAGCATAATGATACTTTTTATATGTTTAACATATAATTTTATCTCCAGTACTGTGAAAAATTTTATTATGGTAGAAATTTTTCAAGAAATTTAGGGCAGAGAAAGTACACACACTGAAAATACCTAGATATAAATATTTTCAGAAATAGATCTAATGAGGAAGTACACAGCAGTCATGGGTGGTTATGGAATGTTTGATCAAGAATATTTCTTTAAAAACAATGAAGAATTGCACTGGTGAAGGGTGTTCCCATAGGCAGATACTGAACTCACCTCTTCCAATGGACACACCAAACTGACAGCTAAATATGGAAGAACTCCTTCTGAAAAGACCTAGCAGAACAGTTCTTTCACAAGAAACAGTAAAAGAAGATAATCAAGATGGTAGGAGAGAAAAAGATGCAGCTTCACCAAACCCTCACCTCCAGTATGGCAATCCACAATGGGAGGGATCTCATAAATCTGAAGCTTCTCTCCAAGGAGTAGAGGGTTGGTGCCCCACATTAGGTACCCCAAGCCTTGAGACCTGCACTGGAGAGACGAACCCCCAAAATGTATGATTTTGAAAAACAATGGGACTTATGTCCAGGAAATCCAAACGGCTCCAGGGAACTGTGATTCTGCTCTTAATGAGTTCACGTGCAGATTCACTTGCCCCGAGGTCCAATTAAAAGGCATCAGTTTGCAATGCAAAGAGACTATATGTAAAGAAGATTCATTTACTAATCTTAAAGTATCTCTCGGAGGGGCAGGGGCCTGTTGGAACTCTCTCCAGGGACGGAGGTGCCGGTGGGCACCATTTTGTGCTCTCCATATACCTTGTTAAAGCGAGCGGGCATGCCCCAGCCTGCATTTTCCTGCCACCTCACTAAAACCAGTGGGTGTACCATAACACTCCACTCTCCTGCTGCCTTACTAAAGCTGGCAGGCATGAATATCCCATACAAGATATGCACCTTAGTCACCTGGTACAAGTGTCCATGAGGGCTTGTGTTCCTGGGTCACACAGGACTGTAGCAATTAAAGAGACAGTTCTTAGCAGGCTACCACCCCCAGGGAACTGTACAGACAGCCAATGAAATCACACTCTCAGTCTTCCTGTGAAAAAGACTTATTAACTTGCCCTGGACATAAAGCCTAAGGAGTGGGCTTCATGTTTGCCAAACATCTAGAGGCTACAAAGGTGCTCTCAGTGAACACAGGCCAGTGAATGCCATATTTGTACTCTCTTTTGGCCTCACTACAGTGCACCAGCACCTCCCAGAAAGGAGCTTATATGCTTTTGTGGGTCCCCGATTTTTGCAACTGTTGCCCAGAGGACACTTCTAGATCACCTGGTCTGGAGTGGAGGTCAGCAGGTTTACAATTGGGGTCCCACAAGACTGTTTATATTTGCAAAGTTTAAAAACATTTGCTTGAGGGTTCTGCCTTCAGATTAGCTTGAAAGTAGGTGCTGAGAGCCCACCCTTTGGAGCACTGACAGGTCTTGGCTCACCCTCAACAACTGTGACCTTTCAAGAAGAAATAGGGCTCCTTAGACAATCACAAAGGCTCTAGAGACAACCAAGATTTAAGTCAAAGTTAAATGATAAAGTTCATTTCCTACATTAGGCCATTCTTTCAAGACTAGGGGAGGTAGCTGTATTGCTTAATACATCAAAATAAACACAGAGAGCTAAGCAAAATGAGGAAACAAAGGAATATGCCCTAAATAAAAGAACAATTTAAAGCCTCAGGGAGGGGGAAAATATTAATAAAACAAATGTAAATGATTTACCTGATAAGAGTTAAAGTGTTATCATAAAGATCCTCACTCAAATTGGGAGAAGAGTAAATAAACACAGTGAGAACTTTAACAAAGAGAAAATATAAGAAAGCATGGAACAGAAGTGACAGAGTGGAATATTTTTATAGACATAAAACAAACAATTTTAAAATTTGTATAGAACTACAAAAGACCCTGAATAGACAAAGTAATCTTCAGAAAGAAGGACAAAGCTGGAGACATCATATTCTCCGATTTTAAACGATATTATAGAGCTAAAGTAATCAAAACAGTATGGTATGGACATAAAAACAGACACATACAGTAATGGAACAGAACAAAAACCTCAGAAATAAACCAATGTATATATGGTCAATTAATTTATAATAGAAGAGGAAGAAAAGTACAACAGAGGAAAAAGTCTCTTTAATGCTGGGAAAACTGGAGAGCCACATGCAAAAGAATGAGATTAGACTACTATCTTATACTACATGAAAATAACAAAAAACTTAAAAGACTTGAATTTAAGACTTGAAACCATAGACTGTAAGCTCTTTGACCACAGAGCTGTCTCCAAAATCAAAGACAATAAATGCAAAAAATATACAAGTGTCGCTGTATCAAACTAAAATGATTTTGCACAGCAAAAGAAACCATCATTAAAATGCAAAAGCAACCTAATGAATGAGAGAAAATATTTGCAAGTCATATATCTGATAAGGGTCATGCAGATGTCATATACAGCATGGTAACTTCAGTCAATAAAATAGTGCATATAAAGAATTCATTCAGCTCAAAAAAATTGATTTAGTGGGATACAAACCTAAAAGCAACAAATGAACAGGACAAACAAATAGAGACTCATAGACATGGACAATAGACCAGTGCTTACCAGAGGGTAAGGGGGAGGGGGAGGAGGGAGGTAAATGGGGTAAAAGGGGTCAAATATGTGGTGATAGAAAGATGATCTAACTATGGGAGCTTAACACACAATGTAAATACACACACACACACACACACACACACACACACATATATGCCTTATTGTTAAAATGTACAGATGAAAAAAAATTGCCAGATTTCATTAACCAATGTTACCATAAAAATTAATTAATTAATTAATTTAAAAAAGATTTAAAAATGGGCAGAGGATCTGAATAGACATTTTCCAAATGAGACATACAGATGGCCAACAGGCACATAAAAAATGTTTATCATCAGGAAAATTCAAATCAAAACCACAATAAGATATAAACTCACACCCATTAGAATGGCTATTATCAAAAATAGAAGAAATAACAAATGTTAGTGAGTATATAGAAGAAAGAGAATCTTCCTGAACTGTTAGTGAGAAAGTAAATCAGTGTGGCCACTATGGAAAAATAGTAGAGAGGTTCCTCAAAACACCATATGATCTAGCAATTCTTCTTGGTACATATCTTAAGAAAATGAAAACACTAACTGAAAAGATACATGCAAACTTATGTTCACTGCAGCATTATTTCCAATAGCCAAGATACGGAAATAATCTTAGTATCCATCAATGGATGAATAATAAATATATATTCACAATGGAATACCACTCAGCCGTAAAAAAGAAGAAAATTCTGCCATTTGCAACAACTTAAAAAGTATTATGATAAGTGAAATAAGTCAGATAGGGAATGACAAATACTGTATGGTTTCATTTATATGTAGAATCTAAAAAACAAAACAAACAAACAAACAAAACAAAATGCAACTGAGCTCACAGCTATAGGGAAAAAAATGGTGGTTGCCAGATGGGAAGTGGGTAGTGGGTGAGCAGATGGGTGAAGGGGGTGAAGTGGTAAAAACTTTCAGTTATATAATAAGTTAAGTCATACAGATATCATACACAGCATGGTAACTACAGTCAATAAAATAGTGCCTATTTGAAAGGTGCCAAGAGAGTAAATCTTAAAAATTCTTATCATAAGAAAAAAAAATCTAACTTTGTATGTTGACACATGGTAACTAGACTTATTGTGGTGATCATTTCAGTGTATACAAATATTGAATCATCATGTTGTATCCCTGAAACTAATGTAATGTTATACGTCAATTATACTCTAATTAAAAAAAATTGCACTGATGGAAAAGGCAAGGGAGTTCAGGCGTGAAGAAAAATCTGATGAGTCGAGACACATGGGTGTGAATGAGTTTGATGGATAATGGCCTTGACATTAGCCTTTTTAGAATGGAACTTAACAAGTTGATAAATGGAGAGAAAACCACTATATATAGCTTGGGGAAAGCTTTAGACAATGAGGTCTTTAAGTACAAATAATTCCAAAGTGAACTAAATTAATGATGGTACAATTAACCTAATATTGAGGAAACAACTTACAAGCATGGAATTATAAATTATTAAATTGATTTTTTATTTTGCTAGCATTATCAACAAATCAAATAATGTTCTACCGATTTTAGGAAAATGTGATATATGGATAAAAAAAAAAAAGCTACTCCTCTAATACTAGTGTATCCTTGGGCCAAATTACTTAAAAACTCTGCACATCATTTTCTCATGGGTTTATAATTTCTAAATAACAGGGCTATTATAAGGATAATATGAGGCTCTACAGAAAAGAAAATATTCCAATATGGAAGCTAATATGATTGTTATCTGAACTCAAATCTTTTAGACTTTTCTATAATTTGGTTTCCTAATGAGACAACTGAAGTGAAAAAAAATTTGTTCTTAATTCTCAAGACTGTTTAAAGAACATAAAGAGATGATGTATGTGACAGGGAAATGGGCAAAACAGCAACCTATACTACATAGGATGTAGTTCTGGCTGGGAGTACATTTACAAACCACATGTGGCCAAGAGAATGCCTGATACATGAGTAAAGATTTATCTGAAATGTAATAATAACAGATGTAAATTATGCCTTTCAACCTCCTTATAAATTCTCCTCAGAATTACTTTTGTTATTGTTATAGAGACAATAAATGTATGCTTAATTCCTACAAAAGAGTCTAGAGCAGAAAATCCCAAGGCGGGCATGTGGAGGCCTCTTACTTTCTTCACACTTATTTGAGATTTGTATATCCTTCAGGATTGTATTTCTGCACACAAAAATATCAGTTCTCTATAAATAGATATACGTCGCAGACCAGATATCTTCAGCTTAAGAGCAACCCAGAGTGTTTTCCATGGTGCTAAGGTGATTTAATCTCAGCAACCTCTCTCAAAGTTGGCTAGTATTATGGTTAATACAGAAAGAATCAATATCAGATGTTTGTAGCTTTAATAGAGCAATAAATGACATGCATAGACAGCTTTTACAAAATAATTCTGCAGCCATTAATTAGAAGGAAGCAGCCATCTTTTTTTAGACTGTGGAGCCTGTAGGATTTTTCTGCACACCTTAAAAGATACCATCTCTTTGGGAAGAAAAAAATATTGTTTATCAATTTTCAGGCTTTAAAAGATAAGGAACTGTCTTAGATAAACTGGCTCTTTAGGGAGGGGTCATAAATTAAGGAAGAAATTGAGAACTTCCTTCTCCAAACATGGAGGTTTCACAAGTCAGAGATGTGAACTTGTCTGAGGCAAGAGATGCCCGTGGATGCCACCTAATACAGTTTCAGTGAGAGAGACAAGAGTGTGGCCTCCAGGATCAGAAACCCTGGGTTCAAATCCAGAACACTCATTTGGGCTTTGTGGCTGGCGTCAAGCAACTTAATATCTTTGAGTTTAAGTTTTCTTATCTTAAAAATGGGGTTAAAAACAGTACCTACTTTGTGATGTGAACCTGTTGTGGAGGTTAATAATAAATATTCCATGAATGGCATCTGGCACAAAGGAAATGCTAACTAATTTTTACAGTGTGATAGGTATTGTGAGAGTTGACAGGGGAAACAGTGAAACTTTCCTTAGAATTTACAGTCTAAGGTGGTGGGACCACAAGGAGCCAGGAGAGGGATCTACATGAGGTAGGAGAGATTGCCAGGGTAAGACTCCACTGGACCTTAAAGGCTTTGGGAGGATTTTGATCTTAAAGAATCGTAAGGAAATTGATGGATTCAGGCATTTGTTTTCTGTCAGCTACATAGAGTGAACAGAAGGGGCAAATGTAGATGTTGGTAGACCACTAAAGGATATGCTATAGTACAGAAGAGAGAGGTTAAAGACTTGAATGAGAATGAAGGTGGCTGAGACACAGAGAAACAGAGGAATTCAAGAGCTTTACAGAAGGTAAAGTCAGTAGTTTTGATGGACGGGAGCTAGAGCAATAAAGAGGATGAAAGCATCAGGAAAGACTCTCGTATTTCTGATCTGCATAGCTGGGTGTGTCTGGCATCCTCCACCAGACCAAAACTAGACTGAGCCACTGTATGTATGGGTGTGTTGGTGGGTGACTCTCACTGCTTTGGCACCCATATTAGGCTTGAGGTGTCCAGCTGACAATTTATCCCCAGACAGACGGTCACAACCTCATATGCTTTTTCATCCTTACTTCTCTTTTAATTTCTTGGGCTCCCAGCTAATTTTACACCCTACTTCTAAGAATGGACTCATTACAGAGTTTTTTTCTTCTTTCTTTATTTCTCATGCAATTTTTTTTTTCTGTCTTTTTCCATATACAGTCAGTCACTTTTCAGGAACATCAGCTAGTCTCTCCAGATTTTGTGATTATCTTTTTGTTTCCATCCCACTTAACTTAGCTCCTCTAAATCCACACTTTGATCTTATTCAAAATAATTACCCCAATTAGCAGATCACACTGCACTAAGGCTTTTTTTTTTCCTGAACAATGTAGATGCATGTTGAAGAATTACGCTCCTTTTCTCTCCAATACTTGAAAAAAAAAAGAGCACAAGATAAAAATATCTTTCCTAACAGTGGCAACAATAAAAATTCCAATAACAATGAACCTGGGTACACATCTGACCTTGACAATACCGAAATTAATATTCACTTTGCGATTCCACTGACATTTATCACTGAAGAGCACCTTTAATGCCCTTACACATACATGCATGCAAGGGGAAGATTGATAATCGTGCAGGGCAGAAAACCTAGTTGTCCTCTATCTCTAAGAGACATCTAAAAGGCTCCCAGTCTGTTGAATGAACCACCCTGAGGATTAAGTTTATTTTATTTTCAGTATTCAAAAGATAAGAAGTTTATTAACCACATGGAAGATTTGGGCTTGTTCAGAGATAGCAGCAAGAAGACAAATAGACTTCAGTAGTAAATCATCTCACAGAAGTTGGACAATGACTTTAAGTAAAACTAAACACTTGTATGCTGCTCAGATCAAAATATTCCTTCCTTTTCTCAACCTCGCCTCCTCTGCTTTTATTTTCACAGCAACAGGAAAGAAATGTTTTTGCTGTTCGAAGGTTGTTGACAATGATGTTTGGGCAAATATGCAGTAATATAAAGAAAACAATGGTTAAACATGAACACTTTTTAGATAAGTCAGAAATATTTCTTTGAGAAGGATTCCGTTTGTCCACTGTATTTCAAAAATTCTAAATCTCAATTTAATATCAGATTGGCAGTCTTCTTGACTTCTTCCTGGTTGAGTATAAGACATAGTGATACATCTAATTCTTCACTCCCGGTATAAATATAATGTGAGCCGCAAATGAGCCTATGTAAATTAAAATTTCTAATAGCCTCATTCAAAAAGTAAATATTACGTAAATGAAATTAATTTTCATATATATTTAACCCAATATGTCTAAAATGCTGTCACTTCAAAACATAATCAATGTAAAATTTCTTAATGTGATATTTTATGTTTTTTTTATACTAAGTCTTTAATACTCAGTATGGATATAACAGATAGCACACCTTAATTTGGGCAGCCGTATTTGAAGTGCTCATTAACCACTGTAGCTAGTGGCTATCATAGCAAACATTACAGATAGAGGCAATTCGAGAACTGGGATAATTTGAGAACTCTTCAATTGGAATGGAGGAAAATTCAATTTTTCCAAAGCGAGTGGCAAAATTGCTGTAAGAACATTAAATTATAAAGAGAATATAGGGGGAAAAATCGTACTGCTAAAATAAATCAAGCTCTTGGCATAATCTGAAATAAGTCGGTGAAATGTTATATCTATTATTATATTGTTATTTGTGATTAAATATTAAATGATGAAATATACCACCAGAAGTAGCATCAAATCATTTCCGAGTATCCTAAGCATTTTTGAGAGGAGCTTAGACTGAACTACAAGCCATTTAGATCCCCTGAAGAAAGGAAGTAATAGTTATTGTTTTTTATTTCACTGTGAGGTAGTCGTAGAAGACTTCGAATCAAGACAGCATACTGAAGGTTAAGATCAAGTGAATGATTCATAACAAGGAATCAAAATTATGTACCTACCGTGTTCCTCAGCACAATGATTAGCATAACTCACTCAGACTAGCTTAAGTTCAATAATGTTGAGATTTTTAAACATTATACTGTCATGGCTATGTTTTCTGAACTAATAAGAATTTTAAAATTTAAAATGCAGTTAACTTTCAATTAATTATTTTTCCATTTCCCTGAAATTATCACACACATACCCACTCTTTAGCATTCTGGTAGGAATGTTATGCTAGGTTTAAATCCCAGCTCTGACACTATTATTTTTGTCCCTTTTAATTTCATCACATCTAATGTAGGAGTTGGGTTGGGCCAGAATTCTCGCTCACAGGATATTTGGCAGGCGTAGAGGATTGCTATGGGCTACGGTTGAAAGATTTTAAGGTGATGCCACACAATTACTGCTCCGGGTCATAGCTGTTAAAATCAGAGTCAAAATGTTGCCAGCAATGTCTGGGAGGAAATGATTACGGGGTTTTTATCAACTGAAGGTCAAACAGTGAAAATCTGAGCACGTGGTCAGGTGGGAACCGTTCTCACTGGCAGCTTCTGTGAACTCTCATTACCCAGGTGGTTCCTTTCACTTGTTAGTTCCTTCAGGACTGCCTAAGCAGTTTGCAGGCCTTAGTTTGCAGAGAGTGCTATGTCCTGCAGCCTACAAGGCAGAAGTGAAATTCTGGAGAGAGAAAGAATGTAGGAGAATATCGAATATGATTTTAAGGACATTAGGAGTGCTTCTTAACATTTGTTTGCTTAAGAGACGACAGAAATTATTTGTATAATAAAAAAAAAATTAGTTTCTTAATTAATTAAAAGTAAATAAATAAATATTTGTTATTTAAAAACATTCTTTTTCCATAGCTTGCTACATTCTCAACCTGATTACCTGAAATCTTACCCACAATCGGAGTGATTTGTAGGGCCGTGTAATGTACTGGTTTGAATAGCATTTCCCCAAAATTCAAATGTACCCCCAAAAGTCTTTGCCTTTAATTATTTAAGATGAAGTCATACTGGATTAAGGTAAGCTTTAAACCTAAGATTTTTTGTGTCCTTACAGAAACAGGAGAAAAAAACACAGAGACATAGACACAGGGGAAAAGGCCACAACAAGATAGAGCCAGAGATTAAGTGATGCAGCTATAAACCAAGGATTGCCAGACACCACTAGAAGCCAAGAAGCAGTATGGAAAAAATTTTCCTCCAGAGCCTTCAGAGAGAATGTGGCTCCGAAAACATGTTCATTTCAGAATTCTAGTGCTTAGAACTATCAGAGAATAAAGTTCTGTTGATTTAAACCACTTGATTTGTGGCACTAGGCAGTATGATTCATATTTTTTTAAGAGGAAATTAAGAATCAGAAAAGGTAAGTGACTTCCTCTAAAATGTACAGGAAAATATAGAGAATAGCTCAGTCCAGAACCCCACATCTTTTGCTTATTGGCTTAGTGATTAATCCATTTTCAGGAAGAGGAACCACGATTGTTGCAAGCAGAGGTGTTTCACACCAACAACCCTGGATTAGTAATCTAGACAGAGGCCTGGCGTTCCCACCAGTGTACTGACCATCCTGTGACTGACTTTAAACTCTTTGAACTCCAAGTTTATTCTTTTTAAAAATCAAATAATTTGAATCAACTCTCTCAGAGGTACTTTATGGATTCAACATTATGTTTCAGATGTTTTGGCTTCTGGTGCCCTGACTTAATGGAGGATATAAGACCCCAGGATAAGGAAAAAGGTAAAGAAAAGGGATGGCAGAATTCCAAAGACAAGCTCCTCCTTAACTCTGTGGCCTCTGCATAAACCTAAACTAGGCTTCTGCTGGTAAAATTCTGATGCAGTCTCAGAGCAAGAAGCTGATTCATACTCTTGATCATCCCTGCAAAGACATCTCATTAGAATTCAATTCAATCTCTTATTTAATGAACACAGGCAAAGTACATATCAGAAAACAAGCTGGTTCTCAGCTAACATTTATTTTGGCACTGACTTGCCCCTTTTGGAATGGTTCCTTGGAAAATCTTGGCAGCAGGACGACTGCGCTGCAGATCTGAGGCCTCCTTTCAGTCAATTCTCTTTTCTGGTTATTAACCACATCAAACTGCACTTCACTAGCCTGCCCAGAAGCTTTCTAAGAAGAAGGCTTCACTATGATTGATACATTTTTGAGTGTCTTCTGTGCATATCCCTGTAGTTCATGCATTAGGGACATATAGGGCACAGATATTTTATAGTTTATACCATGGAGGTTTCTCCCATGTTTTCTAATAACCATTCAGTTTGCCAGTATTAGAAACTAAATACTGCATTGCACTGGCCAACTGGCCTAGCAGTATGTGGCATTTGCTTTTATATTTATATTAAAATTATTGGGCACCTTCTTTGAGTTTGCAGTCTAATTAAATAAATAAAACCTCAATTGATTTAACAGTCAAACCTAATGTCAAAAAAAACTTGATTTGTCCTCCACAGCCCTTCCTTTCCCATAAACCCTCCAAGATGGTCCATTACTCAGTTTTTGATGTCAACAATGGTCCCACAATTTGCCTAGTACCTGAGGCCTAAACTCAAAGAACAAAAGTGACTCCTGCCTTTTCTTCCATCCCACACCCAGCAGCAAGTCTTGTCTCTATCTATCAAAGGCATCCTGAATTCTACCAGTTTTCAGCACCTCCACAATTTCTATCGAAACTTGAGCTACTAACACCTCTAGACTAAACTGACACATGAGCTTCCTTTTATAGTCTCCTCGCTTTCACTTTTAAAATGAAAATTAGACCATGTCACCCTCCTCCTGTGCAGATGCCTCCACAATGAGAATTAAATTCACCTTCCTTATCATGGGTTCAAGGTTTTCCATGGCTGGGCTCTGCTACCTGTTGAATTTCTTTTCCACTCTCTCTCTTCTTTGCTCTCCTGCAGCACAGGGGACTTCTTGCTCTTTCTCTCGAGGATCTTGACACTTATGATTTGCTCTGCCTTAAATGTCTTTATTCAAGATCTTTGTTGGCATCCCTCCAAAATTTATTTAGAGTTCCTCTTAAATGACCCTTCTTCAGAAAGGCTTTCTTGATTTTCCCTTGTAGAATCATCTCTATCCTCCTCATTCTTTACACCCTTAAGTTACTTTATTCTTCTGCATGCTTTATTTTTGTTTATTGTACCTCTCTATCACTAGAATATAAACCTCATGAGGATAGGATAAATACTTTGTCTTTTTTACTGGTGAATTCCCAGTGCAGAGAAATATGGGGTAGACCACTGGGAGCACGCAATTACTATTTGTTGAGTGAATGAATGAATGAATGAATGAATAATGAATAACAAGATAAAGTTCAAAATCTGGAAAATGAAAATTAACTGATGCAGACTAATGGTTTGATCCATGTGGTGAATTAGCTAGAATAGTCTTTCTGCTCTTAGAGATCTTAAATAAAATCTTAAAGTAGAAATAGAAGAGACTTACAAAATAGCCTAATGAAGGAGAGAATTTCAAACACATGAAAAGCACAGAGACGTAAATGAATAAATTTCATGCAGTGTTAAAGAACGTGATTATATGAGTAATAATTAGAATCTGGCAAGAGAAGAATGCAAGATTATGATAGACTATGACAGTTAGCATTTACTGAGGGCTGAAAATGTGCCATAGAGCAGGTTAAGTATTTTACAGTAATTATCTCATTTGATCCCTGGAATAATCATTCAAGGATGTATTATTGTGTCCCATTTTACAGATTTTCTCTTAAGCTTTATAATATCCCCACAAGATATCTCTATTTCATATATGACGACACTGTGGTTTAGCAAAGCTGGCTTACCCTAGTTAGCTAGTAAGTAAAAAAGGCAGAATTCAATTCTAGTTTGACTTCTGAATCATCATTCTTAAACATCTTTCTCTGTCCTTCCATTTGAAAGACTTGGAATGCCAATTACAGATTTAAATAAGGTGGTAATGAACAGATCACTTGCATTGACGTTCAGTTGATAAAAGCCTCATGATCATTTCCTCTTGGATACTGATAGAGACATCTTGCCTCTGATTTGAACAGCTCTGACCTGAAGCAGTAATGTGTGTCATCACCTTAAATTTTTTCAATGTCAATCCATGGCAATCCCCTGGATCTGTCAAGTATTCTGTGATCAGAAATTCTGGCCCAATTCAACTCCTGTATTAGATGTGATTTTGAGCTTTCTGAGGTGGGAAGATTGGGCTGAGACAGAAAAGAATATTTGCATAGACTAGGGAACATTTGAGGTTTATTTTTTCCCTAGATATCTTCCTACAAAATAGAAATGAAACCTTTTTAAAACAATGTAATAGTGCAGGAACACTGGAGTTAGAAAGAAAACAATAGTTAAAGTCACATTACTATCCTTTCATGGAGCACATAAGATTTATCACGCATTACAGCAGGCAGAATATAAACTGCAGTAAAAGAATCTATAAAATAGTGAAGTGATTTAAAAATGAGTTTTAGTTAATTTTGTTTGGGAATCACATCAGGTTAGTCAACTACAAATTTCTTGATTGATATTTCCTAAAATACACTACCACATTTCATACTAAACCACAACAAAATTATTTATATTATTACATTGTAATCCAAACTTTAGGTTAAAATAAAGAGGAAATACATTTGATCCCACAGTGTGATTAGAACAATTTATCTTACAGATTTTCATCAAAAATCTTATCCTTAATTCTTTTGGCATTATCCTGCCCACCTTATTTTGCTTTCTACCCCTAGCAGCTTATAAAAGTCTTGACACATAGTATGTGCTCAGTGAATTCTTATGAACTACATAGGTCAAAAAGGGCTCTCAAGATGAGAGAATATAAAAATATACATATGATAAAAATACTATATTCTCTTTATGTCTTTATTCTTCATTAGTCATGTTCACCAGATCTCCATAAAATCAGGTATATAACCAAAAAAGTTCTGTAGAAAAGCTCAGCTCGGCTGTTTTATCTCTGGAGTAGCATTTCATTCAGCTGCCCCAGCAAAATGACGATATCCCTGAAGATGCTTAAGCTCTCTTTTGCTCTAATTCTATTTAGCAGGCAACCTACTTTCACTTTTCGTAGGGCATGTAACCAAACAAGGCAATTAAATCCAAAACAAATGTACTTAGGGATCTGCTTTATCCCTGGCTAAGTAACCAAACATACTTTCCCCAAACTTCTCATCATTATGACACTTTCATGCCCTCTTTCTTCAGACTCCCTAATAGAGGTGAGAAATAATCAGCTTTTTTTTTTCTATAGATTTCTCATCAAGAAGGTATCTTCTCTAGGTGTTTGGTTATACCACTAGAAGAGGCCTGAATTATGCTTTGTGCTCAAAACAAAAGAGAATAATAGTGAAGCAGTAGACATTGCCTAGAGAAAATGAACATATGCTGCAGCACTATTTAACCCAAGCAACAACTAAGTAATCTTTGTCCTTCATCTTTAATTGTGTTTTGAAAGATATTCACTTTTTTTTTTTAAATCTGAGAAATATTTAAGGAACTTTAAGTAACTAACCAGAGAATATAGTCACGTCTAGATTCTCTGGTCTTTTAAAAACAAACAGTTTTTATTATCAATGAATAATGAACTTTCCAACGTTTTCAGGGGACTAATCTGCTTGGTGACTTTTGCTTAGTTTCCACTAGACTCCTTGAGAGTCAGGACAATATTTGACTTACTTTTACATCCTCATTTACTGACGTAGTGTCTAGATCAGTATGGTCCAACAGAATGTTCTGCAGTAATGGAAATGTTCTCTGTGCTGCCCAATATGGTAGCCAATACTCATATAGGAACTTTTGAAATGTGGCTAATAATTCTGAGGGATCAAAATTTTAGTTTTTATATTTATTTACATTTTAAATGCTATATAACAGTTGAAATGTGGCTGCATGCTTGAGAAACTAAATTTTAAATTTAATTTTCTTTCAATACATTTAAACTGAAATTTAAATAGATACATGTGGCTAGCAGTTACTGTACTAAACAGTTCAGGTCCAGAATTTAGCATGAAAGGATCATTTTCGAATGAACAAATGAAGAAAATACAGTGATTCCATTTGCCTTCAACTCTTCTAACAGTGATTAACCAGCCTATTCTTCCAAGCCTGCCTTTAGTTCTTCCACTAATATACATCATTGCAGAAGACATAATACCTCACTTAATTGACCATTAAATCCAAAAGGATTTCTTAAACCTTCTGTTGCTGAGGATGCTAAACCATAAGACTTTAATTTCTCACATCTTATATTTCTAACCTGAAAACATGTTTTGCAGTGAGAGACTTTTAAAATTATAACAGCATTTGTATGCTACCAAAAAAAGAGATGGAATATCAATGTTTATCTTTATTTCTTTCTACTATTAATCTGTCATGCACCACACAACTGGACCACTGTTGATTAGCTCACAGTCAATTTTGCCACCATAGTCATCCCCAATATTCACTCAAGTCACCATGCAGTGCAGTTAATAACTGGAAACAAGCTCCAGTGATAAAAAAATGAGCTGGTCAGAACAGTAATTTACTTGGTTTGCTTAATTTATAGAATCATGATACTGATATTTAATATTTCTGCCAAACATTAAGTATAGATCGGAGCCCTCCATCATTTTTTAACCAACTAGCTAGTCATAAAATGGCAATGCTGTGACACATTTTATGGGATAATAGTGTGTTTTCTGATCATAAGACTTCAAAATTTAGCTAGGGATGCAAAGATGTACATTAGGCAAAATTAGAAGATAACACAGTCTATAATAACCTGCTAAATTATAGGGAGAAGATAATTAGGGGGAAAGTAATACATATATATTAATGGCCGATTACATAGTAGTCAAGCCATTCCAAACTGTCAATAAGTTATTACATTAGCTTTGTTACCTCAGTAATTACCCTACTGAGCACAGCGCTTTGTAAGTGCAGGGCAGTTGGAATTCCGTTTCTATTTGACCCCGTTAGGGGCAAGGCACGTCTATCTATTTAGTGCCTACTAGATGCCACTAATGCTTAGAGACTTCCCATTTCGTCACATTTCTTCACAAACTGGGAAGAAGAGGAGTAAATAATATCTCCAATTTATAGTTGAGAAATCTGAAGTCTCAAGGATTAAGAAACTTGCCCTAGGATACAGGTAGCAATGTTTGGAGATATAATGTTCAGACACTTCTCAGTTCTTTTCATAACAACCATAAGTAGAGCCCTATTAGAATTAAATACAACAACAAAGTCCAGGAAAGGAGGAAAAAAGTAAATATGCCTACTCCTCTGGTTAATATAGTCTAAAGTCACTCGACTTGGGGGTTGCTTTCACTCAGCTTTTCCACGTAAAGGATATAATGGACTAAGAATATTACTTACAACTCTGCAACATAAAAGGGTTTTGTGGATAATTGGGCTGTGGTCTAGCAAATAGGCTTTCCATTTTCACTCAAGCCTCTGGCCAGTATGTGGTCCATTTTAACATCATTCATGATTAAACTGCCGTAACAGCATCTTATATTATCCAAATCATAATTCAAAAATTCTCCACATGTGGTATAAAAAGATTAGACAAGTCTTAAGCAGGCAGAGACTTATATCTGGCTGACAATATAGTGGAGAAATTATATGCCATAAAGGCAGGGGAAGGAGCAGGGTTTAGCAAAAGGAAGATATAATCAGTGGACACAAACCTTTCTATAAATCAAGCCTTTCTATTCTGGGTGATTATTTCATAAAGTGGATCTTAGGTTGTTGATCTCTTTAAATGATTACTGCAAAATGTATGCACTTTTGGAAACAGTTGCTGGCTGATTTATATTTCAGACATATTTTCCATCAGTGTTTATTCCCTGAAAATACGGTTTTCATAATAGAGTTGATATTTTCAAATAATATGGAAAACTTGAATTCAATTTGTATAAAAGCTATGTGATTTTAATGTACAATTACTACATCACATTTAGAAAAACAGTGATAAAAGAAGCAACCAAATGCATAAGCAGATGAGAGCTATTTTCAAAAGATCATTTTGTGAAGGAGAGAAATAATGATGGAAATGTTCCCCTAACCCTTTTGCCTTTAAAATTTTGATAGTCTAGCCAAATAACAAAATCAGCCTTTGTACTTCTAAAAACACAGAAAGATCAACTTATAAGAAGGAGAGAGACAGACAGACAGACAGACAGACAGAAAGAGGTCTGGAAGGGGGATGAATGGAGGAGGAGAGGTAGGGAGAGGGAAAAGGAGAGAGAGGAAGAGGGAAGGGATGAGAGAGGGAGAGAGGGACGGGTAGGAGAGGGGGTGGAGCAGGAAATGAATACAGGATCTCTGGAATGTTCCATCTTCCCCAGCAACTGGAGTACTACTGAGCAGGCTTGGAGAAGAGGAAGTGCTCCTTATGCTAGAAATATTTTTAAATTGCCAAAATGGCATTTTATTTTAACAATAATAGATAAAATACACATGCAGTACCTATTAATCATAATAACATAACTTATTTATCCTAATGTCTGCAATAAAGACAGCAAGTGAGTTACACAGTACTCTTAATCAAAACAAATAGCAGGAACTGGCTAACCGTTTTGAATGTGTAAAGGGGTATTCTGAACACACTGTTTAGCCAGGCTGAATTGTTCCTACCTATCTACTCAGTAAGAGATTAATTTTCCAAATGGACATTCTCAATGGAACAGAATCAGGTCACCGTGCAAATGAACAATGGTCTGCAAAGGGAAGAATTCTTACTCTACACAGTGGCACAAATAGAGGTGAGTTAATAACACAATGCTGTTATGAAAGGCCAAAATATGGTTAGCGTTCTAAGGACAATATCACTACCCTTAATGACAAATATTCAAGGCTCTTTTGTGTTTCTAAAGCAGAAGAATTCTCCATTTTCATTTTCTTATGTGAGACAAAACCATATTTTCCTCAGCCAGGCATGCAGTTTTTCTATTTTGTGTCTTGTCGTCATTTATGTTGATTTTTGAGGAAAGTAAATGCTAACAGAGACCAGCGCCCAGTGAGGTCCGCTGCACAAATTGTTTCATTGCTTTCTGAATGAGGAGGAATGGGTGGTATAGAAAGGACTGGGGCAGCTGTCTTTGTAATAAAACAGTGTTTGAGAAGGTGGTCGCATAAAACATTAATTACACATCATGCCTCAGCCATCACAGGTAATGGGCCCACAGCTAATTGGTGATTCAGTTGGTAATATTTCATTTAACAACTTCTTATCATTATATACTTAGAATATTTGCTTTCTCAAGAAGCTTCTCATATCCACAAGTGCTATTCTCGCATTATGTACATGTGCTTTTCTAAGTGCTTCAGACGGTGTGGGGCAGTGTTAAGAACGGAGGAGATGTTCATTAAATGTACTTATAAATCGAATCATTTCATTGTTTTTGTTTTATAAAGTTAAGTGTGATACAGATCATTACTGATTTTTTTAAATTAATAATACTAAAAATGGCAGAAAATGTATCCTGAGTAATTTTCCTTTTTTTTTTTTAAACAAAATGAAGCATTATTAATCAGTGTCAAAATAGAAAATACTTTCCTGTCCTTTATCTTGGGGAAAAAAGAAGAAAGAAAAAAACATTGGAAGTTGATTTCTTAAGCTGGTACTTAGAAATAATGGTATTGATAGAAGAAGGAAAAAAAAAAAACATTACTTAGCCTTAGAAAGTGAAGCTGACTACTTAGGATTTTAATCAGAAAACTATAACAATGCTAGGGATACCAGTGGAGTTAGGAAGTGAAGAATTCAGATAATCCATAGAAATTGGATCTTTTGAAAATGAACATGCTTCTAAAGTTTAAGTTCTACCATTAGAAAATTGACCAAAATATTTTTTTAGAGACTTTTTGATGGGTTTTTAAACCATCAGTCTGTATATAACATGGTGCATATCATTTCTGAAACTATATATTTTGACCTAATTTGTTTTTATTTAACTTTATAGTTTAAAAATACCAAATATGTATGTTACTAATTTCCTATATATGATATATGAAGAATAAGTCAATAAAGAAGATGATGACTCAAATAGAGTCTTAACATAGACATTGTGAAGAGAAAACTGACATTATCTAGTGATTTAAATCCCAACAGCAACAAAATCTTCTTCAGAACAGAAAATCCAAAAGTAGACCAGCTTCAAGGGGACACAACCAGAGAAGGTGAAGAGGCTCCATGCTCAGGAGGGCCCTGCATGCAGCATGGCTTAATACCCTGCTGTAGCTTCTGTGTCTTGCAAATTATTTAGCTGGTCCTGCCTGGGAGCCTGTATTTCCTAAAGACCACCTGAAACTTACACATTACTCTGCGTTTTAAGATGTTGTTTGAGGTTTAATTTTTCAAGGCGAATATTTCTAAGACATGTACAGCATACAGCTTGGCCCAGTGCCCTCTTCCCCAATTCGTTATCATCTTATCTTTGTAGCATTGGCCAAGGGGAAGGAAGAGCAAACAGTTTGCCAAGTGTTGACCATGATACCAGCACCCAGACTGCGTATCAGTGTGCTCCTGCTCTCTCTTCAACAAATTTTAAAGATTTTAAATAAAATAAAGCTGTCAAACTGTTCATCAGTAATCAGTATTTTCAAATTACATTAGACGATTTGTAGAAAAACCAAAATTTTATGAGATCCAGTAACATTTTTCGTATGTACAGTTTGGGAGCTGTTCCTTTACGAAGGTAGAAATCACTAAATTATAACTTAGTCAAAGAACATTCAGCTGCTTTACTTTCTGATCACGAGTAGCTTAACATAGTGATTTAAGTTGGAGGCTAGTGAGATTGTCTGATAGCCATGGTCACTTTATGTTTCTTGAGACATGGCTCCCTTTTGGAAGCTTCTTGAGAGCATTTGGTGCATGTTTAAGTTCCTTAATAAGTCCCTGTACTTAGCAGTGCTATGCCATTGCTATTTTACTTTCAGTGTTATATTCTCATAGATAAACTTGGAAAATCTGAAAAATCAACGAAGGAGGCTGAAACTGGATGTTGATGATGAAGTACAGGCATGCAGAGCAAGTCAGTCTCTTATGTAGGAAGTAAATACATAGACTCTCCGGATGGCTCAGACATTTATAGTTGTTAATTTGCCATTACAGAGACATAGCTTAAGTGGGAAGGCCATTTTGTTAAGAAGTTATCTTATCTGTAACAAATCCTCAAGTTAAATATGTTGCTTCAAAAATCTTCCATTTTTTTCCAGATATTTCCTTCCTATGAAAGGACTAGGATATTGCCAGTGAAAATAAATACCTTCTAAATGTTTCTCTTCCCTTTCCATACTCACACTCAGGCTGAGTGGCCACTTTGATGGGCTGAGAACTCTCCCCTGGTCCCCACTCGTTGTAAGCCACAACTCGGAAGGTGTACATGGCTTCTGGCTTCAGGTTTCCCACAGTGAGCTGAAGGGACCCAGGCTGGGACGTATTCAATGCTCGTTCTCTGGGAAATGAAAGTTGCAGAGAAAGATTATTCCAACATGAATACTTTTAGCCAAAACTTTAGTTAATGTGAGAGAGTAGCGAGGTAGAACAGAAGGTTGTTTACTCATGAATGTTGACTCTGGGACGTAATTCCAGATTCTGAGGCTTAGTATGGGAAATAAAGTGACTGGAAGGGCCTACAAATAAGTGCTGCACGGTTACTTGGGAGTTCAAGTTTTTGCCATTTCCACGAAACTTGCAACCTGAACTCTTTTCCCTTGACACTTTACAACTGAGCATCCAAACTCACGACAAAAAAAGCTATTAAAATAAGGAGAAACATCTGGAATGTAGACAGGAAGATGCATTTCATAAACATCAAGCTAAAGACAGAAATCGAAGTTTCAAGTATTCCACAAATTGGTCTTTGTCTGTATCACCAACCGATGCATTTTCTTTCATTGTACAAAAAGAAAAGGCAGATGCTGAGTACTGATGTGCATGCAGAGTGAGCTCCTGTAGTTACGTTAAGGGCAACTGGTTAAAGGAAGCAGACCACCTCACTCGTGTGTACAATTCATTTCTCAATTAAAAATTTCCCCAGTGGTTCCAAACAAATGAATTAATCTACTGATTATGGTTGGATTTACAATATATATTAAGAAAAGACGACCTCTATGGACATGAATGCTGACACAGAAGAAACAAGAACTGCTAAAGTATTCTTTAAAGACACACAGGATTTTAGACATTTACATCCTCATTGGCCTCATGTGATTAATCGAATGGATGGAGAAGGAACTCCTTCTTTGCTACTCCACTGTTTCTCTAGGTTTCTACTTCTAGATTATCTCTCTTACATCTCAGTGGAATTAAATGTGCATTTCAATTTTACCACTCTGTTTAATTTTGTTTTGTTCTGTTTTATTTGTTTTGGGAGATATTTCAAATGAATCCTATTTTTCTGCCAGGGCGAATTAGGCTTTCAAAAGGAAAAATAAAAACAAAGTTCTAAGGGCATGAATCGTGATTCCTGGGGCTATGTGACTAAGTTTAACCAATGAGTCTGAGTAAATAGGATGGGTGCTGTTTCCAGGAAAAACACACATATGGTTTCCCCCAAGTCCTCTTTTTCTACCTGTGGGCTTGAGACAGGCAAGCACAGTGACCTTGGAAGACATATACTGATGATGAAAAAGTCAAAATTTGCAAAAAAATTCTGATGCAGAACTAAAAAAGAACTGTGTTCAATCACAAGCGTCCTTTCTCTATAGAGTCGAATAATTTTGAGTCATTATTTTTATAGCGGTTAGCATTATTTTATTCAGTATTGCTAATAATTAAAGTGTGCATCCTGGGTGGTCACCAGGGGCTAGGGAGTGGAAGGAATGAGAAGTTAGTATTTAATGAGTACGAAGTTTCATTTGTGTTAGATGAGAAAGTTCTGGAGATAGGTGTTAACAGTTGCACAACAAAGTGAATCATTTAATGCCACAGTACCCTATACTCAAAATCATTAAAACTGTAATTATTATACTATGTACATTTTATTACAACAACAATAGCAATGGCAATAACAATAACAATAATAATAATAATAATAATAATAAAAACACCATGTATGAATCTGGAATAGCCTAAGATTTAGGTATTTCCTTATGAGTACTATATTAAGTTGCTGCAAGGCCGAATTGTGACATATAGTGGGGAAGGGGTCTAGATGGAATTCAGCAGTAGCCTAAAGTGGGTAATGGTAATGCTCCCATGTACCACATATCACACTGCTCTCTTCTACCAAACTTAGATTATTTAGGACAATAAGTTGCTTTTTAAAAGAAAACCCTCACAATCATATTATATGCCTTATGGATGTAGATTTTTCCTTATTTTTCTTTCAGCAGAAGAGCTTTTATATTTATATTTTATATTTATATATTGCCTCGTGTAGCACTTTTATATAGTAGGGTGGTTTTATTATCATTATTTTACAGAGGCAAAAGAAGATTTAGAGAATCACCTCCCCCCATCCCCAGAAGACACACAGTTAATGGATATCACAATTATGAATGAAATCTGGGGCTTTATCCTCTACATCTAGTACTGATATCATTCAACAGTAATGGTAAAAGGAGGGGCCCATTTGGATCATTGGCACTTTGGGTAGAAAACATGAGACACTAAAGAGGAAGAAGGCACACTGGGCATTCAGAAACCACTGTGAGGGTGAGCCTGTCTATGATCCATCACAAGTCATTTCATAATATCTCTTCTAGACCTTTGAGCAACATAGTTGTCACTGAAGCTTGTATTTGCATACTTCTTGGGTACCTACAAAGAAAGACAGCTCTTAAAATTGACTTTATTTTTATAACAACTAAATAATTTAGATGAACTACCTGTGTTCCAGGACTTGTTGGTATATGCCTTTGAACAGACATTCTTCAAAGGAAAAAGGAGGCAAGAAACTTATGGCATGCACAGGTGAAAATGTCCAAAATCATACAATGAAAATATCACTCATATAAAAGGGAATACTGGACTTTATTACAAGGAAGGGGGTTTTAGGTTCCCATAATTTTCATCAGCCTCCAAAAAGTATCCCAAATTAATAATAGTCATGAGAAAAATTATATTTGTTGGCACGGGCAGTTGATACTTCCTCAGTGTTACATAAAGTATGAACGAAATATCTTTAGAAAATACTTCTTTGGTACTGATCTGTAAAAATCCAGTTTAGGCAAATACAAAGTGCTTTTTCTGCAAACACAGCTTTAGAGACAACTCTGTGACCCCCTTTCTAACCACATGCTAGCGCTGCTCTGGATTGACTACTAGTTTCTTCAATGTAGGCTCTTAATGATTTTACATGTGATTTAATCCAAACATTTCAATTTTATGTGTCATTTTTCAGAACTCTGCTTATCACATCAAAGAGAGGTAGCATCAAAAAGCTATGCAGTCTGTGGAATGGATTCAAGATTCTTATGTCTCAGGTTGTCATTTTGGCTTTCTCATCAACTTATCTGAGCCCCAGATTCCTCGAATGCTAACTGGTGCCATAAAAATGTTTACTTCATCGAGCATCTAAAAAATTTAATGAGATGTTGTCTGTCAGCCATATGGAACAGTAGAAATGGTGCCTGGTACTCAGTATGGAGTCTTCCATACATGTTAGTTATTGCTGTTATTGTTGTTATTATTATTATTATTACTATTATAACAATATACCACCACAACTTCAGGAAAAAATGTGTGCTCTTGAGTCCAAGAAGAGGTCTTTTCTACAAAGTAATTAGACCTAGGGATCTGAAGAGAGATACTTATAAGAGGTATAATCATAAAGAAAAAGTACATAGATTTAATTGAGCTATGTGTCTGACAAAAAAAATGTTTAATATTTTCTGTCCAATTAATTTTGTTTATAGAGATAAGTTAAATTTTAAAAGTGGTCATAACTAGAGATACTGAACAAGTTCCAATAATGAAAATAGCAATATTTTTAAAAGGTGGAGGTTTCACTGACGGCAATGGAGAAGGAATAAGTAAGTGTTCCTGAGTCGTACGGCATAGCAGGACACCCTGAGGTACCTGATGTCCACACTGGTGTCAGGGCCTTGTTGCCAAGCTGCTCTGATGCTTCCTTGGGTCCTACTGGAGCAACATGAAACTGCTAGTGTGACACAAGTGCATTCTGGGAAAATGGCATTTCCTCCCCTGTCGCCCTTCACAGGTTTGTTCGGTTACAATTCCCAAAGATTTGAAGAAGGCTTTTGATCGCCCCTTTTGTGCTTTAATAGCAGAAAACAAAACGTCATAAATTATTTCCCAACAAGTAAATAAAATCTTTGGGAGGGCAATTTATTATTCTGTGTTTTTCTGATCCCACAATAGAGCCATGACAGCCACTCAAAGTAGTTAAACTCTCTATAATCTCTACATTTAAGCAGTTAGCAATTTGGATTTTCTCTCTGCCTACTCTAATCCATGCTCCTCTGTATATAGACAGGTAAACATACTAGGGTCTGAAGAACAGAGAACAGCAGATACTAAGAGTTCGCCCAATTACCGTGTTGGGGTATCCTGCCTGTCACTACACTAACTACTCCTAGCAAAGACGCAGGGGCCCAGGCCAGCTGCCTCTCAGCGAAGTTCTCGTCTATGACTCTGAAGACACACAGTCTAATTACCCTTCAAATCGGCAGAGCTCAGTCACGGTCTGTAGTGGCAGATATATTGTCGGACAAAGTTTCATTATTCTACTTCTTTTACCTGACTCTGAGTTGGTAGTGTGGGGTTCAGGCAAGTTCAAGGTAAGTGGATAAGTAAAGGGAATAAGTCGCCTGTGCTTTCTAGAACCCATTCTTGCTATAAATCCATTCTCTAAAAAGCCACAGAGTATAAACATATGGCCTGTCTCCTCCTGCTGGCTGTAAAAGCTGTAAGCAACTTACCCTTTGACCTTTACAGGGAGACCAAAAAAAGTTCCTTAACAAGTAGCATTTTTTTCCTTATAAATCCTAGTGTTTGGTGCTCTCGTTACATGGTTGAGGTTTCCTGGAAAATAACTGCTATGTTCTAAAAGTACAAACTTCAATCCAATAACAATAATGTTGAGCTCGGTCTGCACGAAGTGAAACATGGAGGCATGAAATGCAAACTTGGGCAGGTGGCATTGAGACCTAACTCTGGTTAGGCTGTAGTCCCCTGTGCCTAGAACTGGCCCCTGCCCTGATTTGTACTCACAATGTATTGCCTTATAATAACAGCTTTTTCTAGTTTTTGTTTTGTGTGTTTGTGTGTGTGTGTGTGTGTGTGTGTGTGTGTGTGTGTGTGTGTATGATTAGTTTTCCCCATTTTATCTTCTATTGACAGATAAATTCTTCTAACATATACAATCCGTCAACTTCCTGCCTCAAACCTTGCGCTGGCTGTCATTCTCTGGTTAATACAATCTCAGCTTTGGGACAAGATCCAAAGACCCTCAAGAGGTGGCTGAAACCTTTGCACACTCATCTGCAATGAGTCACCGTGCCTTGCAATAACACCATATCCATCGCTGCTTCTCTGTCTTTTGTCATTCTGCTTTTCATTCCTTTCATTTTGTTTCATTTCAATTAGCCTGGAGTTACCTTCTCCCAACTTGGTTTCTTTTTGGTTTGCCAAAAAAGTGTTCATTCTTCAAATCCAATTCAGATGAAATCTCCTGACTGGATGTTCCTACCATGATGTCAGTAGCATGAAATCATCTCTCTTTTGTGCTTTTGTTCATCTTGGTTTAAACATTTACTGTAGCACACAGCCCACTGTATTAATAGACACACCCATCTCTTTGACTCAATCGTGAACAATTTTAGAAGAGAAGACATATTCCACTCCCATTTTATTGACAGCATATATGCCCATGGAGTATAAAGAATGGCTATGTTGCTGGTGCTCACATTTTTTTAAAAAATAAATGCACAAATAAATGAAAAATATTTTAATAGAATAACTGCAGAATATTTCCACATAGTATGATCTCATAAATGCTTAGATAGCTGGGTTCTCAATTCCAATTCTATCCCAGGTTGGTCAGGTAGCCTTTGGCATGCCACTTCACCTTCCTGGATCTTATTTTCATTATTTGAAAACAGAGAGAGTGGGATTGATTCAAAGAAGTCTTTCTAATCTAATATTTTTTATTGGGAATAAAAAAATCACCTGTGTGTATGTGTGTGTTTTAGCTGAATTCAGCGCTTCTGTACTTACATTTCAGAAATAAACAGAGTTTAAAGATTAAGCATGATACTGTCTCTTAGTGGAACATTTGCAACAACCTCTCTAGTTTACATATTAAGTAAACACATTTCGTATTGCCTAAGGTACCAGGGCAGTAACTTTACTTACAGCTGTGAGGTGAGCGACAAATGCTGTCTTGATGTAGGGAATACCTAATTAGTTGCCTCAAGGGAGAAGAGTTATATTCATGTTCCTTTGTAAGGAAGGAAAACTATGTTTTTTTTTTAAATGTAAAAGTTTTTAACATCTTTTATTCACTCCACATGCATTTTTTATTACTTTAGTGAGAGCAAGAATGACAAGATTTCAAAATTGAAAATAGAGTGTTTACTAGACTAGGGTTCAAAGTGACAGCAGCAACCGCCGCCACTCAGATGCCATGCTTATTACCCCAGAACCACAGGCTTTGGAATCAGTGCTACCTCGAAGAGAAAGTAGGTTCAGAGGTGATTCACCACCAGACAAAGCACAGTGCGGAATGGAGATCATTTTCTTCGTCAGAGGTATTTCCACTACATTTTGGTTAAAAAATCTGTTTTTTCTTGAATTGTTAAAAAAAAAAGCATAGTCTGAGAAACAAGCTTCTGAAAAACTTGTTTTAATATAATCTCTGTTTTAGAATCTAGTAACAAAACAAATAGCTACTGCGACAAGTAAAAAGCTATGTTTTCATGAAAAAAAAAAAAGCTTTGTGGTTTCAAATTATTTATTTTGTTTAGTTTCAGCCAATGCCCCCATGGTTAATGGCTCTGTTCTGAGTCCTCTTCTCATTCTGTTTTTGGGGGATGACGCATCTTATCCTTCTCTAGCTGTAATTATCTATATGCTGGTAAATTCCATGTATGTATGCATGTGTGTGTATGTATGCACGTGTATGTATGTATGTATGTATGTATGTATGTATGTATGTATGTATCTAGCCTAAATCTCTCCTCAGAGCTCTAGTTTCCTATTTTCAAGGTCCTACCTGACATTCTCACTGGAATACTGTAAACATATGTCAAACTAACATGTCTAAAACTGAATTTATGCCCTTCATTCCAAACCTAGATCTTTTCCGGCATCCTCATCTCAGCAAATTGCCCTGCCATCCACCCATTTACATAACTCAGAGACCTAGGAACTATCCTTGAAAACCTCCTTTTTCTCACCACTAATGTCTAATCTATTACCAGGTCCTGACAGTTTTGCTTCCTAAACATCTCTAGAATCTGGCTCTACTGCTCCATCTCCACTGACACACCCTTGGTCTGATCCACCATCATCTCTTGCCTGGACTTCTGCAACAGCCTGCTAACTGGCTTCCCAACATCCGCCGGCTGACCTCTGGTCTAACTTCCACTCTGCGGCTACTGTCATCTTTTCAAAATGCAAATCTGATTATGGCCTAGACATTTGATTTCTTAACTTCTCCTACAGAAGCACTGTCCTTTCCTTTAGAGCTCTTAACTCAGTGTGTAGCTATATATTCATCAGTCAAATGATCCTCCCAATGTTAGTAAACCGCTTGCAAAGAAACTGTTGGCTTCTCTATTATTTCCAACACAAGGCTGGACATAGTCAACTCATAAGTGAATAATGGTCATTCATTTATGTATGGCATTTGTAGATGGCATGTTTCATTTTTCAACATATCTTAAATCCGTTGGAAGAATTCAATCACTATTCTCTCATTCAACAATCTAAGAACATTTTGAGGCAGAAAGGACAGGGCTTCCACATTTTACAGAGAGGCAGAGTGAGAGGAGGGCTAACTCTGCCAAGCTCTAAGTCAGGGCCAGAAACGTGCTGCTTTGGATTTCTTTCCATCACTACACACTCCCTTCATAGACAACAAGCTTCATCAGCTGCACAGTCCTCAACTCTGCAGAGAAGGGAAAGAATATGTAAACACCGTGTTGAAAACCTACTGCACAGTGAATTCTAAAATGAATCCTCCATGTCAATCATGGAAAGCTGGTCTCTCATCCTGAACAGTGAGGACAGGTTTCTGAGACGGCATAAAGCAATATAAAGCACACAGTGCTGCAGATTGGAAAGACTCAGTACAGTCTTTGTTCTGCCACAAAATAAGCATGTGACCTTGAGCAAGTCAGGGGCTATCTTGGAGCTATCCTGCTTCATTTGCAAAATGAAGATACCAGTTCCTTATCTGAATACCTCACAGGGTTATTGTTAGGATTAAATTGAATGATGCTCATGAAAGTGTTTTCACTCTCTCTTCTGAACTCCCACAGTACCTTATATGTACCTCTTTTTGGAAAAATATCTTTTACTTTGTATGGTATAGTGAGATCACTGGGCTAGAAACCTTGCCTTTAAATCCTGCTTTTAATATTTACTAGTTGTGTGCTCCTTAGGCAATATTTTTTAGACTTTCTGAACAGAGCAAGGCATCCTGTTCTGTAATGTGCAGATTATCATATCTGACTTATCTGAGGATCAAATGGGCTAATGCTTGTGAAAGTAATAAAGTCCTTTCTCAATATGAATTAGGAAATATCTGTATTTCATTGATTTCCGTTTCCAACCCATAGGATGATTTGCACACGGCACTAACAAAGCAGAATCGAGTGCTTTTGATGCAGCAGGCAACGAACAAGTGTTTTGGGCACTTTTTCTTAATCTAACAGTCATCACAACCTTACATGTCAGGTATGATTATTATCCCACATGAGGAGAGAAAGGCACCAGTAAGTGACCCAAGGCCTCACAGCTAGTAAAATTCAGAGTCAGGTTTGAAACCCATACAGTTCAATTCCATAGCTGCACAGCCTTAATCTTTCAGCTACGCTGTGTCACACTCCATAGTAACTTTTGATTATTAAATGGGATCTACAACATTCTATAGATACATTAAGGAGTCTGCTATTGTGGTTTATATATGGTAAATAAATGATGCATATCAACTTGGCTGTTAAGTCAGAAAATTATCAGAAATAAGCCTATGGAAGAAATCCATGTCATAATTCTACAAAGATGAAGCTTCTTTCTCTTCCAGGTTAATCCAGTTAGGAGGAAGCAATTGAGAACACCTGGTTTTGGAGTTAGGTCTGCCTTAAATCTTGGTTCTATCACTTACTAGCTGTACCACAGAGGTGTAAACTTCTTCTTTAAGCCTCATCTGGATAATGTTTTGCTGTGAAGATTGAATAGATAATTGCCATAAGATGCTGAGTTTGGTATCTGGCACAGTAAGGGCTCAATAAATGCCTGCTCTCATTATTCCTGCTTACTCTGTGGTCTTAGGGGAGGGATTTAGCCCTCCCTCCCCTAAGCACGGATCCCTAAGTACAAAGTAGAAGGAAGCTGGACTATGATTCCCAAGATCACTTTCAACACTAATGATTTTTAGGTCCTAGGATGGGACAGCCGGATATCCCCAAAGGAATTCTGTCTCTGTGAATTCTGGTTTCCAAGTTCTAGAATTTATGCTTCTCTCTGGTTTACAGAATGAAAGCACCCAAAGAGCTGAAATTTAAAAAAAAAAAATGCACTTGCATTATGGACACCCTTAACCAGTTAGAGAGATTAATGATAATCTGAGCTAGAATTGCCTAAAAAAGTCATAGCTAATCCAAGGCAAACATCCAATCCACTACCATCTAAAAAGCTATTTTGTTAAGGAGCTGAATAAATGAATATGAGCAAACGAGCATCACCGCTAACAGCTCAGAAACATATGGCATATAGTCACTCTAGTAGAGAGCTAGAAAACACAAAATGAACCAGGATATTGGAATAAATTTCAAAATCAACTTTTTCTCAATGAAAAAAAAAAAAAAACGGAAGCTTTTCTTGAACTGCAATTTATTCATCCTCCTCATTTGCACAATTTGTTTTATCAGTTAAGGGAAAAAAATCTATTAAGAATATCACATCTGTATCTCTACCATATTTACTACATCTGTTCCAATCAGTAAATGTCTCTAGAAGTCATGAAACTAGATACTTGGGTACGAAATTATAAATAATAACTGGTCTCAATCATTAGGTAGGGAAATATACATATACTCACACACACCCAAAACCTGACAAAAAGTTGCATGTATATGCTACAATAGTGATGTCATCAGAGTAAAAGGGGAGGATGAAGGAGAATTTAATGACTACAGACTTGGAGGACCTTGGAGAGTTTCACATAGCAATTGACATTTCAGTCAGGGCTTCAATTCAACAAGTATTTTGTATTTACTATGGGTTAGGTGTTCCTCTAAATGCTGAGAACAGCTCAATGAATAAAGGAGATAAAAACGTCCCTGCCCACATGAAGCTTATATTCTGGTGGCAAGAAAGAGGATTCAGGAAGCAATAAGTAGAAGGTAGTAAAGCTGTGAAAAAAATTAAGGGCATAGAGAAAAGGGCATAGGGAACATAGGGGTCAGGTCAGACCTCCAGGGAAAGGTGTCATTTTGGCAAAGACTTAGTAGAAGTTAGAGAATAATCCTCATAGATCTCTGAGGGGAGAAGCATTCTAGGCAGATTGAACAGCAAGTGCAAAGGTCTTGAAGGAGGAGGATTCTTGGTATATTTAGAGGAGTGAGAAACTAGTAAGAAAATAGTAAGACTAGGAAGTGATAAAGCTAGAAAGGTGACAAGGGGCCAGATCAGAAGGATTTCTGTTTTTATTCCGAATGAGATAGGGAGTCATTGAAGGGCTCTGAAGCAGATGAATGACATCGTCTGACATATATGCTTAAAGGTTTACCCTAGCTGCTATGCTGAGAAATGATTTGGGAGGTTTCTTGGCATAGTTCAGATGAGACTTGATGGTAGTCAAATGGGGCAAGAAGTGATATCATATGTTTTATTTATATTTATTTATTTGATTTATATTTATTTATTTGTTTTTTTATTATGGAAAATACCATTATGGATGATATAAAAATTAGGCAATAATATAATAAACCATTTTATTCCCATCATTCAGACCAAAGTATGAAGTCATAACCAGTCTTTTAGTATTATTTTGTAGCAAATTTCAGGTATCATATTGTTTCATGGATTCAAGACATATTTTGATGGTACTGCCAAGATTTGATGATGAATTTGGTATAGGATGTAAGAAAAATGATTAAGGAATACTCCAAGGATTCTGCCCTGATTAAAGAGAAATACATAGATTTCACTGAGATGGAGGAACAACTGGAATGATAAAGTATTTGAAGTGGGGTTTGGGTTGGAGGAAAACAGGTGTTTCGTTTTGATTATAAGTTTGACACACTCGTGGAAATCTAAGTTGAAAATTCAAGTAGGAATTTAGATGCATGATGCAAGTAAAACGTCAGGACCAGACATCCAACTTTGGAAGACATCAGCATAATGACAAAATATAAAGTCTCAAATTGAATGAAAAAAAGATCTCCAAAGCTTCTGTATTAGGGCAAGCTGATATTCACAGATAAGGATGGTTGAGAGTAAAAATTAAAAGAGCCTAAAAATCTATGGCCAGAGGCACTGGAGTAGAATCGGGAGACTGTGCATAATAGAACCCAGGGAAGAATGAGTTCATGAACAGGGAAGTAATCAAATGTGACAAAATTTGCTGACTGTTAAAGTAATGTGAGAGCCAGAAACTGACTACTTGGTTCAGCACCATGGAGGTCACTGGTAAATTCTGATAAGAGTGACAGTGAAATTCTAGGGACAGAATCATGATTAGAATATGAGGTAAGGTTTTGGAAAACAGTCAGACAATTCCTGGAGCATTGCTACAAAAGGGAACAGAGAATGGAATGACAGAGGAGGAAGAAATGGGATCAAGGGAGAATTTGTTGAGATAAAAAAATACAACTGCCTGCTTGTATGCTGATGAACATGACCCACGGGAGTGGGAAAAATCAGTGCTGAGGAGAGAGAAAAAATGGCTACAGTTTTGTTTGTAAGGAAGGGTGAGATCTAGTGCAGAAGTGAAGGTTTGAACTTAGTTAAGAGCCTGTGTGGTTCTGTTACAGAAATTTTAGGAAAGATAGATTATATGCTTAAAGACACACTGGGGTAGTTAAATTAGATATAGAAGCTTACAGAACTTCCCTTCTGATTGCAACTATTTTTCAAGAAATGAGAAGCCAGGGCAACTCAGAGTGAGGGAAGAGGGAAGGTGTTAGAGATTTGAGAAGAGAGAAAAGGCATGAAATATTATTAGAAGCATGTGTGAGAGAGGCTGACTGATATGTGTAATACAATCTCTGACAGAATTAAGGGGCAACTTAAGATGAATAGTTATGAATTTAAAGACTAGCCAGAACAGTTATAGATTTTCTTCCTGTTATATTCATCTACAAGTATGCAAGTAAAAAGTAGGTAGAAAATTACATTTATGTGGGGTGGTATTTGCCAAGAAATTAATATGAAATGAGAGAGTGGCAAGCAAAACTTTGGTATTTATAATAATTGGCCATGAGATTTTAGCTATTTAACAAGTAAAGGAAAACATGCAGGATAAGAAACAATGAAAACACTGTAGAATCACTGAATTGTTGGTCCCTATGGACTAGAAGGTTTGCTGTAATCAGAGTCCTAAAGAGAAGACAGGAAAATAAGCTTCTAGTAGGTGAGATGAAAGTGTGATGTCTGAACAGAGATCATGGGGAGGCTGCAATGATTGATGTTGAGGACCCTGGACCCTGATATGACCACAGAAATGACCAGCCTAGGGGGAACTAAGGATTGATCATCAGGCTGGGAAGATAAGAAAGATTTCAATAGCTAAAGAAAGGATAAAATGGTCTTATAAGCAGGAAACAGTGAGCAGTTATGAAAATACCTGCTCCTTAAAATAACTGGTTCCTTAAAAAATAGCAACTTTTATTATTATTATTATTATTATTATTACTATTATTAATTATTATTATTATTACCTACTTACTTACCACCCTTTGAATATTATTTGCAGCCTTTTTTTCTATACTGTCTCTGAGCTCACAGTATTCCAAGCCTCTCCATCCTGCCTATGTGCAGTGACTAACCTGGATGCTTCACTTGAATTCTTTCAATTAGTTATGAGAGTTAGAATTTATCTTCCCTTTGTCAATTATAGCAGAAAGATGTTATTCTTGTTTTTTTACAAAATCAAATACACAGAAGTCACACATCTAATAAACAGTAGTTCCATTTCCAAATCTAGCCATTTGGAACTCAGTGATATATTTTAACCATTATAGATTATAGAAACCACACTCTACCTACAGATGGTTTAGAGACAGACTTCTTCAAAGGAGTTTGAAAGTTATTATGTGCATGTCTTTATGTAAAAAATTTATATTTAAGTGTAAGAATTTTTACATTTTTTAGCAGTGGAGTGAGTGATCCCAATTTTATTTCAAAAAGATAACTACAGACAGTGAGGAGGATGGATTAGAAGGTGAGAAGCTATTGTCAGAGATCAGGTAAGTGACAAAGAAGAAAACAGAATAAAAGGAGTATGGCTGAGCTGTGGCCAAATTGGACCGGACAGGCTTTGATGACTAAGGGCAGTAATGAGAGGCAGAGAGGAGTAAAACATCACTTGGGTTTTCCGCTGCCCCTTTTTGGTCTTCAGGATAAAAGGTACTAATATAAACCAAGAAAAGAGAAGAAAAAGTATATTTAAGGAGGAGACCGTCAGGATAATTTTAGACAGGTTAGATTTGAGATGCCTCCAGGAAATCCATGGGGATACGTCAAGACAACTGAGCAAGAATGATTACCTCCAGCTCCCACAACTGTACACACTGAGATCCAAAAAACTTATGAGACTTATCAAAAGGTCACAGAGTTAAACAGATGTAGAGATAAGACTAAAACAAATACCTGTTTCTTCATGGTAATGAATGATCTTAGAGAACACAGGCTGTGTGTGTATTTCTTTCCTTTCATTTTAAGGCCAGGTCAAATTGTCGAGGGGAAAAAAAGAAACTTAAAAAAGGATGTACTTTAACTGTTGCTGTGAACTAGAAAGGAAAGT
Organism: Eidolon dupreanum; assembly: GCA_028627145.1. Classification (NCBI taxonomy): domain Eukaryota; kingdom Metazoa; phylum Chordata; class Mammalia; order Chiroptera; family Pteropodidae; genus Eidolon; species Eidolon dupreanum. Next base: position 75,369,620 of record CM053504.1, on the reverse strand, counting down.
ATTTTGAGACACAGCGTGAGAGAAGTTGTACTGTTCCATCTGATCATCACACTGCAGCATTTTGAACTGAATACCACTCTGGCCAGCCCAACCATTATTGTCTCTTTCAAACCCCAAGGTGTTCCTAAAGATCATCATGTGTTTAAAGCACTCACAAATTAGAGAGACCAGAAGCCTCACACTTGAATCCCAGCTTCTCTCCACATGCTCTCTACTAACACCTCAATAGTCACTAGTATACTTTTGACAGCCACCTAGTCCTTTCTTTTCCACAAGAATGAATGATGATGGCCAGGATTGGGGTGAGCTCAACCCTGAGAACAACTAGAACTCACCAGGGCACATATTTCTCATTCATTCTCTTCTCTTCTCTTCTCTTCTCTTCTCTTCTCTTCTCTTCTCTTCTCTTCTCTTCTCTTCTCTTCTCTTCTCTTCTCTTCTCTTCTCTTCTCTCTCCTCTCCTCTCCTCTCCTCTCCTCTCCTCTCCTCTCCTCTCCTCCCTTCCCTTCACTTCCCTTCCCTTCCCTTCCCTTCTCCCTTCCTCTCTCCTTTCTTTTTCTCCCTCTCTTTCTAATTCTGCATGCCACCACCACCAAAAATTATTTCATATATGTAGATGCATGAAACAGGTTAAATCTCCTTTGGTTGGTAAACTTTACAGAAAGTAAACATGGTCCTTATTCAGGGATGAAGGAAGCAGCAGCCACATCCCAGAGAACCCCGACTACCAATGGGTGTCCAATTTAGACTGGTTATGTATAAGAGGAGGTTTAACATGGAAGAAACGATGCAGAACTCAGAACCCAGCCAAGCCAACAGACACTTTAGAAAGATCCTAGTTGCTCCATAAAAATCCTCATCTATTGTAGAACACAATGACGTTCCCTCCCCATGTAAGAGGCACAGGGAGGTCTGTCGAGGACATCTGTAAGCAGGTATTCTTCTCTATAGGGTCTGGGAATTTGGCAACATAGTGTTTCTCTGAAGCAAACTGAGCTTTCACACGCTGATCTCTTTGAGCACCTTTAACTGGCATTATAGAAATTCCAAAGGCCTGTAGGGAGGAGAGAAACTTAGAAAATCCTATGGAATAGAATGGAAAGGTCTATTAAGACAGCATCCTACCTCTCTGATTCCTTCTAAGCGAAATGTTTACAGAGTGGCTTTGCTTTAATCTTAAATTAATGTTTTCCAAACACTGAACATGCTTATTGTATTCAAATGTACTTGTTCAAATGTCAATAATTAAAGACATATACTAATGATACCAATCATATGAGCATTTGATAAACATTGCAAAATTCGATTTCAAACAATACAGCAAACGAGATATTATATAAAAAATCCTTATGAGTATAGCACATCTAAAATGTAAGGAAAATTATTCAAAATCCCTTTTATTTATTTTTTTAAAAATTATCCATGAATGTGCTAGCAGCAAAGTAAGAGAATTGTCATAGTGAGAAAAGTGACCTATGGATCTGGTGTTTGCCTGAGGGTATTTGCCCATCAATAGAAGTCTAGAGCTAGAAATTTTAGAAACCACTAAGGGAAAAGAATAGATAACAAAGCTTGCAGATAAAGGTGGATAAAAAGTCTGATTGGGAAATCCTGCATATAGCCAGGATCCTAAAAGAACAAACCTCAGTGGGTGAACTAGAAAATGAAATTAGCTTCATGAAAGAACTGATGAATGAATATACATGGCTATCTCATCCTTAGCTTAGTTGGAACAGACAAAAATCTCCCTGAGAATTCTTTACTAGAAGTCTATATTTATTCATTTTAGTTGATATCTGAAAAATGGCAGAAAAACAAATATTATCATACTCAATGGACTTTTCAACAACCAATAAAATATCAGTATGAGACCTGTATGGATCAAATAAATCTTAAATAAAATTTTGTTTAACTTGGGCTCATTTTGATAAAGCGAATCCTCCCAGGAATATGTGCTTTAAACCTTGGCCTCAAAAATTCCCTCAGTTAAATCTCTAAGGACTGGAGTTAACAAGAAAGAATCATCCAAACATGGGAGGAAACAGCCACTGAAGGAAGAATCAGCAAGAACACATCACGAATCAGAGTCACAAGGATTGCAGACATTAGAATCATCAAATATGGAACACTAAGTAAGTTTAATTAAAGAAATAAGAAAAGATATTACATAGTTTACTCTTATAAAAGAGATTGGAACTTATCCAGTATGTACCTCAGACTTATAAACCTATATTCAAAGTCTTAAAATTGTGAAAGATTCTGAAGGGGAAAATGTTGAGAAAACAACAAATGACAGTAGACTGTACTCTTGACACCAGACACATTCAGCTCACTTTTGCTTAGTCGATAATAATATATATGTGTATATTAGCAACAACTTCTTTCATATAGTAGAAACTCTTATATGACCTTTATACACACACACACACACACACACACACACACACACACACACACACAACCTAATTCAATCGTAACGAAAACTTTGTAAGGTAAGTATTATTATTTCCTCTTTGTTAAAGAGTAAAGCGAGGCTCAGAGAAGTTATGATCACATCTCATGATCTCAAGAAACTAGTTTGGGATCTCGTGACGTCAATGCCAGTGTTTCGATGGCAACCACAGCGGGTTTTTCATGCACTATCTAGCAACATACAGCATAATTCTGCTCTCTGCTTCTCACTGTGAAAATCAAGGAGCTTTAAAAAAGAATAACCTGAAACCACATATTCACATGCCTGCCTCTTTCTAGAAAGTTTTCTATAAATGATTTAATTTGATTCTATAAACAATCCTGCTTAAAAAAACAAACAAACAAAAAACAGTCAGTGGAGAATATGACCTTTATTTAGTAATGAGTGACAGGCACAGAGTATACATCTCACATGATCCCCAAGTTCCTGCTCAAGATCTCCTGCAGCCATTACTTCACAGTATACATCTAAAGAGATGGAGTAAGATTAGGTTGAATTTTACTGGCAGTACCTACCTGTTGTCACCTTCTCTGGAGAAAAAAACTGTGAAGGTTTGAATGTTGCCTTTTGCTTCTGCGGGTGGGCGCCAGCTGAGACGGATGAACCGACTAGAAACCAAGACAGGGACCACGTCTCTGGGAGCAGAAGGGAGGACACTGGAGCTCGGGATAGCTGAGGAGGAAGAGAGAAGACTATCAGAGGTGCTGTTGCCATGGGCGGGAAAGGTGAGGAGGGTGAAGCAGACCCATTAGCAAACACAGGATGGTATGTTCACAAAGGGGCTGAAGGAAGGAAGAAAAACAAGGGAAAACAAAGAAATGGAATCAAAGCTATATTAGAATTTCTTGGAGTTTATAAAAGGGTGGCTAATAAATAGCACATATGATTCTACTACATAGTTTTCAAGTTTCTATTACTCATGAGATACATGACCATAAAAATAAATGTGCTGTTTAGGTATGAAACACGGAAATGTAACTGTGGACTTACACATATTGATAAATGCCTCAGGTAACCAAGTAGTTATCATAAAACCTAATTCACTCAGAGCCTCTTTATACTTAGACACAATTCAAAGTAGCTTGTTTAGTATTTTCTAAAACCACAGAAAATTTAAAGCAGCAAATTAAAGTTGATGGAAGCGAAAAAAAAAAGTAAAAATGGTTCTTATGGACTACCTGCTAATAAGGGAAACGACAGGAAAACATTCTATAAAGCATAAAGATATACAATTGTACCACACTTATAGAATACCACTATATTTATAGCAAAATTTAGTAATTGTTATTCATAGAATAACTGAATCATCCACAATTAAAAGCTGTTTTTTTTTCCCAAGCATTTGGGGCATTTATAATCTGTAATAGAAGTTTTCTATTAAAAGTGTATGTGAATTCATAATTCATCTTTGCTGGATAGCTCTGTTTTCTTCTCATGTGGTCAAGTCTCCAAGTCTATGGAACATGTGTTTTATTTTGACAGGTGATTTCTAGCCCATTTGCCTACATTTAATCTACAAACTGGTTTTTGTAAGCCATTTTTCTTAATTCTTATCAAAGTCGGTCTTCTTGCATTCACACTCTTAAAAGGGCTGGCTGAGTCAGTATTCCTGCTGTGAACTAACCTCCTGTTAACTGGAAAATCCATTTTGGGGGAGGGTGCGTATCTCATTTCCCAGTGGTTCCAGAAATGTTATCAATTTATAATACATACCAGTTATACAAAGAAAGAGGTTTTAAAGAACTGCAAAAAGCTTTGAAAGTTATTTCTGGCTCCATAGATTCTTAGGCGACTTCTTTATAGATAAAATTTCCCCTTGCTTTCTTGATCAGCACAGCATGTGAAATAAGTGGAAGATTGGCAGCTAGTTAGTCAATCTTTTGTGGCAGAGTGCTGAGGGGAGGGGGAAAGATCAGTGCCTGGATATGTAGCATCTCTGTCAAAAATATGGGTGATATTAAGCCTTTTCACAAGCACCTTTACTTCCAATCACCATGGACAGCTCAAACTAGCACACCAGAGATAATTCATCCTTTTCCTCCCCACTCACTGCCGACTCGGCCTGCTTCTCCTCCAGGGCTGCTTAACTCAGTTGTGTCTACACTGTCCCCTCAATTGTATAGCCCAGAAACCCCCAATAGATGCCTATCCTTGACTCGCTAGCCCCTTCTTGGATTCTCCCTCCTGGACATCTAATAAATCGACTCTACCTCCACTGCCACATTTATACCATGCCATCATTCTATTTCACCAGAATTGCCACACTGTCTCCAGCTCTTCTGCTTTCTTTCCATTCACCTCTCTCAAATGTATTCTCTGCACAGCAGCCAGAATTAGCTTGTAAAAAGACCCATCTGGTCATGTCACTCTATTGCTTTTTATCCTCTGTATCTACTCTTTATCTCGGGGAAATGCTCAACTTCTCAATCTGCCTGCTAGCCTGGCTCCTGTTTATCGCTTTTCATGGGGTGGCCTCCTCCATAAAGAGGCCTTAAGAAAAAGACTTAGTGCAAATACTTTATGTGGAAATATCAGTGGGGAGTCTGGACTTGAGACAGCAGGGAGTGCAGGCTAGGAAAAAAAATGAGTTATCTGGCAGTTATCACTATGGGACACTGAAGGGCAATCCCACTGGGGACTCTGGGAGGAAGTGCAGCACAAGCCCCTGAGCAATCCATCACTGAGGGAAGCAAGTTGGGATATTTATCTACCACTCATCCTCCATTAATTAAGGGTGATTACAAGGGCGCTGACTTTCCTACATAATAGCCTAGTGTGTTTCTGTTGCCAGAAAAATACCACCTTGGGCAGAGGCCTGTAGGTCTCCACAGGAAGCAGCACTCATTAGATCTCATTCAGCAATTCCATTGAGCATCTATCCCATGCCAGCCCTTCTGGGCACAGAGGAGAGGGTGGTGACAGCAGATGAGGGCATTGTCCTCATGCAGCTTACATGAAGACTCCTGGCTTTTGGTGCTTACAGGAAGCAGGCTCTCTGCATGCTGAATCACTTGCAATTCCCTTGGGCCTTTGCATAGGCAGCTCCTGCTCATTACCAAGCCCATCTCATTCACTTAACTCCTGCTTTGTTCCTGACTTACTTTAGGTGGTGTTTCCTTTGGAAAGACTGACCCAAAGCATTTGCAAAACATCTAACAGACAATGGTCTATATCTATAATACAGAAAGAATGTCTAAAAATCAATAAAATAATGAAGAATATTTTTTTTAAATAGGGTGCAACCTGACAAGTAAATGTCCATTAAAATAAAACCTAAAAAGTTGGTCGAAAGTCTGTTGGAAAAAAACGAATCAGAGTAGTAAGACTTAGAGAATGTTAGTATCTAGTGTTGGCGAGGGAGTGGCAGGCAGTCTCTTACGATGTCAGCTGAAGTTGGTAAATATAGATTTTTTAGAAATCAGTTTGGCAAAATCCTTTAAAATGAAGAGTATTCATACAGTTTGAACATTCTCATGTCTATAAATTTATCATTTAAAAAATAACAAATACTCCTAATACCAATGCCCCAATGTAAATTCACAGCAAGTTTTTTTTTCTCAAAATGTAATACCTATACATTTTATCAGTTTAAAGAAATGGGATGCTTACTAGATATATTTTACTAGATATATTTATTTTTTTTTAATAAAATGTGGTCACTAATGACTTAAAATTCTTTCAAGAATTTCCATGAAAACAGAAAATAATTTTTTAAAAGAGAAATTTTCACATCTTTTTCCCTCATAAGCACCTCACATAGAGGTGGTAACACAGCAAAAATGAGTTGGTTTCTTTACCCACACAGGGGCTGCCAAGGAGAGCGATGGGAGCCTGCACACAGATGCTCCATCTCCATCCAGGCTCCGGGGAGGGTCTTCTCACAGAGCTAGTCTAGACTCAGATGGCAGAGATAAAACTCAGAATAGAATTAACCATGGACTCTTTACTTCAATTTAAACAGTCGTTATATGAAAGAGAAGGGACACATTTTTTAACAAAAGAATAGCTTCTTACTTTATACAGAGGAATTAATTTTGTTCTTACTAATCCTCCATGCTTTTTCTCAACAGTAACTTGTCTTCACAGAAGGTCTCAATAAGGAACCAATCAGGACTTTTTCTTTGCTCTTGGAGGCCTAATCTCCAGTCTGGTCCTAATCTCTCTGGCCCATTACTGTTGCTATGGTTACGGCTTTTTTATCTGTTGTCATGGAGAAGAGGCGAATTTGCCACACTATAACAGTCTTTTTTTGTTGTTTTTAAGAACCTCTTTTAAAAAAATTTATCATAACAAAATCCAGGAAAAAGAGGTAATTTCTGAACATATTATAAATGCAAAGGATAGTTTTGAAACCAAAAATAATAACATTTTTATGATGTCATTGTAATAGTCTTGGTAACAATCACATTATTGGGTTAATTTTTCTATAATGCCCATTCCCTCTAGATACTAGAGACTTTTTTTCTGTCAGAATTTTACCATACAGTGTTTATGGATATTAATTTTTCTCTTTGCTTATTAACAATGCCCAACCTCCACTCCTGTGAGGCATATGAAAGATAAGATACACTCATAAAACATAAAAATATTTAATTTGCATTGAACAACAAACCATAGGTTTATTTCCTTGTCACTCCTCACACTGTTAACTAAAATACTGTAAATATAGCCACCTGATCAACTAGATGCTTTATTCACTGTATTTCCTTATTAGCTTGAAGATTAAATAAAAATAAAATATAAATAGATAACATATGATTAGTGAAATGATAGGAACATTTAATTCTCCTAAGGGCACACATCTATTTCTTTTCCTTTTGCATTTTGTTTTTTGTATTGATATTCCCTTGATATCAGACTCTAGCTTTTAATGGTCTAATGGAGAAGTAGGTAAAATTGAAATTTTGATTAAAATTTTTATAGGTCACAAAGTAATTTCACAAACTGACCAAAAAGGAAGCTTTGCTGTAGATGGTTGAAAATTACAAAAAATAATATTTTAATAAAGTTTCACATTATTTTCAAAATATAAAGAATTATAGTTTTTTGAGCTAGTGTATTAAGAACTTTAGTAAAACTAAGAAATGTTTTTTAAAAATAGTGATTTGAAACCATTTTTTATTTTAAATTAATATTAGATGTTAACTACTATAATATCTCATTGAATCTTAATCTTTACATAAAATAACTGTGAGTCAATATCTAAAAATGAATAACCAATAGTTATTGAATATTTATCAAGCTCCTACTGTTATGCTTAAAGAATTATTTATTTTTAAAGCATGAATTTCACTCTGAGAGAACAGGGAACTACTTGATGACATAAGGTATATACATGTAAGATAATTATAAAATTTGAGATAGTCTTACTTACAAATGAGTTCCATTCTAAACTTTTGGTAAAGTAGTTGTTTAAAATCAGAACACACTTTCTCACTAAACCATTTCTATTCTGTCCCCATAAACCTAGTTATCATTTTATAAACTATCATAGTGCTATGAAATTGGAAGAAATATGTATGAATTGTCTTTGGTAAAATCAGTGTATGTATCCAATAGTTAACCCATTCGATATCTATGGAGGGCTATCTATGTGCAAGGCTGAAGGTCTGTTTTAATCCATTTCCCAATTTCAGCTTAGAAAGTCAGCTCTTGCCATCCTTCCTGCCCAGCTTCCCCCTCTTCGCTCCTCCAATACTGCTCCTCCCCTCCCAGCTCTACTTTCTCAGTGGACTTGGGCAGGGGTTAGTGAAGGTCTCCAGAGTGAGGAGCTTGGCTTGAGGAGTTCCCAAGGCTTCAATTGCAGAGCTTGCTCCTTGCTGCTTCTCAGCTCCCCACACTGGACTTGCTCAGTTCCCTGAAGACCTTGTGTTCTCATCTCTGCAGTTTTCGTGTGCTGCTACCTGAGCTGGAATATCTCCCTCCAACTGCTTTTCTGCTCTGACCTGGGCTTCTCCTTCAGATTTCAGCTTAGGTGTCACCTCCCTGATGTCCACCCTGGCTTAGGTGTCTCCTTTCTGGGCTTTCACAGGATCAGAATAAGTGTCTCCGCAGGACACTTCCTACACTGCACGGGAAAGGTGTGGTCACTCTTTGGTGTCCTATACCAAATGATACGCTCTGTTAAAGAAGGAACCAAGTCTAAACTGTTCACTTTAATTCCATACCTAGCACCGTGCATTTACTCACATCCTAGGCATCTAATACATTCTTGCAGTGTTAGCTAAATGAAAGGCTTTGCAAGTCCATGAAATTATAATGATTATAATTTGACTAAAAATTCCCTTTCAGAACCCTCTAAAATGGGTATTTGAGAATATGTACAGTGAAAGGACTGTGCTATTATTGCAAGCTAGTTATATTAATAATTATTATTCTGCTAATAAATTACATGTAGATTTAAAAACTGAACTTAGAGGAAAGTTCCAAGGGAATGTAGGTTTGGGGTGAGAATATTTCATTCTGGATCAAATGGAGAGGAAAAAATATTCCAGAAATCCAACTATCCACCAAAAGATACAGAAGCTGTGTTCATACAGGAATAGTTCCTGAGAGAAATAATGTTTGCATTAGAAAGAAAACCTGAAAAGAGGGTTTGGGCTAGCCTTGCATCCAGAGGACAACCTAGGGATCTGTTACCACAAGTCTGATTTTTATCCCATCCCAAGAGTATTGCCGGACCAAGGTTGCATGCTAAGAAAGATTACCTGTGGCCATAGACAGAAATAAGATGAAAAACGACTTCTGGAAAGTATTATCATATCAGCAGAGATAACTATATCTCTCAGAGTATGAAGTCTTTTCAAAAGACCAAAAGAGAAGGAAAATAATATCTGGTAAAGTGGTTTACCAAGATATGTATGAATGAATTTTTTATAATCAAATCTGTACATTTTGTGTGTGTGTGTGTGTGTGTGTGTGTGTGTGTGTGTGTAAAAGTATACATTTTATGCTTTTAGTGATTTATTTTCACTTTGTTTATTTGGGAAAGTACCTCTTAAAGAGCTTACCCAAGATGCAACAAGCACCACAGGAAGCTTGGGAGGTGCCTAATCCACCACTTATGTAAACAGACGAATCTGACCAGAAAAAGGCAATTAAATAGATGAATGCTGGATTCCTTCTCTGACTATATGACTCAAAAATTTATTTAGCTTCCCTGAGCCTTATTTTCCACATGAAAATTGATCCAAAATATTTAACATGTAGGGTTGAGTGATAATGAGAAATGGATTTTAAGGGCTGCTCACAGTAACTACCATAAGATTTGTATTAAAAAAATGGCTGTTATTATTTGTCTGTCTTTTGATCCAGAGAGCATAAAGTCTGTCTTTGCTGGCCCAGTGTCATAATGTCTGGCTAGAAATCTGGAAATCCTACTTGAAAGGCTTTGGGAAGGATTTGGGCTAAATCTAAGAAGCGAAGTAAGTTGGGGAAAAAGGTGCTTCCTTTATGCAAGGACAGGAGTTGGTCACCTCAATATCTCTCCACATTTCCCTTATAGGTGGCAGAGAAAAAGTCATCCTTTGTTTTCCATTTTTATCATCCCACTTGACTGCTCCTACAAGAATTTAATTCATTTCAGGTCTCTCTTCTTTCTCTGTGTTTTCTTACTAATCATTGTATCCTTTCCATCTGTCACTTTTCCAAGGCTTTGTGAGGCCACCTTTAATCATTTCTCCCAGCAATGTCTCTTCCTGGCATCTCTCACCAACTGCAGGATTGCTGTGCTTCTATAGCTGATCCCCAGCTCCCTTTGTTCCCATCCTTTCCCTTGAGTTTCTGTCATTGAATTCCTAGTCATTGTTTATCCCTTTTCCATGCCCAGGGACCCCAAACGTGCCATTTCAATCATTCCCCTGTCACCAGAGCTTTCTTTAGGGAGAAAGACTGACAAGCTGTGACATCTCCCCTCCCGTCTCTCATGTGCCTTTATCATCGTTCACCTCATCACAGCCATATGGTGCTTTGTCCCTGGCTGCCATGCAACCCTCTCTGCATCTGTGAAGAACATCTGAAGAACACATGCACTGCTGATACAGATCAGCATGGCAGGCTTCAGGAAGCAGTGTTTTTCCACACAATTTTCTTTGGTAATAAGACACTACCAAATTAAAATAGCTGACATGCTGTGTTAAGGAAAAAAAACAACTTGAATCAGTGCTAGAAAGTCTTAATTATTTTGTTAAGTAACTGAAATTTTCTAGTTGGAAACTCAAGTAAAGGTATGTTGAAGATAGTAATAAGTGAGAACGAAAGGTTTAAGCTACTTTCTTTCATAATATAGACCCTTTTGAGATCTATTTTTACTGTTTCAGGGTACCAAGTGACAGCAACAACAAAAAGGCTCACGTCACATTTGATGGCTTAGTGAGTTCTACCAATGGTAAAGTTCCAACTGTGCCCATGGAATTTAAAATAAAATTTTAATTAATTTATTTAAGGCTAGCATATAAGTGTATCTCTGGGAATGCTCATTGATGTTCACTGCCAGGAAGTGTTTCAATGTCCTGAAAAGTCTCAGGGAATCAGAGTTTCAGAATGTTAGGTTCACCAACTACTGTATTCTCGATGGACAGGATGAGAGCGGGTGTGTGAGGAAGGACCGCAGGCTCCGAGGGCATCAGCAGGGCACGGAGATTTAGTAAGCACCGTGAGCACTGCACCTGGCTCTAACCCCTGGCTATCCATCCTTGAATTTTATAGCCACCAAAACAAATTAAAGGGAAATAGGAATAAAAAGAATAAATGACGATATACAACTAAGGTAAATTATTATTTATACCTACTAAGGTTAAATAAGCAGAGCCTTATATCACTGCTAGAAGCCCTGAAAAACAACAAGAGAGCAAAGAGTGCGATAAAGGGTGTTTTCTTAGATCCCGTTTTCCTTTTGAGTTTCTCCTTCTAGACCTATATGCATTGGAGCAGGGAAGAGAGAGGGAAGTTGGCAAAGGTGAGGGAGGGAGAGGGACAGGAGAAAGGAAAAAGAGAGGAAGGGCGAGAGAGGAAGAGAAAGAGCGAGGGAGTGATGGAGGGAGACAGAGAACCAGCAAGTTCATTCTAATTCACTTAATGGGAGGTAAGACAGCGAACATGGAGAACTTGCAACCAGCTGAGAGATCACTCGTGTTATCTCATCTTGTTTTCTTTTTTTTAAGGTACTGCAGTGACGAAAATGATAGTAAAGCTGCAAACCATGAAAGAGGCTTATTGGCTTGAACTCAGCACTCATACCTTGAATCTATTAAGTAGGCAAAAAGAATAACTACCAGAGATGACATTTAAGTAATAAAAAGATTATGTAATCAAAAATTATGGCTGTGTGTCAAATGCCAGTATTCTCCTTGGTCACTCTAAATATTAATTCCTAAAGAAAGAAAAGATTTTTTTAAGTCTTGTTTTTTTTTTTTTTTTTAAATCATTAAATGCATTTATTTAACTAAAAACCTATAATGATTTGAATTATGGTTGGTAATTTACCAAATAATTCAAAATGTAACATAGGGGATAAAAATTTCTGAAATATAGGATGCATGTACTCATCTACAATAATAAATGTATCTATTTTAAGTTTTCTGGTTGCTAGTATACCTAAAGCAAAATATGTTTGGCCTGTATCCACATATCCATCATCATCAAGTAAGAAATGTGATGGATAACATTTTCCTATTGAGTAAAGGAAAAAGAATCCTGGGGTGCAATTAGGAGACAGGCTATACTCTCTCTCGGTTAGTAGCTGGGCACATATCTTCCAGGGTGCTGAGAAGTCAATCTCCAAGGTCACTACTACTCAGGGTCTATCATGCTAGGAAGCAACATCTTCCATCTTCGTCTCTTTTCTCTCTTCTTTTTTTCTAGTTGTTTCTTTCTTTCTCCTCTTTTTTTCTTTAAATTTTATTCATCTAAATTTGAGATAGACTTTGGAACCCAATGGCAGCTTCACCATCTAGTTCAGAGGTAACAGCTGGATTTCAAAATAATACGATACAAAGGAGTTAGGAATTAGGAGGTTAAAACAATGAGATTCTATGTCAGGCTCACTACTGATTAAATGATCCTATGATAATACCTACTACCTCGGAATTTTTTCCAGTGTCTAAATATTGTATGAACACTCTTCTTTAACATGACCACGAAGACACAAAATATAGCAGATAGTACCCATAAATGGCTTTGAGTTCAGTTACAGATAGAGTCTAAAAATATAGAAAAAAATAAATGGCACCAGCTTCTGTTTTGATCACTGTAATAAACATCAGCATTTTCTATATTAAGCAAAACATAGATTGTCCTTGCATAGGAAGCATCAATTGTGTTAGGATGAAAATTCATGCCAAAAATATCTAGAAATCTCCACCAAATAAGAGGCAGCTCTGACAGCAGTTGAGAATGCAAAGGCTTGCTGGGATCAAACCAGGCTCTCTGTGAGATGCTTAAAATTTCTTACTTTCTGTGAGATGCTTAAAATTTCTCTGCACTATTGCAAAGAGGGTCAGAAAGGACAACAGTCCAGAATATAGTGTCTAGAAATAAATTTTTAAAAAGAAGAGAAAAATATAAAAACTTTTCAACACAAACAAACAAACAAACAGTGGGTACTATGTTATGCTATTGAAGGGGGAGGCAGTTCTAAGAATTTGGTTCTGACAAAAACAGAACCGATAAAGGAAAATATTAAAAATATGACTGCAAACTAAAACTTCTTTATGGAAAAGTATAATAAATGAGATTGAAATATAAATGACAAACTAAAACAATAATATTGCAAAGGATTAATTTTCCTAATATGCAAACAGCTGGCATAAATCAATTAAACTAAATAAGAAAAGAAGATAGTAAGAAAGGCAGAGTTAGAGCAGATGGGAAAGTAGTATCAGTATACACAACTTCTATTTGGATATATTTAAAAATTCCCATTGTTATCTCCTCTTCAGAGTAATTATTAATTCCACCAAAAAGAATTATTACACTATAATGGATATCAACATAAAAATACAAAGTACTGTGTGGCCTTTGCCTCCAAGAATGCAAAAATTTGTTAGCTTTCAAGTGAAAAAGGACACCATCATTCTCACACCTTTGGTTATACAAAACAAAGAATAAATAATATATTATATTCACAAGCAAATGTTTTGACAAGTGAAAAAAATTACCTGTACAGAGTTCAGAGCTTGATGCTACACTTACTGAAACATTTTTAAATTTCTAATATGTAGTCGTGATTCTGTAGCTATTTTGTAATAAACATGAAGGTATGGTTAGGAAAGTTAACTCTGGCCTCTAGTTTTCCCCCTACTGTAGTTGTAACTGGATAGAGATCACAATATGATATTTAAATAAATTCACTTAAGGATGATTAGAAAATAAAACAAACAAACAAAAAACAAGTTGAATTTGAAGATATGTCTTTTGCTCTCTCTGTCACCAATCTGTTTCATAATCCAAACATATAAATTACCTCTTCTGGGGTCTAATTCTCTTGGGTACAGGTAAGCAATGAGAAATCTGGGGACTGTAAGAGTTTTACTGTTGAACTTTCTCTGAGCAATCAACCTGTGCTCTCAAAGATAAAGGTTCTCTTGCACAGAGAGCTGTAACGCCTTCTACAGCTATCTAGATGTGTGTTAGAGATAAAGAATGTGACATAATCCTGTTAGATCTTAGTCACAGAGCTGATTGTAGCCATTAAGAAGAAAGGTAGGGAGGTAAAAAGTGGGCTAGATTTAGTAACTTGCTTCCTAAGAAAAGTACGAAAAGAAAAAATAGTACCATCATGGTAAAATTCTGGCAAACATAGCTACCACTTAACCAAGTGGTCAAAGTTATCATTCCTAGTGATGCCATGTGGCTATCACGTATCCCTGATATCATGAGATGAGAAGGGCACATCACCTCTGTGATATTCATGAGAAAAACTTCAGCCAAACCTAGACTGTCAGACAGTCTCAGGATAAAGGGCCAATACTCCTCAAGGCAGTCAAGGTCAAGAAAAACAAGGAAAGACAGAAGCATTACAAGAAAAAGAGATGGGTGAGACATGACAACTAAATTAGGTGATATACCGCATTGGATCCTGAGACAGGAATATGATATTAATGGAAAAACTTGTGAAATTGAAATAAAGTTGAGTCTGTACCAATGTTGGTTTCTCAGTTTTGACAAATGCAGCATGGTAATGGGACATGTTAACAGTAAACTGATATACAGGAGGTCTGTAATATCTTTACAACATTTCTATAAATCTAAAATTATTCCATTATATATAAAAGTAGTTTATTTAGAAAAGGGGGAGGAGCTGTTGTTCTAATTACAGTTGATAAGTCAGCCCTTGTGCTCTTAGCTCTGATGCTTTGTAAAAAGCAGAGCGTAGACTCCACGAAGACAAGTGATAAGGGGATGCTTATCTGTTTAGGAGTACATCATTTCATTCTGAGTGAAGAATTATGGGGAAAAAAGGAACGGTATTATATTATAGGATCCTTAGTGTGATCATAGCTAATGTCTATCGGCCAGTGTGAAAAGATTAATTATAGAGGGTTAAAAAGGATGTGTAACACCTCGACTTCCAAACACAGACCTGAGAGAAAAAGCAAAGTGTCATCCCACCTGGAATATTTATGATTCATGCTGATGTATTTGTATATCACTGGGTGCCAGTCTTGCTGTGTGTTCGCTTTATATTTCATCATAGGGAGTAATGCATTGGATTCTAACGAGATTCTTGTTTCATTCTATTTTTCAACTTACAATAGCAGCTAATAGCTAGAAAAATTAAAGATGACAGAACAGAAAGACAGTTGGCTGAAGTTGGCATGATGAACTCCCAGAGAGCACGAACCTGGATAATCACCCAGGTTTTTGGTAACATAGGGAGAGTCTCGGGTAAGGAGCAGGACACAAGGAGCACAGTTTTATGGCAAACGATTGTCCCTTGGGTGACTTGGTATTCTAGGTGCTTGCCTGAGAAAGACCAGAAATGCCATCATGGATGGTAAGAAAATGAGACGTAATAATAACCAGGGCAATAAAATTCAAAAACATGGGTAGAGAAGTGTCACTTTTTGTAAATGCATAACTAAGGAGAGAAGGGGGAAGAAATGAGTAGAGCAACTTGTTGAGCAAGTCTAGAAAAGACAGACTAAAATGTACTGAAGGGAATATTTACATACCAATGACTCGGATGAAGGACTGACTAACTGGATGAACCCATAAAATCTAGTCAGTTAAAACAGTGTTTCTAAAAACTTATATATCACAGCTCAGGCTGGTCTAGGTAGAAAAGTCATGGTTCACTAAAACCTAGATGAACTTCTACCAAGTTCATGTGCCCTCCAAACATGGCAATTCATGATTCCAGAAAATCTGTGAAACCCATTTTGGTTAACAATTTCAACTTCTTCTCTTCCTAGACTTTTTCTCATCTCTGAGTATTAGCAGTTAGGATAAATAATTTTGATTTTCACGTCATGCTTGGTCTCATCTACCCCTGCTTCATGCATATCAGCTCAGAACCATGATCCAGTTTTTGTGTTTGTTTTGTTTTTTGGAGGATAGTTACCCATGCACATTCTTATTCTCTTACTTCCTCATTCCTTGTCTTAAAATAATTTCACTGTTTTTAACTCATTAAAAACAGAAAATGTAAGTCACTAGGCTAATTTTCATCATAATTTGTCTCTGTAATAACCTCATCTAAAGGAAGCTATATTTACCAACTTGATAATAATCGAGGAGTCTTGTTAGTTTTTTTTTCTGATGACAGTTTCACCAGGCGCCACACTGCATAGGCGTTTGACTGATCCTCATGATATCAATTGCAAAATTTAGGGATGTGTGTTAAAAATCTCATGTTACCTTAGTGACTTATTAGAGAGCTTCCTGTGTCATTTTCACTTTGAATTTTTTACCTGCTTCAAAATATATTTATAACTTGTGCTAAACAACCCCTTCTAAATTTTGAGTAGATCCTTGGGAAGTAGAATACTGGGATTTGTTGAATAAATCAATAGCCACACTTCATATCCTCCTCGGTTTTATATATTTTGATGGAATTTCCTTCTCAGGCCTTGACTCGCGATCTTAAAACAATACCTGCCCCCCATCACCACACTGACATTTTCCTCTTTTTTTCTTAGCATATATTAGTCTTTATATGAAAATCCATTCCCTCCTCTTGATTATATTACTTTCCTTTCCTGAATATATCAACTCTCTCATTTTTTTGAGAACATTGACCACAGTTTTTAAAATACAAATGTGCCATTATTTTTTATAACAAGAAGGAAATGAAAACTCATCTACCAAATCCTTTCTATTAACCTCAGCGTGTTACTGATATCTTTAAATTCTGGTGTATTGGGAATATATTTATAACAACTTCCCTACCCCATTCTTAATTCTTCTCAGTTTCTCCTCTTAAAAATGCCACCCATACAGAAATGTCATGCTAAAATATGACAAGATAATTTCTGTGAAAGAATTCATTTTCACCTTTACCAAATTATTTATGGGCTGAGACTGAACCACACAGATAAAAGCTTGTTTAATTTAGATTTTAGCATATGTTTTTCTAATATATATTTTAAAACTGAGCAAATCTGTTTCACCCAGGATGAAATAGTTTTATATTTAGAAATCTTCTCTAAACAATCTGAAAGGAATAAAAAATTATAAAACCTTTTATTCATCTGAGTTAATGGTTTGTCTTCTTAGACTAAAAGCTACCTTAAGACAAGGTACATATTTAATTTGTGTATTTATCTATTCATTCATCTATTCACCTGATCATTTACTCATTCAAAATATTTTGCTGACCACCTTCCATGTATCAAGCACCATTCTAGGTGATGAGAATTCAATGAGCAAGACAATCCCTGCCATTGTGGAGTTTATATCCCTTCTCTGTATCCTTTTTGGTAACTGATCCAATGTGTTGAACAGAGTAGAAACTCTAGTGATCTCTGGGTGGGGAGATTCAACACTATTTGATGTGTCTTTGACCTAAAGGAAACAAAGCAAGCCTAAGATTGAAAAGCAGCACAGGACAGTAGTTAAGTATAGATTCTAGAACCGAACTACTTCTGCCACATATTAGGTCAGTGTCCTCACACTTGTCACTTCACCTCTCTGGGTCTCAGTTACCTCACCTATACACTGTGGATGAAAGTAGTAGTACCTTTTCCCTAAGACTGTTTTGAGAATCAACTGAATGAAAATTTATAAAACACATACAAGATGCCTAACTCACAAGGAACATGTCATAAGCTTCTGTTAAATAAAAGAGATGTCCAAGAGGAAAAAACAACTAGAATTAGATCATGAGATGACAGCTGTTAACTTCGATTTTAGCAGCGCATTGCATTGGACAAACACTTTACTCTTCCTTTGCTCCAATTTCATCATTTTAAAGACAAATATAAAAACAAAACTCCCACTGACTCTTTCACTTGGGTAAAGTAAGTCCAAATGAGTTTCTGGTCCCAGAAGAAAGTTACATAATTAGAAATAAATTAGAAATTTAGAGAGCAAACTGCTGCTTTTTATCCCATGAGTTGCCAACCTCAGAGGGGAAGTTAAGACCAAAAAAAAAAAAAAAAAAAAAAGCAAACCAGAACACTGGCCAACAATGATTTGTTCTGATGAGAATTTGTATCATCACTGGTTTCTTAATGATTCCTAAGTATTAGGTATTGCACAAATTAGCCCATGCATGTTTAATGGGCTCTAATTTTGCATCTTGGGAGACTTTGGGTAGTTCATAAATACCTCTCTCCCCTGGCCCAAGATCACCAATAAAGTGGCAGAGAATGTCTGCAAACCTGAGCTCTAAGCTGTAATGATACCATATAGTATGGACAGGGATAGAGAATATTACCAATGACCTCTACTGACATCATTTGTAGCTGCCTTCTTGATATTCAAAAATGAATATTAAGCGCTGAGTATACTTGTAATGAAAAAAAAAATGTTAGAAAAAAACTAAAATTATTAAAAAGTCAGTTCTCAGGTTGAAATTATTGATGCATTTTTCAGTATTTAGTAGCTTGTCAGAGTTGCAGCCTTATTTTGCTGTGAACTCACAGGCATATGGTTAATGTCATATTTGAAATATTCACTAATGCAATGACAGGACTGTAAATTCTTTGTAGACTAGAAGACATAGAGTCACCTGTTATTTTCAAAACCTAAACGACATGTATTTAGTACATGATAAAATTTAGAAAGCTACTACTGTATGAATCACAAATGCTAATTTGCTGACATAAATGTGGAATGATATATTGTACAATCCTGGCAATTATGTCAGAAATCAGTCTAGAGTAATTCATTAACACCTTTTCTTTAGAAAAAAAGGAGGAAGCTGACATCTGTAACTAATATTATGATCTATGTTATTTTATATTATGTTTTTGATTTTATGAACAGTAGGTACCATAAGATAATTGAATAGCTAATTATTAAAATACTCAGTTTTTTTATTCAGTCACTGTTCAAGAATATGGATTCGTTTTGCAAATTATAGGCCTCACTTTACTGATGAGGAAGAAGGAAACTGACAACTTCAGAGAGGCACATTAACTCCTTCTGGGCCTGACAGCCTGCACGGACATGCCTGATTCTGCACCATAGCTACAGTCCAGGCATTTAGTATATTAAAAAAAAAACCAAACCAACATAAATTAAGTCAGGTTTTTAATGTACTGATAACCTTGTTATTTAAAATCAAACTACATTCTGCTTAAACTGTTTTGGAATATGTTTATCAATTTACTTAAAGATATATATGTGTGTGTGTATATGTGTGTGTGTGTGTGTGTGTGTGTGTGTGTGTGTGTGTGTGTATATTTAAATACATTATTAAAGAATTATTTTTTCAGGAGCCCTCTGTCAAACAACTGTGAATATACCTTAAGATGATTCAGGTGATCTAAGGTGATTGTTCTTCCTCTGAGTGCAACTGGACTTCTAGTCAATAGAATATGGCAAAATTGATGAGACAGGTGCTCTCCTACATTATATGGCAAAAGTGATGAAGTATCCACTGTCGTGATTAGGTACCACCTTATAAAGCTCTGTCTTAGCAGACTTAAAGGGGATCTTCTCCTGCTGGTCTTAAAGAAGTGAGCTGCCATGTTGTAAACTGCCTATGGAATGTGCCATGTGGAAGGGAACTGGGAATGGCCTCTGTGATCTGAGGTGGCCATTAGGTAGTGGCCAGGAAGAAAATGGGACCTCAGTGCTATATCCATGGGCACATAAATTCTGGCAACAACCTAGGTGCTTGAAAGTGGGTCATTCCCCAGACAAGTCTCTGAAATGACGTCGACTCTGACCAATATCTGGATCGTATCCACGTGAGAACACGAAGCAGAGAACTCAGTCAGCAAAGCTGTGCCTGGCCTCCTGACCCAAGGAAACTGAGATTTAAAAAAAGGACATCATGTTAAGTTGCTAAGTTTGTGGTAATTGGTTGTGCAGTGATAGAAAACGAATACAGCAACCTACCATGTAGGTCAATGAGTGAAACTTCCGAAAGGTCAGTTACTGCTCTCATTTTCCTAGGAAAGTAGACATTTTCAAGCATGTTAGAGAAAATATCAACTGTGTCCAAGATGGCCCTTTGGATCTTAAACATCTAACACGTCATGGATATCAGCAATTAAATTCCTTCTAAGAGTATAGTCTGAGCAATATTAAGTTCTAGTGTATATGCAGAATTGATTTATTATTATTAGAGACAAGGTAAACCTATGGTAATTTTCCAAATAAGGTTTAAATGATGATCTCATTTTCAAAACGTTATTAAGGTATGATTTCTGTTCAATGGCCTGTACCCATTTGAAATACACAATTTTATAAGTTCTGACAGATGTACAAAGGCATAAAATCAGCACCATAATCAAGAAGTGAATCCTATCCATTAATCCCAAAAGTTGCCTCATGCCCCTTTGCAGTTAGTCGTCTTGCCATCTCCAGTTCTTGGCAAACCTGTGATCTGCTTTCTGTCACTACAGAAGATTCAGTTTGCATTTTTTAGAATTTCATATATGAACTACGTATGTGCTTTTTGTGTCTGGCTTCTTTCACTCAGTATAATACAGACCCTCTAATTTTTTTCACCATATTGTGAAACTGAAAAAGCAGTACACTTAAAACTCAGCATCTTAGAAATACTTCTTTTTTGCCATAACAACTAGTTTATAGCATGGCAATTATTGTGTGCTGCACCTTTTCTGCTCAAACATACTCATACATACATTATAGAGAGTTTACTCTTTATGAGCATAAGATATTCATCATATCTAGTGCTTATGTATATCTTGCAGCCATAGATATCTCCTTTTCTATTTGGCTCAAAAAGAACAAATCACTGATCATGTTTGTAGGAGGAAAATCTAATGAAAATGCAGTCATAGTTAACTACTTATTTGTATGTAGTAAACAGCTCTCAATAATTAACTGACATCATATAGTAGAGAAATCAATAAGAAAAATACCCATGCATAGCCTTTCTCTTTCATCAACAGACTGCTTGCTCTTCCCCTGTCTTAACATCAAGCCAGCCTGAGCTGCAGGGCTTTGGGTGACACCTGTCATAATCAATTAGTCAAGTAGAAAAATGGTGTAAGATTGTGGCTTGTAGATTGAGAACAATTCATTCACTCTCAAATGAATGTTCCCTTAGGAAATGAAACACACACACACACACACACACACACATAAACGCAAGAGACTTAGGAACATTTTGGGGAGGAAAAACACTACGAAACCTTGCCTAGCTGAAAGCAGCTCTCAGCCCTAGGTGGCAGTATTCCCAACTGTAACCACAAAAGAACAGGAGGAATGGATTAAGAATTACCAGTAGCTCACAAAAAAAGGATTCCTACAACCCTGGAGAATTTTATACAGATTTGGAATGAGGAATGTAAGACATACTTCATTGCCCTTTCTTCATAAAATAAACACAATTTTTTAGCTGGTATTCTAGCACTATGATCCTTAATCCACAAACCCTAATGAGAATGCATTCATATGATGAATCCTGACTTCCCAGTTCCTATTGCATCTCTCCCCCAACCCCTATCTCATGAGCTTAAGTTGATAAGTTACATCATCTTTGGAAGGAGCCTGTTTTTCTCATCTGACCTCAAATTTCCCTTTACCACTAAAGTATAGCTCCAGGAACTCAGACTGCCATAGTTTTTGCTTCAGTTGTCCCAAGACACAGAGAAGCAGAGGTTCAGGAAACATGCTTGGAGAACAGATTTGGAGAATCCATTACATGGATGTGTTCTCAACATGCACAAACAAATGAACAAGAGTTCCCAGCAATTATGGGTTCCTGTTATTCTTTTCCTTATCAGAAATGATGTCTAATCATAGAACTATGAACAGCCTAGTACTAACACCCCAGGAGGACTGTGAAGGGTGACAACAGTGATAACACTGGTATGAAGAAGTAAGAATAAGCTGCCAGGGAATGGGGACATAGAATTTCTAGTTTTGTCTCTGATGTCTGCAAATGTCTCCTGCATTTTCCGATGGAGAATGTCTCTAACTTCTGCAAGCCCCACCTGTAGCCAGTCAGAAACTGGGTTCACTAGGTCTTTCCTTTGAAATTGCTAAGTATAAGCAAATACACAAAGTAAATCATTATAAGGAAACAACACTGTGACAAATGTCGAAAATAAAAATAAAAATCTTTTAACTACAGTCTTCCTACCCTGGAGTCAAGTTCTGAACTAAGAGATAAGCCATCCATTCATTGGGTCCTTGGGTTTTGAACCTCCAACAGGCTAAGTGAAATACAGATGTGTGTATAAAAACGTGTTACTCAATGTAGCTCTGTGGATTTCTGTATCTCAATGGCCTTCAAACAAATCTTGCTCGTATTTAAGGACAGTGTGATCCTCTAATGTGATATTCTTGAAAAATGTGCATGTATATTATTTACATATGTTTATACAATTTCGATTGAGAGTGTAATTCATAAGCACACAGGGTCCAAAACCTTCGTCGTACTCAGCATATAAATACTACCTCATTATTATTCAGCTAAATCAAGCTTAGGTTATATAAAACTATAATTAAAGTAGAAAAGCCACCATTAAATGACTATAATTAAGTGTATGTTTTGCTGTATTAGGATTGACTATCCATAAAGATATTTAATATACTTTTTTTCTTATTGACACATATGCTGATGTTCTAATGAATCTGTAGTACAGCAAAATGTCATCCACTCTAGATAAATCTTTAGAATGCATGTACTCTAAACAGAGAGCCAGCCTCGACTTGTCTTTTTGCATAGTATGAGTATGACTGGTTGACAGTCATTACACATAATTTTATATAGCTCATACTTCCACCCTGCCTGACTGCATTAACCTACCTAGTACTTCATAAAAATGGTCTATGGTTCTCTGACAATATTTATGGCTTTTCCTCTCAACCATTCTTTTTACTGCAACTCACATTTGTTCCCGATTTCAGCATCTGATCTTTAAATTTTATTCTTCTCTATATGACCTCCCTCAGCTCTTCATTACTGGTATTATGACTGCATCCCTGACTCTGACCCTTGGCTTTATCTAGACTTCTCTTAAATAAGTGGTTTCCTATTTAAGGAGTTTGGAGACTTGTAGACAAATCTTTTGGGCTCTGGTTCTCAAACCAAAGTGTCCTTCTGTTCACTGTGGAGAGAGTGGAATGGGGCTGTGGTTAGAACACCAGGAATTGCCTTTTCTCTCATTTCTTCCACAAACTTTATAAAACCTGTGTGGCCTATGAAAGGGGGAATGTTCTTATCAAGTGATAGACTGTCAAACAGAGAATCTCAGAGAAAGAATGGTATCCCCAGGGAAGGAGAAAGACACATCTGTGTAATTCCAGGAAAGTATCTCAGAACATAAAGAACAAAGAGTCTGTTACAGGACTCAGCTCAACTCTGTGCACTCATTGCTGAAACTTACAGTATGGCTCTCAGCAAAGGAGAAGGAAAACAATTAAAATAGTGCTTGGATTTTCCTCTAAAATCGCAGTTACATTGTAAATTTACAGCAGTTGCATTAAATTCAGTCATATTAGTGTAGATGGTTTTATGTCTGGAATGGCTTGGAGGCCCCATCTGGGTCTTCTTAGGAGCTTCCTGGTCATCAATGAGACCAGTGGGGGCAGTTGCACTTTGGCACAGGCTCTGCCAAATTTGGTGGCTAACACTGTAGCAGCAGCCAACACAGAGAGCAGGAAAACAGTAAATGCCAAGGGTAGCTAAGAAGATGATTAGATACCCATAATTATTAGTGAAAATTTAGTGGAAGAAAGTCAGTACTTTCCTAGTAGTAGGTGAGTACTGAACCTTGTTTGGCCTTTACCGAAACAGGATCTAACTACAGTCTCACTCACTGTTTGATTGTTCTGCTTAAGATAGTTCTGGGCAAATGCCTGGCTTGGTCAGGTCTAGTACTGAGATGTCTCCGTAAGGTGCAAATGCTCATAGCCTGTGAACATCTCTACAAGGTTCCCCCAGACCCATTAAAGAAAATGCAGCATCACATACATAAGTTGACCTTAGCATCACCTTCAGAGTTATGTAATTTTGGGTTTCTCCTCAAAAATCAGTGAATAACTGTCCCTATTTTCAGAAGAGGGGCTCTGAGTGACAAGCTTGTATCAGATACGAGTTCATAACAGAAAAATACCAACACCTGCACTGTGCTTCAGGTCCTGACACCTTTCTCCTCTGCTCTTCATTTCCCTGCCACATGCTTGCTCAATCAACGAGACACTGCTGCTATCAATAACAAACTAAATTACATTTGACAGCCTAAATGAACAAGAGAGCTATTAAGATAAAGTATCTTTGACTTTTATAATGCTGTCATCAGGTCCATCTACCTGAAAAGGAAGAATGATGGGAAGACCAAGTAGGGATTGGACTGGAAAGAGAAAGGCTAAATGTTGAATATCATCCCCATGCATGTGTCACTGGCTGGAATCTGAATGTTTGACAGCTTCAGCAGTGTGCAGGAGCAAGCTAGCACTAGCTCAGGGCAGCTAATTGTGCTCAATTCTTCCCAAGTTAGGATTCGGCAGCCTCAAGGGAACAGCATGAAATTGGCCATGGTGAGAATATTCACACTGCAGAATTTGGTCAATGCTACAAATCATGGTTGTTTTCCTTATCATAACACCACTGGTTAGACTCCCCTCCCCTTGAAGGTCCCCCTGAGAAATTTGCTTATTTAAAAAAATACAAAAAATGGACTTAACATTATCTCCATCTGCCAAAGTCCTCAAATTTGGCAGTTTGGGATCAGCTGCCAAAGATAATCATATAAAGACATATATAGAGCAAGAAGACACACTTTCACTATAATAGTATCTAAAAAACTTGCTATGTACTAAACAATGACGAACTACATAAATCTTTATCTCAGTCAAAATGTAAGGTAGCTAACTTAGAAACGACACTACGTTGTCCACATTCCTTTATAGACTACGAAATTTAGAAAATCCATTTTGATTCCTACTGATTTATTTTTAAGACTAATGGCAAATTCTGATTCTCCTGTGCAAACCCTATTTTCCAACTACCTAAAGAATTTCTCTGTCTCTTCTGAGCTAAAGTACAACTTATCATCTGTATCACTTAACTGGAACTCAGTGTCTATTCCTTTATGACAAATTTTTATTTGAATACACCTCTACAACCAAACTAACCTCTTGTGAAACCATGGGTGTGTTCATATTTCTTGATAGCCTACACAGTAACTAGCATGCTGTAGGTTCTCGATTATATATGTTGATTGATACATGGGGGTAATTTTCCCTCAGATCATACACATCAACAAACACACAGCCAGATCATCAAAGTGTCATTTTAGCAATCCTTCCTTGTGTTGCCTCCTACAATGTCAATAATTTGCCAGCTCTTATCTTCCCTGTTGTTTCCAATATGCTTGATTTATAACTTGTCTTTATCTTTGTCACTAACAACTTCAGCATCTTTCAAGATACAGTCTAAAAATAAGTTATTTTGCCTAGCAATCCTTAAATCTTTGAGTACTCTTCTCGAATAGTATTTATTAGTTATTTTTTCTTAATAAATTCTATAATTATGGGTTTTCAAAACCCTTCTTGAGAGAATAAAGAAAAACTTTGAATGTACTTTTTTTTCAAAGCTAGGACAAGAAAATTATGCTGATGCTGCAGTTCATTTACATTTTAAAAGGTGAGTATATCTTTTGTTTGAACTTTACCCTCAGAACTGTTCCAGTGATGAAGAGAGATTGGGTACCACCCCCATTCTGAAGTTCTGAAGTTCTTTTGTGTCATTTTCTAAAAGAGTCTTTTAAGTATTCTTGAAAATGAACTGAATGGCCTTATTAGATTTAGCTCTTCAGAAACACTAAATTTGTTCTTCATCAGCAAATACTACAGGTTTCCTCTAATTCAATTCTCCCTCAAGTGTACTTCGAAAGTCATGAATAAAACTATGTATTTAACTAAAAATTAAAAACAGAGTAAGCCCTCAACACCTAGAAATCAAGGAACAAACACAAACTCTATTTTTCAGAAAAGTAGGAAACATCTATAACCAAAGATGAAGAAAAGGTGAGTGGAAGACTTTGTAGAGCAGAGGTACAGTAAACCTCAGTCTACTTCTCATCAGTATGGGAAGCAAATGATTCACCCCATAGAGTTTGGGTAGTTTAGTACTACAGAAGACATGGTAAGTTAGAGACTGAAAACAGGAAAATTATTTGGATTTTGTGTTCAGGACATCCAGTTCTCTCTGTTCCCACCCCAACTGCGTAGAGTCAAATTACTGGTTCTTAGCCTGCCTGGGCAGGAGCAAAGAGGTATAGACTGTGGAGGAACTAAACCAGAAGAGTTCTAGACTTGAGAATACCAAACACAGAGAAGAGGAAAAGTGAAGAGTAAGATGGGAAACAGACAGATGAAATGAAATCTGCATACTCATCAGGAGTCCTCCCACACCTCTCCGCCCACTTGGCTCTAGAACTTGGGAACCAGATTTATAAGCTTGAAGTAGAAGAAAAGAGGATTTCCCTCCAGGGAATAAAGGGTAAGAGAAGCTACTATTTAGGAGACCACTCCCAATAGACAGATGGTCACCTGAGGTCATCGTTGGAAGCGGGTCATTTGATTTACCTGCCTACAGATACACTGTTTTCTATCAAAATTTTTAGCGCTTCACTTTTACATATGAATTGGTAGTGTGGAATTCCTAGAAGCTGAGGAACGCCCTCTGGCATGAAGAAAAGACAAAAGGTAAAAAAGGAACTTGGAGGTAACATACATAACACAAGAAACATGGAAAGAAATCAGGAATGACGGCTAAACTCAAACACCTAATATTGAAGATTATGGTCAGAACTCTCGTACACTGCTGGAGGGACTGCAAAATGGCATTTGATTTTAACCACTTTAGAGAACTATTCTGGAGTTTCTTATAAAGTTAAATATGCATGTTCTATATGACCTAGCAATTCAATTCATAAGTATTTATCAATAGAAATGAAAACAGGTGCTAACATCTATTTGTGAATGTTCAAAGCAGCTTTATTGACAAAAGTCAAAAACTGGAAACAACAAGAAAACAGATAAATTATGACTTATCTATACTATGGAATACTACTTAGCCATAAAATAAGAATTAGCTACCGGTATATAAAACAACATGAATGAACCTGAAAAACTTTAGGTTAAGGGAAAGAAGCCAAATCAAAACAGACAACACTGTTTGATTCCATTTGTATGAAACCTAAATACAAGCAAAACTATTCAATGATGTTAGAAATCAAATAATGGTGCATGAGTGTATGAAGGGAAGAGAGGTAGAAAGCTTACTGGATAAAACTTGTATAACATCCTGGACAGATAAAAATCATCTATATCTTCTTTTGTGTAGTGTTTACACAGGGATAAAGAACTGTCAAAACTCAATTAACTAAACACTTAAGATCTGTGTACTTTTTGTATAGTAATTATGCTGCAATTATTAAAAAAAAAAAAAACAAATAGAGTAAGAAAAGTATGAGGTGTAGGAGAATTAAAGTATTAATCTGCCATGCCAGAAATAAATATGTAATATCTAAATGAGATAGCTATATGTGAATACTATTTAGGAATATAGAGGCAAATATCAGAAGAAATAGCTAAATGTTTTGAAATGATTATTTCAAAGAGGCAAGACGTCCATGTTGAAAGAAGAATAATTTTTCTCTGCTCCTTTCCTCCCTCTCTTTCTCTTCCTTTCCTTCTGAATTTAATAGACTCAAAAATAAGTTTTTATAATTTATTTAATAAAAATGAAACTAATTTAAAAAGTTAATGGAACTAAGAGAGCAAAACAAAGCAAAATTTAAAAGGGAGAAGTAACACTGTAGAGTACTGAGAGCACTGAATATTAATAGAGTTTCCCAAAGAAAATGGTTTGTGAATGCGGGAAGTTGAAAATAATCAATCTTCAGATGTCACTATTGTCATTTGAGTAGTACAGATGCAATGACAGAAAAAGAGAGAGATGAAATCTCTCAATGTGACCATCAGTTATTGGAAGGAATGATACATTTTTTAAGCCAAGTTGAGCTGAGTTTGTGTATTCATTCTCTATGCTACACCTCTCTTCATGATTGGCCATATTATTTTAGCAAAATATCTATCAATAATAACAAAACTTAGGGGCAATTAAGTGTATTGCATGAAACCAGCAAAGTGTATGGTATAGAGCAGAAATTTTAAAATGTACGCTATCTTCCTCACCTAGGTAAATGAAAAAAAGAGGCTGAGTCCATTTCTATCAGGCCATTGTTGATGTGACCTTAGGTTTATCATATTCATATGTTTAGCAAAAGTATCACAGCTTAACACTCAAATGAGTGTTGTCTTTTTCAGGAAGCCACCTTGGTAGCTTATGCAAATATTCTAAAGAATCCAAAGTTATTCAAATAATTTTTGGGACTTTTCTTTGGAAATTATCTTTAGAGT
>CM053504.1:75255505-75340628 GCA_028627145.1 Eidolon dupreanum | reverse complement strand
AAGCTTGAATTTAAAGAGAATATATGTATTCTAAAGCCTCAAAGTGACTTGTATGCCTCTGGGAACTGCTGCTATTGGCCTCTCCAATCTCCTTTCATATCCCTACACCCACCACCAGTGCCCCTCAGTGCCCCGGCCTCCCTCACTGTCCTTAAGTTCTTGAAGGTCCTAATTCTTGCCTTTTTAGGTCTTTGTCTATATTGTTCCCCAGTCCTAGATCATCAGTAGCTCACTTACCACTGCCCCCGACTTCACCTCATACCTTCTGTGCCTCTATAAGAACTCAGCTCAAGGGTGGTTCCCCAGAAAAGTCTGTATCAGATGTATATTCTCTGTATATTCTGTATATTCTCCCAACATCCTCCAATTTACTTACATATTATTATATTATGTATTATTATGTAGCCTTCCAACACCCTTCAATATATTTATACACTATATACACATATAAGTTATATGTATACAATTGTAATTATAACAGTTGTTATAATACCTGTGAGAGGTTTGTTGATTGCCATCCATCTCCCACACTAGTATATAAGCTCCATAAGGCCAGATGCAATGTCTATTTTGCTTATCATGAGAATCCCAGTGCCTAATGCAGGACTAAGCCCATATTACACATACATGAGCATATTTTTATTGTTGCTGAATTCACAAGAAAATGACTGAATACCAAAGAAAGAAGAAGGGGCACTTGACAAAGATGTACCCACGAAAGGGAGATTAAAACAGAATAATGACAGGTAGGCTAAAGATCAAAAGAGCTGATGTTTGCAAAACATGGGAAATAGTCATGATAGGGCTTTTATAATAACAGGTTACATTTTTTTTTCTTTCATTCTACTTCAAAAATAACTACTATGTTAATACCTGAGAAGTTCTGTGACATTCTCTCTTTATGGTCAGACTACAGGGCAATTTAATTAAATCCTGAATCAATTCTGACAGCTGAAGGGTCCAGTCTAATGGCCTCATGATAGAGCAAAGCTAATACGGTCAATCATGTTTACTACATGTTTTCCGAGATAAAGGTTTTCTAGACTACTGAACTTTATAGAAATGAGGGAGAACCAGCAGAACAAGTCTATATCTTAATGAAATTCTGTATTCCTCATTAAAATAATTATTTTCCCCAGATAAAGAGAAATGCAATTGGGAGAAAAATGGTGACGACAAGGTTCCTCTCCATATGGCTACATTAATTGGTTCATTTTTTTTTCAAGAGATTATAATGTATTTGTTTATACTGCTATCTGATGCCACAAATCCAGAAGGAAAAAATATACTGTAGCAATATAATGGTCAAAGCTACTTTTATTGCTATTCCTATATCTATTACAGTAAAATCAGAGCCGAATGTCATAAATGACCAATTAAAAGTATATTAGGTCAGCAGTCTTCATTTTCACAATCTCTTAGATTTAATTGACATTTAAGTCAGCTTGAAATTGAAAAGTTTGAAACCCTTCACTCTATGGTCAAAATCCATGTGGTGATTGAAGAAAAACAATTAGAAAAGGCAAATTGAGTAAGTTCAATTATTACTTATAAAACATAAGGTTTCTGTAAAGAATTTAGAAGTGAAACTTTGAATTGCATCGTCTTTCTCAAAAACCAGGTTTTGCTTAGAGCTTCAAAGTGTTCAGCATTGAGTGAATCCTCGAAGTATCTAATAAATTGTTTAATAAAAATATAATGGCTTTTCATTAACAGAATTAGGCACATCATGAGATTTATAGGACAACCACCATTAGGCATGAAGTCAGTACACCTCAAGGCAAGTTACTTAGCTTCTCTAGTTCAGTTTTTTCCCAGTAAAATTTATACAAATCAAAGAATACTTATTAAGATTATGAGAGATAATACGTGTGGAACTATTAACACAGTGTTAAGTATATAATAATAGATGCTCAGTTAATATTATTTATATTGTTTTACACTTGAAAAAGGATAAAATATTTAAATTTAAAATGAAAGTTTTGACTTTTCTAAAAATTAAAAACAGACTTGTAAATATTATTTTAGCAGGTAAAATACTTCTAATGAATATTAAGAAATAATGGAGGAATAAATTCTAATCAAAATCACCAAATAAATGCATATAATTGTAAGTTTAAATAATGTCCCTGAGAGAGAGAGTGCATGAACGCTCATGAACCTGAACAAGAGAACAACAAGAAATGTGAACTTGGGTCAAAAATGCAAGGAGAGAATGGTGACTCATCACTTCATCTGGAATGTACTATAACACTTATTTTAAGTTTCACTCTTAAATGCAGCTCATTATTTCGCATGCAGTTTGTTGAAATAATATTTTATATGAAAAGGAGTTAAATGACCCATAATTTACCTTTGAAAAGATATAATGATGTTCTTTGTTTCCAATATCTCATTTTTCATGTCTAACCAACTCTGGCTCTTCTTTGAATCTTTTCTAATTTTTCTAACTTTATCATATATGAAACAAATGCATTCATTAGTTTCATATGTAAAGATGGCTTTTATGGCATCTCACTATCTTTAACTTTCTCACCAGATTTCACAGCAACCTACATACTTAATGAAGTGTTAAACATGTAATTCATATTTTGTTTCCTTAATGATAAAATGTGTTTCCTTCCTTGATACGTTCCATAGAATATAGTGAGGAACAATTCCACTAATTTTATTTCAATGACTTTCTAAAGTTTCAGTAATCCTTGCCCTGGAGAAACACTTGCCCCAAACAAACATCTATTAATTTTAATATAGTTTCTCTTTTAACATTCTAGCTGTAAAACATTTTCTATAAAGAACAGTCTCCTCTTATCCAACCAAGAGGGAAAAAATGGTACTGATTAGAAACTGTGATTTGAGCTTTAACATGTACAAATGTAGACTTAAAACAAGTCCATAATTAACAGGCAGCATTTTAAATAATTTAGTAGCAAGATACATCGTGGCTTGTGGCTTTATTCTATAATAGCATTCCAATATTCATTATTCATAATCATTACTGTGCTTATTAGCAGAGCGATTTTCCCTCTGACTTCCTTGTAAATTCAAACAGTTTTGCTGAGCATAAAGGTAAGCAGAACTCAGAGTTAAATTGCATTATGTAACCTTCCATTAGCGTACATACGGCTTCTGGTTACTAAGTAAGAGCTGATTCTCACATGTATTAGAGAATGAAGCTATAGTACTTTATTCAAGTGAAGACTGTCTTATTCAATTGCAAATCTTCTGATGTATTTCTTTTTTAAAAAAATCTATACCAATTAAAATTAACATTTTCCTTTTAATATTACATTCTAAATTTAAAGAGCATTTTAATATTATAAGCACTATTTTTTTTTTTATAATAGGCTGACTGAGGGAACTGGATAGTACTTTATACAAAAATTCTTTCCACATATATAGGTATGATCGTAAAATAGAACATAAGGAGACTTCGGATATAATATATTTTCATTTCAGAATCTGTGGAAACTACTGAAATTCTTTACATAAAATTCATCTGTTGAAATTTATGCTTAGAGATTGCTAGAACTTGAAGAATATAGTCATTGTTGGAATATAGCTGGGTACATAGCATGATTGTACCCTGTTTAAATTTCTGATAAAACACAGTTTATCAAAAATTTCAGGGTAGTCAAGTTGCTTGGAATATAATTTTCCATTCAATTTTTCTAGAGCAAAGTTGAATTACTAAAAGTTCACATTTAACATTAGCTCATTCAATTACCATATTATAGGGGTATAATTTGAATCTTCTTTTCCTCAGCCTCATTCTATTCAAGATGCAAAGGACAAAGAGAGCTAATTAAGAAAACTATATACAATAGGTAGAGATAAAAATGCTACCTAAGCAGCACCCTTCTGTTCAATTGTCTAGGAGGTTACTGTAAATTTTATAATAACATGACGATGATGTTAATAACAGTGATGATGATACTGATACAATGACAGTGAAGCAGATTGAGAGCAAGGAAACTCTCCATAGGGCAAACTGATAAAATCAGACCTCAAACACTGAAATATATTTATCCTATACAATTCTGACTCAAGTGGTAACAGTAGCATTTCAGGATATTTAAATAAGAACCTGGAAGTTAAAATCTGTACTGTTCGTGGAATGCCAAGGGCTCTAATTTCTAGAGTAGTTCTGCTTTCGTTGGTCTTCCTGAGTAGACACAGACTGATACTGGAGACGGAGACCTCGGTCAGCCCCACGCTACCTGCTGGAGAAGAAGCTGGGCTGAGACACATCCCGAGGAAAGCTAAGCACACAGAAATAAGACTGTCAGTGCAGCAGAGTGGGGAGAGGTTGGGTAAGCACCTGAAAAGAAAGCAAGTATAATAAAGAAAGAAAAAGACCAAAGCTCTGATTTACTAGTTTCTCCTCGCAGCAGACAAAAGATTTGCACCAATGAGAAGAAGCTTCCAAAAGCAAATCATGGCCCACTATAGTTATATTCACTAGACATTCATTGATCCCTGACTTTGGAATAACTCAAGGAGTACAGAAGAAACACCACAGGACCTTCCTCAAGATGCTAAAAAGAATACGCTCTGATAAACCCTTGGAAGTGCAAGAGGAGTGACAGAAACTGCTTACCTGGGTTTAGAGATTCATGAAAGATTTAACATTACAGTTGGGAAAGGTAAGGAGAATTTCACCTGATAAAGACAGAAAAACAAAATAACATTTGATCAAGGGGGCACACTGGTATTGTAAATTTGTAAGCTGCTAAGAGCCAATAAAATGACTAAATATAGACTTTGGTGTCAGGCCAAAGTCCTAATTTGTACTATGTCAATACCAGTCATGGTTCTACTTTTTGAAAAGCAGGGACAAGGACATTTATTTCATAGAGTTATTGTACGGATTCAATGAGATAATATGTTTAAAGTGCCTAGCACATTGTTTGCTCATACAAAGGGCTTAATTTACTATCTCTGTTAATATAAGCACCATAATCCTTTAGTAAATTCAACAATTATAATGATCATACACTCAGATTCAGTAATTCTGCTTCTGGAAATCTTCCCAAAGAAATTAACCTAAACATTGAAATTTAACAATATGCACAGAGGTAATCATCTTAGTGAATAACTGAAAGCAATGTAAGTATCCGAAATTTGGTAAAAGCCAAGTATGGCATGGAACAGTCACTCAAATAAGGTTTCTTTAATCTAGACACCTAAAATTATAGTTATAAAATTATGCACTTTATAAAAAGCACGATGCAGTGTTACATGACAAAAGGAGTATTCAAAATATATACATTGTAATTACAGTAATCTAAAAATATACATGGAAAATGATTCAGAAAAATATATATTGCTCTACATTAATGATAATTATTTTACTGTGATAATATGTTTGGAGATCTTTTTCTTTTGCTTAATTTATATAGGCTTTATAATATAGTTATGCTACATTTATAATAAATGCAAATGAAGTATTTGGAATGCACTGACTTGTGTCATCTCCCAAACAAGTGAGGTGTTTATGATGATGCTGGATGACCCATGTCAGAGATGCTATAAAGCAGGGCTCGTAGAGGATGGCCTGTGGACCAAATCCATGTGGCTGCCTGTCTGTGCTGCCCAAGAGATAGGGAGGATTTTTACATATTTAACTGGTTAGCAGAAAAATCAAAAGAAGAATAATATTCCTGACATGAGACAATTGTATAAAATTCAAATTTCAGTGTCTATAAATATTGTTTTACTAAAACACAGGCATGTCCATTTATTTATGTAATTTCTAAGGCTGCTTTTGCCCAACAATGGCAGAGTTAAGTAGTTGTGACAGAGATCACGTGGCCTACAAAGCGTAAAATATTTCCACATGTCCTTTACAGAAAAAGTTAATGACCCCTGATGTAGGGGTCACTTTAATTAAAAACTGGGAGAAGTCAAATATACCTAGTTGAATCTGTAGGTGCCTTCAAGCCCAGAGGTTCTCTTGTCCTATCATAGCTGTCTGTATACAAGCAGCAGATGAGAAACCACAGACTTCCAAACGGCAACACAAATTAGACACTCGGTGCGTCTCAAACGGCCAGCAACAAAGAGACTGGCTACAAATAAGGAGGGACACAGGCAGGCTGAGGAATGAGTAGCAAAAATAGACCCTGATCCTGAAGATTCTTTCTGTTCCATCTTTCTCCCTTTTTATTCTTAAAAGAGTTTAGGATCAAATGGAATTGCTATTTTTGTAGGTCAAAAACCATCAAATCCTGGTAATTTCATAGAGTGCCAGAAAGTAAACTTTGGGGACAAAACCTCAAGGCAATTTCTGACAAATGCAATCCATCCAAAATAACTCCTGATTTAGATATGGATTAAATTATCTCATATCAGCAAATTTTAATGGAAGTTGGGTGCTCTAGATTGAAAATGTTTAAAAAGTTTTGCATTCCAAAGCTTAGATACTTTCTTTTGACATTTGAAGGACTTATATATGCATTTTACTGGGTTTTCATTGATTATAATTTCCCATCTCACAAATAGTTCAATGTGAATTTGGTTATTTAAAAGTTCACTTGATGGGCTGGTTGAAAAACTAAACTATTCTGGTCACAAGAGAAAATAAATTTATTTTACTTTTTCAGAACTAACTTAATATGGGGGCTCTGCCCTTTAGGTCTAGACTTAGGAACTAGGAAGCTGGGCGAGAGAAATGTGAACTGTTCTTAAAATGTTAGCAATATATGTTATGAATCAAAAGAAGGTGAGAAATCTTGACTTGTAATTGAAGTAGAACTCTAGAGAGATTAATTTTTGTTAAGAACAAAGTAGCAAAAGTATATGATATTGAACAGAACATAAATCAATCTCCTTTGCTGCTGAAGGGGTTTAGAACAGGCCTCCCCAACATGTACCACTTTGGAATGTGGATTATTTTGACTGACGGCAATTAAAAGCCTGTGGATTTAATAGAAACTTTTGCCTCTCTCATAGAGAATTTAAATTGGGGGTTTTGCCCATAGTAAGAATTATCACCGGAAATAAATGTTATGACCTATCTGTACAGCAGGGCGTATATCTAATTATTGAACACCTACTCTTCTGATTGTCCTGTAAATTACTCTCCTCCTTTCTGAAGCCCCAGGCCCCTATCCCATCCCCTGACTCAAGATAGCATACCAATCTCATTTTACCTTTCTATCTTTCAACTTCTCATGTATGTAGGGCTCCCATATATACAAAATTAAATTTGATTTTCTCCTATTAACCTGTCTCATGTCAACTTAATATTAGTCCAGCTGAAACAACCTTGCAAGTATAGAGAAAAATTTTCCCTCCCCAATACTGCAAATCTTTTCTAATTATTCTTGATCTAAAACCTTAGGAATACTTTCTAGATTATGTGAAAAACTCATTAAGGAATAGTTGGAACTGTGTTTAACACACCAGAAAACAAACCTATCCTGGTTAAGAGGAAATTAACTTTGCAAAACAGGGTTAAACAAGACCATTTAACTGAGCTTAAATCATTTCATTTGTTGAAAATCTGCCTCAATTTGGAACTTTTACTAAGTAACAGGTCAGTAGAATATGTTTGGTGACATTCCCCTTCAGTCCATGAGGATTCAACTCATCTATAAGCTTATCATCTGACTGGTTTTTCCTTCTGAAGTAAGAGTTTGTTCTTGGTCTGTTCTTTCTACATCTCCTATAGACTCAAACCATACATTCCTGAGATCACTACTGGTAAAAATTGGAAAAACTGTCACCACAAAAAAAGAAGTAGTAAGAAAAATGTAAATCCTTCCATTAGAATATTCCATAATGATATCTCAGCAAATATACAATAATTTGTTTTAATTTCAAGTTGATGTTACTTTTAAATATTAAAGAACTAAATATATGAATATTATAATCAAAGAAAATGATTATCATTTTTATGTGCAAAAGACATAAACTTTTTTGTGAGTCAATTGTTATATTTGGTAATAAAAATACCACCATCACAGTGCTCATATTTTTCGCAACTACTGGCCAAATTATAATAATTGGATAGGTGAGTCAAATCTAAGAGTTTCAATGGCTCAGTTTTGACACAGAATTATAATTTCTAGTCATTTTTTTAATTAGTCCACTATTACTCTCTATTCCTATCTCTCTTCGCCAACACACACATACACACACACCCCTTTAATATACATGCAAAACTAATTGTTAGAAGACTTCAGAGATATCCAGGACTAGAGAGAATTATATACCATTGTGGAAATGTTATTTCTCATTTTGTGTATATTTCTTAATCTTCATTTGTTTAAGATGGAACAATTTCAGTTCATTTCACATACCTCAGAAAAACCACCATTTGTTTACAGCCAGTAAATCAGTTTGCTTTACCAGGTTCTATAATACATTATCCTTTTGATGATCCACCAATAATTGATGAGTATGACTTTTTCTCCTTTCTCGAAAAGTCTGTTTTCTCCAAATCATTGCTTAGATAATAAATACTAAATATTTTTTTAAAGAGGAAATACTTGAAAATTCTAGCGCCTGCTTGAAATAAGGGAGAATCTTAAGAGTTCATTTCAAACAGGAGCTTAGCTTGCAAGGCAGAGAATGAAATGCTTCATGCTTTCACACTGATGGCAGCAGAGCCTGATTTCAAAGTTCAAAATAATAATTGCATTTGGACACATTTCTTTCATCAAGTGTCTAAAAATTTCTTCATCTGTATTCCACTGGCCCCAAATAAACGGGCTTATTTTTATAAATTTGTGAATCCAACCATAAATGTAATCAAGGAGCAAGGACCCAAAGAAATCTATAGCCCTGGCTTAGTCTTTTCAAAGTGATTTGAAGTTCCAAGCTCTTCTACATAGGGGTAACTCAGCCTAGCAAGGCTGATCTGCATGTAAGTAAACCAGCACTCCAGTTTGCAAAGATAGCACATTCTGCTGCTCCTTTTACAGGCCCACTGGCTCACTTGGCTTTTTAAAAACTGCAGGTTGCATTTTTAAAAATATCATCAAAACCCATTTACAATGGGCATAATGAATTTTTAAAAATGCTAAAGCCGAAGTGGAAGAAAAACACATTTTGAGTTTGTTTTATACACAAAATTACTGTTTTTTTTTTTTTTTTATGTGATTTATGTTAGCATATGCAAGTTCTGATTCTCAAGAGAGTACATTATGCAGCTAGCAGACTGTCACTTTTCTTTTGGATGTTAAATATCTTAAAGGGAAAGAAAACTCAACCATTTAAAATTTGCATTCCTGACATCATCTTTTAAAGGAAATAAGGGGAAAAGGGAATTTTTATTAAAACATCGGTGAAATGAAGAAATAATGCATTGACAAGATTCAATACGAATGCTACCAACTGGTCCTGCAAATGGCTAATGGGTAAGACATCATAAACATAACTGTGTTGTGTAGAAGTTATGATTCTTAGGGGCTATGGGATACCACTTTCTAAAGGACTATTTAGTTCTCTTTCTTACTACAATTAGTAATTTTTAATCTGTCTTCAGGTCTACAGTTTTAATTTTCAAAAGAAGAAAACACACTGTAAAGTTTCATTTGAAACAGAGAAAATAAAAACTTCAAAAAATTCAGAAATGTAAAGCAATAGAGAGAATGTGCCTCTAAAATAGTAAAGGTGCATCATTGGCAAGATTTAGTTAAGATTACATGATAAAGTGACAGAAAGGAAGCAGCATGTCTTGAAATGTATTCAATTAAAAACAAAATAGAGACAAAAAACTCAGAGCCAATACAATACTGAAGGAGAAGAACAAAGTTGGAGGACTACTATTACTTGACTGCAAGACTAGCTATAAATCTCCAGTAATTAAGACAGTGTATTGTTGGTTAAAAAAAAAAAAAAGAAAGAACAGATAGATCACTGGAATAAAATAAAGAGCCAAAAAATAAACCCACATGAATACAACCAACTAATCTTTGACGAAGAAGTGAAAGCAATACAATAGAGTAAAGATAAGCTTTTCAACAAATGATGCTGAGAAACTGGACATTCATATAAAAACAGTAAATCCAGACACAGACCTTACACCAGTCACAAAAATTAACTCAAAATTAATCATAGACTGAAATTTAAAATACAAAACTATGATTCTTGGAAGATAACATACAAGAAAACTTTGGTGACCTTGGGTGTAGCGATGACTTTTTAGATATGATACCAAGGGCATAATCTATGAAAGATATAACTGATAAGCTAGAGTTCCTTTAGTTTAAAATGTTTGCTTTATGAAAGACAAGGTCAAGAGAATGAGAAGACAAGCCACTGACTTGTAACTGCTATACTTGTCTTTATTACTTTTAGATGAAAAATTTGCAAAAGACTTGTTAAGAACTCAAAACTCAGCAATAAGGAAAGAATCTGATTTAAAAATGGGCTGAATACCTTAACAGACTCCTCACCAAAAAAGATACGCAGATGAGAAATAATCATATGAAAAGATGCCCCATATCATATGTCATCAGGAACATACAAATTAAAACAAGGATGAGATATTACTACACACATATTATAATGATCAAAATCAGAACACTGACAACAACAAATACTGACAAGGATGTGGAATGGCAGGGACTCACATTCACTGCTGGTGAAAATGCAAAATGGTAGTCACTTTGGATGATAGTCTTGTAGTTTCTTACAAAACAAAACATACTCTTACCATATGATCGGCAGTCTCATTCCTTGATATTTACCCAAAGGATTTGAAAACTATGTCCACACAAAAAACCTGTACATGATGATATGCAACTTTATTCATAATTACCAAAATTTGGAAGCAAGCAAATTTGTTGTTCTTCCGGAGCTAAATGGATAAACAGACTATAGTATATCTAGACATTAGAATATTATTTAGTGCTAAGAATAAGTGAGCTATCAAGCCATGCACAAATATGGAGGAAACTTAAATGCATATTGCTAAGTGAAAGAAGCTAATCTGAAAAGTCTACATACTACTTGGTTCCAATTGCAAGGCATTCTAAAAAGACAAAACAAAGGAGGCAGTAAAAAGATTACTGGTTGCCAAGAGTTGGGGGTGGTAGGGAAGAATGCGTGAGGCACATATTTTTATGGCAGTGAACATATATTGTATGATACCATAATGATGACTACATGCCATCATACATTTGTCCAAACCCACAAAATGTACAACAAAAGTGAACCCTAGAGTAAACTATGGACTTTGTGTGACTATGATGGTCAATGTAGGTCCATCAGTTCTCACAAATATACAGCTCTGGTGGGGGATGCTGATAATGGAGAAGGCTATGCATGTGAAGGATGGGGATATATGAGAAATATCTGTACCTTCCTCTCAATTTTGCTGTGAGCCTAAAACTTCTTAAAAAATAAAGTCTTCAAAAATAAAGAGAAAAAGAAAACAAAGTTTTTAAATTAGATTGTCAGCTTAACACCTGAGATTTACTATTAGTTTGTTGTCAGGACAGGAAAGGCATTTACTATTTCTAAATGAGATGCAAATTTTTATTAAAATAAAGGCTTGTGATTTGGTAATTGTAAAAATTATCTTATTACAAACTTTTCTTATTATAGCATGTTTCCATCTGAAATAGGTCAGCTTTTATTTCTATGTAATTACAGAATAATAAAATCTACAGTATGTGAAGTACATCTCAATAAATCTGTTGCTAAATAAATAAAGAGAGGACAAGAATAACAGCATCTGTTTTTGTTTTGTTTTGTTTTGTTTAGGAAAAATGAATCAGGGTAATGAAAACCATTATGTGGTGTCAAGGCTATGAGATTTTCAAAAGGAAGTGAATAAGGAAAATATAAATTTTATAAAATGTCATGTTAATCATTAGACTATTCTAAGCCTCTCACTGGTATTGAAATGGAATTAATAAATTATATCTAACTTTGTAAAAATGAATCTTACATATTCTGTATTTACTGAGCAGCTTCTGAATAAAAGATTCCAACTTACTAAATTTTTATCCCATATAAATATTTTAAAAACAATAAAATATACATCAGCTTTAATCTCTTTTATATTGGTTTCAAACAAGCATTCAGGAATTTGTTTTTTGGTGGGTTTGGTTTAATTTTTAAAATGTATTTTAATGGGATTTGTTGAACCAATGGAGCCCTAAAAATTTATTTAAGAGAAAACCTCTCAAAATTCGGGCCCTGTATATAATTGATTCTAGGAATCAGTCATGAGTAAGAGCCTCAGAGAAAGATGATGATTTTTTAGGGAATTTTTGAAATGTAAGTCATTTCTAATTTCAATTTTGAAATTAAGTGACAAGTCACATAAGTAATAATGACAAGTATAGCAGTTACACAACTAGATGCTAAAAGCAAAACAGTCTCAAGGCAGTAAAAACAGACTACATCACCATATTCTGTTGCTTTATTCTGTTTTTACTGCTCAGTGATCTTTTGAATAAGACTAACACCCTGTTCCACCAGAAGAATCCTGTCTGTGTGGAGTCTATTACAGGAAGTAAAGTGGATTTTCTTCCCATACTTTCAAGATGCCCTCTAGAGTCTAATAAGCATATCTCAAGCTTCTTATCCTACCAGAGGATAGCTGAAATCTTATAGTTTATAGGCTACTCAGGTATATCCATAACATTGTTCAGATACCCATGATTTGATCACTGTACAGTCCCCAACACACAACACAGCAGCACTGTGGTTGATGATACAGCCAGACCTGAGTTCAAATTCAAATGCTGCCATTTGCTATTAGGGTGACGGGCAAGTTATTTCATCATTTTAATCTTCATTCTCTTCGACTGCACAACAGAACCTCTCCAACAGTAGTGTTGTGAGGGTTAAGTGGTGGAAAAATGAATAAAAAGTACTTAGCAGAGTGAGCATACATTAAATGTTGATCTTTATTGATATTTTTAATATTATGCCAAGGAGTCGATTGCTATAGGAAAATGAGCTATTAGTATAAAGCCGGGATTATTTTCCTTCCTCCAAAGTTAGCAGTTTTGTAATTTTCCCAAAATGTTGCAGATAAATGTTTGTTGTAACACTGCCTAGATATCAGACAAGGTTTTACTTATTTTAGGAAAAGTTTTTTCAGTAGTGGCTTTTAAGTGCATGACTGGAGTCACTCAGTGCAGGTCAAAAGCAATAGTGAAAACAATATCCAGTATCTGATCAGACCAATATTCAGGCCACAATGAAATGGGTGTTTTCTTCTTTTTTCTAGTCTTAACACAGCTCTCATTTCCTGGAAGATCAGGAAGACAATGAAGCATTTAAGAGAATTTTCAGCAATTGAAACCACAAATTGCAAAACAACCAAAATGTCTAAAGTAACCTGGTGCTTGGCTGAATTTCCATTTTTCTCATTTCTTTTCAGATTCATTATTCTTAGAGGTTCTACTACATATACAGTCATTCAATTAATTCCAACAGAGTTACAGGGTTGCAGAGGAACTTTAGAAAATGGACATATTTTCATTCTGTCAGTATAAATGCTTAGAATTAAGACTAAGGATCTAAATATCATGAAAGAAATTTTTTTCTTCCTCTTTTAAAGCAATTTAATCAAGCACTTGTACTGCCAAAAGGCAGGCCAATAAGCCCAAATTGTAAAATCTTTGTTTATGAGGAAAGCAAAGATATTACAGTGGACATTTTTCTGAGTTGCTATATGTAACAGCAACTGTAGGAGGCTAGAGGCCAAACTCAAAATAAGTGGCCCTTTTAAATTTGTACTTCTTAATCTTAATCTTAAACCCAGACCATAGTGGCAAATGTCCTATTGTGTCTCCCTGATCGGGTCTGGAAGTTTCCAGAGTTTTAAAACTTGCTGATTGCTAAATTATCTGATTTCACGTAACCTCCAATCTACCTCTAATTTTGAATTATAGACATGTATATATAGGTACAGATAAAGATCATATAAATATAGATATATGTGCTAGACCCAGCGAGTTAAGTGTAAACCAGAAGTATGCAGAAGTATGAATTGAAGCTCAATGTTTAGTTATCTCAATCTCTGCTGAAGGGAATCTTATGGCAGAAGCAATGTGAATGAATTCTCTTTGGCAAAAGATAACATCTCCCTAGGCCTCAATTTGCTTTCTTAAACATATTTGCAGCTATGATGTCCAGCTCACAGTAGATAAAAGCTCTCAGCAAAGTAGAAATATAAAAAAAAAAAAAGTCCTTTGTTTAATAAAAGTTATGTATTAAAAGCCTACAAGATACATTAGCCTGATTGGTTAAATGTTAAAAGCTTTTACTTTGCTATCAAAACAAGGCAAAGATGTCCATTATTGTCATTCCTATACAACACAACGGTGCAGAGTTACTGGACTTTGGCATTATTGACATTTGAGGCCAGACATTCTTTGTTGTGACATGGTTGTCTTGCGCATTGTGGATATTTAGGAGTACATCAGGCCTCTATCCACTAGGTGCCGGTAGCACTCTTTCAGTTATGACAATCAAAAATGCCTATATATTATCAAACTCACTTGGGGGGCAAAAGTGCCCTGGGTTGAGAACCATGCTTTACTGGAAGGTCCAGCTGATAAAATAAGGCAAAAGAGAAAAAGAGAGGAAGAAAGGAGGGAGTGAGGGAAGGAAGGAAAGAAAGAAGGAAAGAGAAAAGGAAGGAAGGAAGGAAGGAAGGAAGGAAGGAAGGAAGGAAGGAAGGAAGGAAGGAAGGAAGGAAGGAAGGAAAGAGAAAAGGAAGGAAGGAAGGAAGGAAGGAAGGAAGGAAGGAAGGAAGGAAGGAAGGACAGATGGACAAGAGGGAGAAAGGAAGAGAGAGAAGGAAGGAGAGAGACAGAGTGAGAGAGAAAGAGAGGGAGTAAGTAAGGGAGAGAGAAAAAGGGAGGGAGAGAGAGGAAGGCTGAAAATTCCAGAATAAATCTAATGCAAGATGGGCAAGTCTTCACAGAAAACTATAAAATATTTAGAAAAGGTAAAAAGGATCCAGTAAATATTAATGTTCTAGGACACTCAGGTACTCAATATTGCAAAGACGCGGCATACTAGATATTTTATCAAGTAAAGACTCTCTTTGACTTATGATGGAGTTATATCCCAATAAACTCATGGTAAGTTGAAAATATCATAAGTTGAAATGTACTTTATACATCTAACCTACCAAACATGGTAGCTTCACCCAGCATTCCTTAA
The DNA here is from genome assembly GCA_028627145.1 of Eidolon dupreanum. NCBI lineage: Eukaryota > Metazoa > Chordata > Mammalia > Chiroptera > Pteropodidae > Eidolon > Eidolon dupreanum. Next base: position 75,325,484 of record CM053504.1, on the reverse strand, counting down.
ATGTTCTCAGAATACTTAACATTAGCTTACAGTTGAAAAAAAAATCAGTATCATGAGAGAACATCGTACTGCATATCGAAGATCAAAAGTCAAAATTCAAAGTACAGTTTCTATTGAATGTGTATGGCTTTTGCACCACCATAAAATTGACAAATCTAAGTTGAACCATTGTACATTGGGGACTGTCTGAACTGGAATATTGTAATATTGAATATTGTAAAGTATCACAGTACACAATAATGTAATGATATCATGTCTCCTTAAACTGATTAATAGAATCAATACACAAAGACAACCAATCCATGTAAAAATAAACAAAGGATCTGAATAGGCATTTCACAAAAGAGGATACCCAAATGGTCAACGAATACATAACAATGTGACCACCCTCCTTAGTTATTGAGGAAATACAGACTGAAACTATAATGAAATAAAACCAGTACCCACCCATAAGAAAGGCTAAAAATTAAAATGACTAGAAGTGTTTATGAAAATGTAGAGTAATAGCAACCCTCATAAACAGTGGGTGGGAGTACAAATAAACCATTGATAAAACCATTTTGGCACACAAATTGCTATTATCTACTGAGGTTGAAAGTGTCTAGATATATACCCAACAGAAAAGCATGTGTTTTTAAACCAAGAGGGACATGTCCAAGTATGTTCAGACCAGCATAATAAGCACAAATTAGAAACAATCCAAATATCTATCATCAGTAGAAAGAATAAGTAAATTGGTATACTGATACCATGGAACATTAAAAAGGAATAAAATAAGCAAACTACAGTTAAGTAAAAACATGAAAGACTCTCAAGCATAATGCCCAGAGAAAAAGCTAGGCACAAAAGAATACATGTGATATGATTCCACTTATATATAGCTCAAAAACTGGAACATCAAAACTATAATGTTTGGAGATGTTTGCTTAGAAATTACAACTCTAATGAAAAGCAAGGAAGTAGTTTCAATATAATTTAGGATAGCATCTTCCTTTACTGGGAAACAGGTACATGATTAAGAAGGTTATGATGGGGTCCTTGGGCAGCTGGCAGTGTTCTATTTCTTGATCCAAGGGCATCAAGTGAGAATTTATTGAGCTGCTCGGGTGTGTGTGCATATATATTGTTCCATGTAAGTATTTCATTACAGAAAAGGTAGCAAAGAAAGAAAAAGCCATTGCTATAAATTTAAAGTTTTTAAGTATCTGAAAAATACTTTGAACTTTACATTTATATTAAAGTTAGTTCCTTCTCTGATGCATTACTCCTCTAGTGATTATCTCTTTGAAAACAGTAAGGGGAAGAACTAATAAACAGATAAGGAGTGAGAGAAAACAGTAAGATTGTTATAAATAAGCAACCCAAAATGAAAGTAAAATAGATAAAACCCAGAAATAAAAGATGAAATAAAACAATAGATTAAACATATATGGAGTATAAATAAATAATAGAAAAATCATAACTTCACTCTCCCCTAGATTATTTTCTTCCAAGTCTACCTACTTGAGTGTGAGGCACCATTTAGAACTTTATGGCACCATAAGGCAGAAAGTCTTTCTTGAAATATTAATACACTATCTTTGGAAAGTTACACACGGTCACTTGTAAGCTGCTTAACGTCTTTATCAGATTATCTAGTCACCTGGAAATACTTTGTAAGTATGTTCTGATTGAGGAGGAAAGATAAACTTTAAGTATAAGCTCTCTGAGGTTAGAAATTAGGTCATCTCTGTTTTATTCTTCATGTTTCCATTTGAGATTAAAATGTTAAGCAAAGATTATAAGAATAAGAGAATATCAAATACAATACTGGTCTCTCTAAGGTAAATCATTTAAACTTTTAAAGACCGAAGTTTAGTGTTGAAAAAAAGTTCTCTTTAGTAAGGCCAGGGAAAAGGGGCCAATTTAAGAGCACACAAGATGGAAGAAGTGAGATAGAAGATTCTTCTACTTTTATCATACAAGATATGCAGTGGGTAAAATGACTCTCTGTGGTTATTCTCTAGCAAGTCTCAGTGTTTCCTTCTGTTCTTGGAACAATCTTTGACCCTTATTCAAGGTCTGAGACTTTTTCTTCCACATTCAGAGCAGACACTAACATAGATTTTAAATAGAAGTCCTAGAATCAATTAGCTCCTCCTGTTACATCTTAACCACTAGGTGGCCAAGCCACATCCCATCTACATACAAGTCAGTATCCTCTAAATAGATTCTTAAAGCAAGTAAAAGTACATGCCAGGCCTAAAGAGAATCACGCGTCCAGAGTTCCTGTTTGCAGTGAAAGGCCCTATACATCCTGCCGGTACCAGGCAAGAAAACGCGTCCTGTGAACAAGCAAGCACAAGGCACATGGCAGAAAGCTAGAAACAAGACAGTCCATTTCGCATGGTGCAGATGGCAAAATAGGCCAGGAAACTATTTGTCCTTCGCTAAAAAGCTAGATTAGGCAAGCAATGGGAAATAAGATACCTCCTTTGAGTTTTAACCCGTTAAGCCCAATTGTCAAAAAGTTCAATAGGAAGACACAAAACAATCTGAACTGTCAGGGATTTTATTAGCTTCCTCTAAGTGAAATCTGAGGGCTCTGATAGACCCATGCAACTGCCACAGTCGGAGAAAATAAAAAATGACAGAAATCGAGTAACACCGGGCTAGGGTTTCAAATAGCCTCACCCACCTCTACTTTTCAGATTACTCTCTCATCTCCCGTCATCGAGAGGTGTGAAAAAAGGCAAGTAGACAAAAATGCCTCAGGCAGCCCCAGCAAATATACTAAAGAGGACATTCAAAAGTTGGTCACACTAGAGTGATTCTTTCAGGCAGGCTTGATGGCATAAAGCAAGGGTGTGAGACTACAAATTGTCAGAGACTGATAAGAAAATAACCTATTACCTGAAAAAAATAAATGCATTCTATTTTCCAGGCCTGAAAACGCCTTATAAAAATGGTACGTGCAGGTAGAGGAGACCAGAATGGGGGAGCAAAATCAGGTAACTTGTTATAAGATGCATAGCTTGCCATGATTTTGCCGAACTTAAAGTATTAATAAAATCACAACTCTTTCAAAAACAATCCACTTATCACGAATACAAGTATCTCTTTTAAATTGGATCCTACTTATGTAGTCTGAAATCTGATTATAATAATATACAAATAAACATACACAACCTTTCCTCTACTGGGGCCCATGATAAAGCAAGGACCATGAGATAGAAACAAAAGTTTTGAGTCTGAGCTGGATACTCTGGGAATAGAATTTAGACAGATGAACTCAGAAAACAAATGGTCTTTGGAAAGTATGAGAACTTGCACATTTCTAGTTGCCTACAAGAATAGCTTGCTGCTCCCAGAATCTCGTCCAAGCCCCCCAGGAAGGTGTCTGGCTTTCTTTATTGAGGAAAATTCCAACTGCTTGCTCAGGACCTTCTGTAGCCAGAAACGGACTCAGAGAACACATTTCCCTCATATGTAAAGCATTTTAGTTACAGTTTCCTCTCACCCTGTTTGTCCAAGATCTGGCATCCTAAAAATGCCAGTTCATACATGAACACGTTTATTTTACAAATCTTCCAATGATGCCATTTCTTAGTACATTATTTAAAATTATGATTGCTAACCTGTTAAATGTATGTGTGAAAACCAGAATGCATTTACATAATCACAAATAGGAATTAATCTATCTTTCCTTGTCTGCTCCCCCGTGGTGTATTCATTTTGTGTTAGAAGGTTAAACTGAAATTCCTTAGATTGTCTCGAGGAGATTCCACAGACACAAGCCCTTAATGATGAATAAACTACTTCTACCTTTTGAACACTCAGGCCCCAGTAGTATGATGACTTAGCGAAAACCAGTCTGGGAGTCAAAAAAGAAGGATCTAGAATTAAACTCTGCTAATTACTCACCTGTTAATTAGTCCATAGTCCTCGATGCCATTCGACCTCCAAGGATACTTCTATTTCTAACATACTCAAATTCTATGTCTATTACTAGAATGTTCCAGTGATGTATGATATCTTTTTTAGGATCACCAGAAAATCAACTAGGAACATTTAAACAAAAATCTGAGAAATGATGTAATCAGAATTTAAGTTCTATGCTGTTATGGGACCAAGTTCATGTTCTGTATCTACAACTATTCTAGATTGGTATCATGCTGGACCAAGAAGAGAAAAAAAAATCCAGTAATAGAAATTGTCTTTATTTAAATTTTTGATATTCTGTTTGTCATGGCATTTTTGCAAGAATTTTAATTTAAAGAAATGATTGCATTAAAAATATTGTCTTAATTACTAGTGCTTTGACAACTCCTTAAATTTTATACCCTAGGCAAGAGCTTCACCTGTCTCAACCTAGTCTCAGCCCTGTTTCTAGATTGTTCCTCTAAGCCCATGCTTATTGACAAAGAGGCAAATAAGTCAACACACTCACATGCTTAACCTTCCCCTATTTGAGAATATTTAGATTCAAATGTGGCAGAGGAAATGAACTACTTAATAAGCATTTAGTCAGGACCAGATAGCTTTACCAGTGAATTCTACCAAACATTTAAAGAAGATTGAATACTTATTCTCCTCAAACTCTTCCAAAATATTGAAGAGGAAGCAATACTTCCCAACTCATTTTATGAGGCCAATATTACTCTGATACCAAAACCTGGTAAAGATAACACAAAAAATAAAACTATAGACCAATATCTCTCATGAACACAGATGCAAAAATTCTAAATAAGATACTAATGAATCAAATACAGCAACATGTTAAAAAGATTATACACCACGATCAAGTGAGCTTCATTCCAGAGGCAAAGGGATGGTTCAACATATGTAAATTGATTAATATGATATACCACTTAAACAAATTAAAAAACAAGAATCATATGATCATATCAATAGATGCAGAAAAAGCCTTTGACAAGATACAGCATCCATTTATGATCAAAACACTTAACAAAATCGGTATAGAAGGAAAGTACCTTAAAATAATAAAGGCAATATATGACAAACCCTCAGCCAACATTATACTTAATGGTAAAAAATTAAAAACCTTCCCTCTAAGATCAGGAATAAGGCAAGGCTGTCCACAATCACCACTGTTATTCAATATAACATTGGAGGTCCTAGAAAGTGCAATCAGACAAGAGAAAGGTATAAAAGGTATCTAAATAGGAAATGAAGAAGTCAAACTGTCACTATTTGCAGATGACATAATTCTCTATCTAAGAAAACCCTAAAAACTCCACAAGAAAACTACTAGAAACAATAAGCAAATACAGTAAAGTTTCTGGATACAAAATCAATGTTCAAAAATCTATAACATCCTTATACTCTAACACGAAGTATCAGAAAAGAAGAGAAAAAAATAATTCCTTTTGCAATTGCAACAAAAAGAATAAAATACCTAGGAATAAATTTAACAAAACATGTGAAGGACCTATATAATGAAAACTACAAGACTCCATTAAAAGAAATCAAAGAAGATACAAAGAAAGGGAAAGATATTCCGTGTTCTTGGATTAAAAAAATCAACATAGCTAAAATGACCATATTACCTAAAGCATTATACAGATTTAATGCAATCCCCATCAAAATCCCATTGGTATTTTTTAAAGAAATAGAACAAAAAATCATCAGATTTGTATGGAAGCACAAAAGACCCTGAATTGCCAAAGCCATCTTGAGAAAAAAGAACAAAGCTAGAGGCATCACTCTGCCTGACTTCAAATTATACTACAAAGTGACAGTAATCAAAATGTCATGGTATTGCCAGGAAAACAGACACACGAACCAGTAAAACAGAATCGAGAGTCCAGAAGTAAACTCATATTTACATGGGCAAATAATTTTTGGCAAAAAAGCCAAAAGCATACAGTGGAGAAAGGAAAGCCTCTTCAATAAATGGTGCTGGAACAACTGGAAAGCCACCTACAAAAGAATGAAACTAGACTGTTGTCTATAATCATGCACCAAAATTAACTCAAAATGGATTAAGGATCTGAATATAAGACCTGAAACAATAAAATGCATAGAAGAAAACATTGGAACTAAACTCGAGGACCTTGGACTTAAAGAGGATTTTATGACTTTGACCTCAAAGGCAAGGAAAGTAAAAGCAAAAGTAAATGAATGGGACTACATCAAACTAAAAAGCTTCTGCTCAGCAAAAGAAATCGTCAACAAGGTAAACAGACAACTATCTGAATGGGAAAATATATTTGCAAGCAACACCTCCAATAAGGGCCTAATATTCAAAATATACAAAGAACTCATATGACTCAATAACAACAAAAAAACAAACGATCCAATCAAAAAATAAGCAGAGGACCTGAACTGACACTTCTCCCTAGAGGACATACAAATGGCCAGCAAATATTTGAAAAGATGCTCAACGTCGCTAGCTATTAGGAAAATGTAAATCAAAACCACAAAGAGATACCATCTTACACCTGTTAGAATAGCTATAATCAACAAGACAAGTAATAGCAAATGTTGGAGAGGATATGGAGAAAAAGGAACCCTCATACACTGCTGGTGGGATTGCAAATTGGTACAGCCACTATGGAAAACAGTAAGGAGGTTCCTCAAAAAACTAAGAATTGATCTACCATATGATCCAGCAATCTCTCTACTGGGTAATTTACCACAAAGACTTGAAAAACTATATTCAAAAAGATATTTGCACACCGATGTTCATAGCAACATTATTCACAGTGGCCAGGACATAGAAGTAACCAAAGTGTCCTACGATAGCTGACTGGATAAAGAAGCTGTGGTACACATATACAATGGAATATTACTCAGCCATAAGAAGAGATGAAATACTGCCATTTGTGACAACATGGATGAATCTCGAGATAATCATGTTAAACTAAATACGCCAGACATAAAAAGCTGAAAATCGCATGATATCACTTATATATGGGATATAAACTTAAAAGCAATAAATGAATAGGACAAACAAACAAAGACTCATAGACATGGACTATAGACTAGTGGTTACCAGAGGGTAGGAGGTGAGGGAGGAGGGGAGTGATAGATAGGGTAAAGGAGGTCAAATATAAGGGGGTTGGGGGAGGGTGAAATGGGTAAAGGGTATCAAATATATGGTAGCTGAAGGAAACTGAACTTTGAGTGGTAAACACAATATACAGATGTCAAATTATAATGTAACCTGAAAATTATAAAATTATATTAACAAATGTTACCCCAATAAACTTAATTTTAAAAAATTAAATAAATAAGCATTTAGTCAGAATCTACTTCCTTCTTAATACTGTTCTAGCAACAGCAGAAGGCATAACTTCTATAATATAAAAGAGAGATAATCCTAAAAGGACCATGCATTTTAGAAAAGTAATTTTAGGAAGAGCTGATTTATCAGTTACGCAAATACAATTATGCTATAACTTCAGATTTTCATAGGGAAGCATAGCATGTTACTTTAATTATGTGTGACAACTTTGGAATATTTCCAAGAAGAGATACACATCCCAAACAAGCACAAAATAGATTGTTTTAGATCACACCCCAGTAGTTCCCATTCCCTCATAGTTCCCTCTTCTTCCCTGAATCCTTTTGAAATCCTTCAACCTTCTGCCATCATGAACTGCAGAGGGTGTGTAGCTTCCATTTCTCACTGGGAGAAGCTGGATCTGCATTTCTAGTTCAGGTTATGATCACATATTTACTTCAGGTTCTATGTCTCTTATGTTCTTGCATTTCATGAAATTTAGCATGGTAATATGCCTAGAGTATTGCTCAATAAGAAATCCCTGAATAAATGAATCAATGAATCAATATAGTAAATGACTGGATAAATAAACTGGAAAAAAATAATAATAATTAGCAGAACTGTAAGCTAACCACCCCTAAGTCACTAACTCTAAGAATTACATGTTTTTCAAAATTTTCTTTGAAATTTATTTTTCTCTGTGACCAGTAAGGATAAAATAATCAGGCAATTTATAAAATATGTAGATAATTTGGAGGCATATTGTAGAAAGTCTGCCTTTTATTTTATGAATTGAATTTCCTAAGGGGTTCTTCATGAAATCCTTGAGAGGCAGGCACTGTGAATAATCATTCTGAAGACCCTAAGGTAGACTAAAGAGTCAAAGAACCTGGAACAAGAAATAGGTTAAAGCATACAGGCAAGTTATTAGTTGGGTCAGGCGCGAAGGGATTTATCTGATGCCCATATGTCCATAGCATTGAACAAGCCAGGAAAATAGACATGGTCTGATCTTTAGCTTTCACTGTACCATAATTAACTTTAAAAATCAGCTAAGCAGATTCACTGTTTGAAGAGCAAAGATCAGTCACTCACTCACAAGAATATAGCTTGAATATTAGACTGGAAACACACACTTTTAAAACTTAGGCAGGGGTCCTTTAATATAATATATAGAACTTTTTGTAGTTTGAAAATAGATTCAAAAAATTACAAAATCTTCTAGATCTAAGATTCTCTAAGGAACAAAAATACATTGAATGATCAAATTGCTTAAAACCACTCTTTAAAAACTCAATGTGTCCTGAAAAATGACTTGTAAACAACCAGATCACTTTAAAAGATAGCATGTACATTTTACCATTAAAAAAAAAAAGTAGGAAGGTACTAAATAAATAGTGGTACTCTGAAAAAGGGATGCTAGGCAGTTATATTAACTATATTTTTATGTCTGGATTTCAAATACGGGCATTAAGATCTGTTTCTATGATGAAGAAATGTCAGAGGCATATGCCAAGTCCATAGCATCTACATCCTTCAGTGATAATGAGCATGGCCACCACTGACGTGAAAATGCATGACTCAAGGATTGGGAGTCTTAGGCTCTCCTGAGAGAGGTGTCTCAATGCAGGGCCTGCGTATAGCCCCGAGTCTGTCATTCCCTGAAAGCAAAAGAGATATGCCCTTTTCATTCCCTGTTCCGGGAGTAATTACAGGCTCAGGTAATGGGTCAGTGGGGCACCTGGGACTTCTACATGCCAAGAGGAGAGAAATCAATGTCAACACTCTAAAGAAAACAGCCCAGTGGCAGTGTCAGGAAGCACTGCCACTTGTCCTAGGAAATCACCAAGACCTTGATGACATCTCCAGTAAAACGAGTGTCTTAGAAGCAAGACTCAGCATTTTATCCTCATTCTGGGAGGTTGGCTATAGAACAAAGGACAGCAAACATGTCAGCAAAGAATGAGTTGTTCTCTCTGTTTTCTTGGATAAGTAGCCATACGGGAAATCAAATATTTTGAAGAAATACCTCTGTGTGCTTATTTTTCCCAGTATGCTGCTGTGTGACTAGCAGTCCAGAGAATTCTTTATGGAAAGATCGCCTTGCACATTTTGTCAAGCCTAATAAGATTTTGGGTAAGCACCGCTGTTAAAGTGTCCCAAGCAGGTCTGTAGAGTTAGCAACTGGTCATGACTCTTATTTTATGCCATGCAGTATTACAGGGCTCAGTTCCCAGGGTTAATATAACTAGCTCTTTTAGTCAATCCCTACTCATCTCCTTGACTTTGTGACATCATAGCTTCCTTTGGCATCATGAAGGAGCACACTGCTTTCCTGACCTGTACAGCATTTGAAACTAAGGGATTGCCAAATATGCAAAGTAGAACTGAGATTTTACAAACTGCAAACTAATATGCATCGTTCCTGACAAACCACAGACACTTCTTTTGCTCTCTTTTAATCTTATGCTTAAGGGCATGGGGGTAAAGGGTGGGGGGAGGGCATGTGGTTGACTGAAGGCTCCTAAGCTAGTACAAATGGAGATGGTCTACATTAGCTACTCTACCACTTGGATATAAAATTAAATCTATTAAGCAATTTATTACCGAATGAACAAATTAATATAACAACTCTTTTTGTCATACTAAGTTTTTCTCCCTTCGAGCTTTTTAGTTTCATACCTTAAATGCTCATTTCAAATGCCACAAAAGACACCTTTACTTTGTGCTTTATCTTTTTCTTACTTTCCAGTTTTCTTTCTTTCTCTTGATGTGTAGTTCTAACTACCTTATTTAGCTTTGTAAACCTTTTAAGAATGTATTTTGTATAAAATGCACCATACTAAATATTAATATTTTACTTCATTATAGAGAGGTTATGGTATTTTTAGGATGCTAATTATGGCAATGTTATCATAGACAAAGATCATAATAATAATTATCATATCATAAACTATAAGCTGATTTTAAACAACTGCTTGGGCTCTCTGCTTTCCTCCTATCCTGCCTCCCTCTTTCCCTATGATACCTTCTGGAATAAAGTTAAAGAGGATCTAGAATCCACCAAAAGCTATAAACTCCAATAAAAAGCACAACCTCTTAATGATATTTCTTTTGACATCTTTAATTGTCATATAGTATAGCCTATCTCTTCTCTACCCATTCATTTTGGGTTTCCCATGAAAACAATATAAACATTAAAGATCCAAAAATAAAAAACTAGATGCTGGCACAACTAACCCAACAACAGCAAATCGAAACTACTTTCCAGTCCTTGCTATATTCAACTGGGGATGTGACCACGATTATTAGGTTACTCCTGCATGACTCACTTGGAAGCCGTGCTTCTCCTTTTAATACAGCTACAAACGTGTGCATTTTCATAATATGATTTCTTGTACATTTTTGTGCATTCATTCTCATTTATTCATTTGAGAAGAGTTTGTTGAGTGTCTATTCTGCACACATTTTAGAAGGATAAGCATTCATAAGCATTCATACCCTAATTCCTGGAATGCATACACGTTAATTTACATGGTAAAAGAGATTTTATGGATGTAAGTTAAGGATCTTGAGATGGTGAGAGCAACCTGGATTATCCAAGTGAGCTCAATCCAATCACAAGAGTTCCCTTTACAAGAGGAGGTCAGCGGTCAGAGTCAGTAGGATAAGTGACAACAGGAAGCAAGAGTTTAAAGTGGTGAGAGGAAGGGGCCATGAGTCAAGGAATGCAAGTAGCCTCTACAAACTGGGTGTGGGGGGGGAGGCAATAAAACTGATTCTTACTTAGTAAGAATCAGAAGAAACCATCCTTGCTAACACCTTGACTTCTGCCCAGTTAGACTGATTTTGGCCTCCTAATCTCCAGAACCATAAAATAATACATTTTTGCTGGCTTAAGCCATTTGGTTTGTGGCAATATGTTACAGTAGCAGTAGGAAACTAACAGGATTTTTTTCTCTATTTTCTTACAACTCAGAAACGGTATCTTAATGCCTTTTCCCTATCAATTCTATCAGCAAAGGCAGTTGCTTCCTCTATGATGGACAGAAGATACCCATTGGGAGATAAACAGACCAGCCAACCCACGTCTTCTTAAAGATGAGTGAGAAGTCATCTCTACATTTTGACATGGCACTGGAGTGCTCATGTCCTCATACTCATTATGTGTTTAGTCAGATCTCCTGAAAAGAGCATTAGCAAAGATAATTGAAATATATTCATATTTAAGCTGTATAAAAGACTGCAAAGCAAAATGTCCATTCCAATCAGGGGCATTAAACATGAGTAGAAGTGTCTTCATTTTATTTTAATTTGAAAACAGATAAATAAGCTTTGTTAAATTCTGTTGACAACTGTAATTATGATTTGTATAATAGAAGTTAACAGCATTCTCAAAATTTGTAGAATTAGCAATACGTAATTATAATAATTTAATGCTAAATTTTCATTTAATGTGGTTTTAGAGTAGAATATTATCTAAATTAATGTTATTACATTATTAGTATCTTCTATTTATTAGACCCAGTTAAGTACACCCATATGTTAAGCACCCTCAGTAAATATTAAATGTGAGTTGAAAATTAGAGAATAGAAAAATTAAATTTTTAGAAATCATTTGAAATTTTTCTGTACCAATGGCAAAACTAATAAAGAATAATTGAATGAATCACTGGGATGCCCAGAATAGAAAACATTTCTCCAAATATCCTATGGTCTCTGCTCATTCTCTTTACACCAGATCTGTTACTGCATGCATTCTTATTAAGACAGAGTCATCTGAAATTATTCTATAAATTCCATCAAAGTTTCTCTGAACAATGAGTTTAGTTTTCAGCTGATGCTATGAATTTCACTGCAAATTTAAGAATTCCACAGGGGTTCTAAGAATTTTGACAACCGGGTGATGTGTTATCAAAAAACAATACAAAGCAAGAATGCTGATGAGTTTTTCACATCATAACAATTGGGCCTAAAAGTGACAGAATCCTAAAAAGGATTGAAACTTGCAGGTTTATGATCTTCCAGGTCTAATGCCTTTTTTACGCAGGCTACTTTCAGAAGAGGAAGAAAACAGATAGTGCCCATTTCATTGCAAAGTTCTTCCAGAGGCGATGCTGTCTGTACATATCTTCTTCTACCCACTCATTTGACATCTAAAACAATAGAAGTTGTATTACAAAGTTAACCTCTTTTCCCCATGTAAGTCAAATGGATACTAAATGCTTAAATACTCTGTTCTCAGACTAGAATATCTTGAGGAAAATCTGTATTACCACAGTGTGAAATGGGTTAATAAGGAAATCTAATGTTACTGATGGGTATTTTTTTTTAATCTCTATTTTAAGCATTCCTCATTTATAATTCTGTGGGTGATTTTAAGTTTTAAAAAAATTTAGCACTTAATCCCACTACCAAGGTATTCTCCTATTAGTTATTCTCTCAGATTGACTCAGTTATTGTTGCCAAGGAAACAGTCAGGAAGCAGGAGTTAAGCAGACTCTTTCATCTGGGGAGAGGATGATGGGAATGGATGAGGGAAGTTGAGCAAGGTCAGGCGTTTACCACTGAATACAAATCTGTCATGCCTAATAGATGAAGCTCTTTGGTTTCTGCGCTGCTCAGGCTACTCCCAGCAGCCAAGGAGAAAATAAAAAAGACACTCAAGCATGAATGCCAATCAGCCCATGCTGGCAGCAGTGATGTATTTACACATGCCATAGCAGCTGTACTAGACTTGGCTGTGGATGAAAAGGTAAATTAAATAGGTGTCAATAATTATAGAAGGTCAGAACCTAAATCCTGAGGGTATCCTAATAAGATCAGACAGATGAGATTTTGCTGATCTATCCTCTTAACATGTCCAAAGCTTCCTTCTTTGAGGTCAGAGTTCAAAATTTGTCATAGACTCAAATACATTGAGCTGAGAAGACCCTTAGTCAGTCCTCCTGTGATTGTTTGCCAAAGCTGATAATCTTCTAATATTTGTTGGCAAATGTTCCATATCTAGGACTTATTTACAGTGATAAGATGTGTGATGCAATTATAATAGGTTCTTCAAAACATTGCATTATCAATATTAAAGCCCTATGTAAGCACACTACATTTTAATATTAATGTTTATAATAATAGGAATACAATACAGTACTATATGTTATAGTAACATTATAGTATGTATGTATGTATGTATGTGTTTGTATATATATATATACATATATATATATATGTATATATATATGTATATATATATATAAAATAGTAATGGGGCTTCTCATATTAGAGATGAAATGCATCTTTGAATCTATTCATGTAATTCAGTTGTCAGCATAAAAAATGCCTAGATTGTGTGTGAGTGTGTGTATGTGTTTATACACAGCTGAGTAGCAATTTATTTCTTTTACAAGCGTTCCAGAATCTATAATATATCAGATTATGTGATGGATGCTGACATGGATATATGGAAGAAAACTAAGGCACATTACCTCAAAGAGAAATAGATATAGTGATAATTATAAATAAAATACATATTTGAAATATAATCCATCCAAATATTAGTTAATGCCACATCTAAAATGGTTTCATACATGTTAAATCTTGAGTTTCACAAATTCCATCACATTCATAGGGCAGTTATAGATTCTGGTTCTTTCTTACTCTGTCAAAATCTACCTAGGAAATTTCTATTCCTAAAATAGATTGTGGTAGTAAAGTGAAAATACTGATATTGTATCATATTTTTGAGTTACAAGAAAATATTTTTGATAATAAAATAAGTATATGATGGTGTGCTTGGTTTATAATGTCCATTTTTTAAATAATAAACTAATTGCTAATAAACTAATTGCTAATTGCTAATTGCTAATAAACTAATTGCTAATTCCACTAATAATTTATCATGCATTTGCATCTCTGAAGGGGAAATAGGAAGCAAAATAGAAATTAAGAGGAAAAAGTACAATATTTATATAGTTCATTTACTTAAGGCATTGGTTCCAAAATTTGCCTCATTTTAAGTCTCCTGGGTTGCTTGTTAAAAACACAGCTTTCTCGAGATATTAAACTTTTAATAAACACACCAGGTATTCTAATGATAAATATTTTTTAAAAAACTTTAAAAATGTATTCTGTTAAGATTAACATTAAAAATTTCTTTAAATTCTGAAGTCTAAGAGATCACTTTGATCATCAGCATGAGTCTCAAATAATGAAAATTATATTCTATAGTTATCTACCATTATATTAAACCTTCTAGAATTTTCAAAGTTCTCATAAGAGTTAAAGACAGTTCATAGAGTTCAAAGTCTAAAGTGAGAAATCAGTGAATATTTCAGTCCCATATAGCTTTGTTAGTCAATGGTATTTAGAATTCACTAAATTTTAAAGACATCTATCATCTATCTATCATCTATCCAGTTAGCTAGCTAGCAATTAATTAAAAGAGACAGAGGATTTTTTTTTTTAAAGGGCCAAAGTGACTTTTTTTAAATGTTATTCTCAGACATTATCATTCTCTCGGTATTTTAGAGAGATGAAAAGCTAGTGGAAGCTGCTTGGATCTATAATGGCTATATAAGTTCTAAATACACTGAACATCAAATTTACTGGAAGTCTTCGATTTACATTTTCCAACTTAACATATATCTGCTAAGATATATTTTCCCTCTTATATTCACATGCTGTGGATAGTTGGGGCTCAACTTCTGCTGAGACTGACTCCCTTGAGGAATGAATTACTGCTTCAGAATGTGAAACTGATGTTGGAATTCTGATCCAACTGCTGACATTCCATTAGGACTCAGGTGCCACAGGTGTTATGAACAGAATGACTGCAGGACAGATGTGGTCTATTGTGCAAGGCTGTAAACTAACTGTGGAACATGCCACCAGAATTTACCCCCAAATTTTCCTAAACTCTAAGACATCCTAGATAAACCATGAAAAATTATCAAGCCTGAGGAACTTCGTTGAACTGGTTAGGATATTCTTAGCATTAGGAAGTACTACACATTCTTTAAAATACTCCTCAAAACACCAGTTCTGGTACATAACACATAGCAGAGTCAATATCTAGCGTGCTGAAAGCATAGTTTTAACTATCAAATTGTAAGAGCATCACTAGCTGAATAAACTGGTATTTAGAGTTCTCTTTGCTACTTAAATAATGTAGATAACTATTTGCCTCTAAAGAGATATTAAAAATATTTTCTTAAAGTCCTCGTGTTAAAGAAAAAACAGACATATTAATATTCTGACATTGCAGGTCAGCTAGAAATAATTACTTTTGTTGAAAAAAGATTTTCTAAATTTTTAACACCTTTCATAAATTTGAGCGTATGTGTCAGAACATGAGCTCTAGGACAAAAGAGAGTGCCAACAGTAGGAGGGGAGTGGTAAGAAATTAGAAGTCAAAGATTCTCAAAGCTTAAATGTTAAATGCTATTTGAATTGGAAATTGATATGAAAAAAAGATTCAATTCCTTCATAGTAATAATACAGTAAATGAAAATGAATAATTCAATTGATTAAAAAATTAATTGTTATGACCTTACAGAACATACCAGACACAAAAATGATTTTAAAATAAAAATGATTTATTAAATAATATGATAGTTACTAGTTGTGTTAATAGTTGTGATACTGAAACAATTGATTAATTGTCTTATGTATTAAAAGGCTTTAAAACACTTAGGAAGTTAGACTAAATTTGCTAAAAGTATAACCATTGTGCGGCTGTAACAGAGTTGATTTTAACCAGTGGGCAGAGGAGGCACCAGGCTGAGGAGCCATGGGACTTTTAGGAACTTAGGAAGGTGTTTTGGTTTTTTTAATCAGCAGGAAAAAATGAAGATAATCTACCCTGGAGTATATTTGTCTTTATACCAATACAATTATAAGATATAATTCTTAATATTTTTATGGAGAAAGGGACCTACAAAGGCAAAACTGCCTCTGGACCATGAAAGCCATGTGTGGCCCTGGATATGGAGAAAAAAAAAAAAAAAGCCTTAGCTTATTGGAGCAGGGGAAGGTTTCAGAAATGGTAAACTTGATGTTTTCCTATCTGATCACAGCTCACATGTTTTCTTCTCCCATTTTCCAAAGAAGACATGGAAAAATAGCAGGAGTATGAGAGGGAGAAGAATTATTTAAAATTACGTGATTAAGAGCACTGTGTTGCTTTATAAAACTAATGACTAAGCTAGTCACAGTAGCTGACATTAGGAGTGTTCAGTCATGTTTGTTATAAATGATATGTAGCTCGATAGGGTTCCTTATCCAAGCATATTTGTGTTATCAAGCATCAGAAATTTGTCAAGGGTTAATAGTCATTGCTGGCTAATCTTTTTCAATATTTAAAATGAGAGCTATATGATTATTAATTTGTTCACCCATTTAAATATAATGCAAAAAAATAGGAAGTCCTTGTTGAAAATGATGGTAGCATCATTGTTAGGAAATGCTAGGTAGCAATGACGTGAGAAATGCCACTGGAAACCAAGGTTGAAGAGATTTGGATTTTGTGCAAAAAAATAAAGTGCTCACTTTATTCTTCTTGAATGACTGATTCTGTTTGTAGTTTCATCAAATAACACATATGTGTTGTTTTATGTTTGATTCCATAAAAGATTATTTTTCAAAGGAGGACTACTATGACAAAGAGCTAAAAATGAATAACTCTGCACTGTATAAGCTTGAGGACCAGCATCAGAACAAGGTGGTTCTAGGGAGAGCTGTAGTCATTATTACACCTTCCCATCTAAAAAGTTAGCTTCATATTTCTGTTTTATATAAAAGGAATGAATACATAATCGAGGAGAAGTCAACCTGGTAATATCGAATGTGCTAAGATGAATTTTTTACTGGTTTCTCTATTCCTGACAGCAGAATTTGACTATGCTGATTAGGTAGGGTTTAAAGAATCCAGGAAACTCATTATAACAATACCCTGTAGAGTCTTTATGGTAGATGTTTAAGAAGGTGACTAGATGATTAGGGGAGCTTATTTAACCTACAAATCTTAATGAGAATTTTGCAATATTTACTCCAGTTTCTCATACACAAGAATAATGAGGACCAGGGCTTAGCTCTGATATGAGTCTTTACTAAGGAATTTGTGAAGACCCTTAAATATTTGGCTTAAAAAAAAATCTCAGTTTTGGATTGGTTTTCCTTCATACAATTGGATTCTTCAACTTACCTAGCAGGGGCTAAATTCTTGCTCCAGATCTTTATTATACTCATTGGCATTTATTTATTAATTCCAGAGGAAAAATTGCTGAACACAAGAGCTCCTGTCTGCCTAACACAATGTCCCCAATTTTGTTTCCTTTCCGTGGGGACTATTTCCTTCTGTTCTCTGAGTACCTCAATGATACATGACATTTTCAACTCTTGGAAAGAATTTTCTTCCTATTTAGAGTAAAAACTACAAAGGGATTTCCCATTCTCATAGTTCCATAACTTTTCTTATGAAATATCAAGACAGAGTTCCTTGGCAGCAAGGAATGCCTACATATTAATATAAAATCACTATCTGTTCGATATTATACAACTTCTATAAGAATTACCCAAGGTGATCAGAATTTAGAGGCAAAATTAATTGCAGAAATTAAATCCAAATGATTTCTTGTTCTGCTATTGCTCTAGCATATTACCACAAATTGAGTCACTTAAAACAACACATATTTGTTATTTTATAGTTCTGGAGGCTAGAAAGCCACCTTGGCTCTCACTGTGTTATTATCAGGATATTGGCAGGACTGTGTTGCTCTCTGGAGACTCAAAAGATGAATCCATCTCCTCTTCATCTTGTAGAGGTGATTTACTCATAATTCTTGGCTTGTGGGACTTTTCTTCCATCTTCAAAGCGAGGAATTACCAGTCAAGACTTTCTCATATCAAATCACTCTGACCTTTTCTTCTGTCTCCCTTTTCTACTTTTAAAGACTTTTGTAATTATACTGGGCCACTTGGAGAATCCAGGATAATCTCCCTATGTTAAGATCAATTTATTACCAGCCTTAATTCCCCTTTGCAAGGTAGCATAATATATTCGAAGAATATAAGGATTAGGATGTGTACATCTTCAGAGGGTCAGGGCACTATTCTGTGTATCTGTGACTTCCTGTCTAGTCTTCCTTTCTCAAAGCTCAAATAAAATGAAAAACTCGTGAAAATTAGTTAAGAACCTGTGCTGGATGTGTTTTGTTTTCACGCAGATGCACTCTGCACTCCTCTCCATCCTGTCTCTGAGTAGCTGCTCTCTCAAATATCGCAGGTTATATCAAGAGGCTTCCTTTACCTCTGGCTTTCTTGGAGTATACCCACTGTTGAGCAATGACAGAAATCTGAATAAGGAGGGTGGATCTGAGGTACTTAATCCTACCTGTCTCCACTCAGGTTTCTCTTAGGCTAGCTGCTTCCCTCTAAGAAAAGTCACAACATTTCCCAAAGTATCCTTGTAAGAATCTCTGTTTTTCCAATCCTAGTAACTGCTTTGCAAAATCTCACCTTTGAGCCAAAGGATGATGACAGCTCCACTATTAACATCCCCTCAGTACTGTACTATCTTATGTGTTTTTCAGACATTGTGCCTACACTTTTGTTAATTGTTCCTTTATTAAACCTTTTCTGAATTAAGTATGTTCTTCGTTTCCTTCTGGGACCACTGTATATTCAAACTCACATTTTAGAGCTTATAACTTTAGGAAATGAGAATTTTTTGAGTTTTTAATTTTGTTTTTATTATGCCTACAGCACCTGGTATTCCTAGGTGGTCTCCCATCCAAGTACTAACCAGGCCCAACCCTGCTTAGCTTCCGAGATCAGATGAGGTTGAGCACGTTTAGGGTGGCATGGCTGTAAACTAATTTTTTTAAAGTAAATAGTGTTAGGGCATGTCTTAGAAATGGGCAAAAGCATCTTCAGTAGTTCTTAATCCATTTCCAAAACTACCTGGCCATTTTTACTGCCTCTACCATTTCTCCCTTGTATTAATCAGGGTTTGATGTGAGCATTAGCATTGTGGGGTGAGAGAAGAGGCAAAATTGATTACAGGATTTAAATTACAGTTGTAATAATAATAATAATAATAATAACAACAACAACAACAACAACAACAATAAATAAAATTGCAGTTGTGAGTGATGGTTATGTGGTTTATGAAAGGCTATTCTTTCTAAATCTGGTCCAAGAGCCTGAAATCAGGGGAAGAAGTTGGGAAGGAAAGATGGATGTGAACTGCAGAAACCAAAAAAGATGAAATCTACAAAGCTTAGATAGAACCCACAAGGACAGGCTGGAATCTATGTCAACTTCTCACCGTCTCAATTACAGACCTCAACACACACCTAGCCCAGGACATGGAGAAGCTGAAGGAGAGATTCGGGGGGACCAGCAGGTACTATTGGCTGGGCTACCATTTTGTGCCATCAGGTGAGTCAGCAGATGAGTAGCAACTTGTGTCCTGCAACGACCCCCAAGACATAGAGAAGTACGGCTACTCCTTTACATCCACTTGCCAAGTCTTACACGGAATTTTTCTTTTGGTTGCACTAAGGTAGAACCATGCAGGAAGGAAATCCTGAGAAATGCTTTTCCAGGCTGACTGAACAGAATATCCACCACATCCACGTTCACCCTCTGATATGCAGACGCCTCTGGCACTGGAAAACACTGTACACAATGATTTCTGCTTCCACCACTAGAGCCATTCACTCTGCTCCCCACCCCTGCAAAGCCTCAAAGATTTGGAAACATAGTGGGACAATCTGTCCACTGACATGATTACTCCAAAATTTTCAATGTCTCTATGTGCATATGAACAAAAAGCTAGATTTTACACAAGATTCTCTCTAAATAGCAGCATATTCTTACAAATTCTTGGTATCTGTATTAAAATTTATTTTGAATTGCAAAGAAAGTTAAAATGTGGTTGTTCTAAAAACTACTATACAAAGAATCTTGCTAGTTATGTATAAGAAATTTGAGTCAGTAATCTTTTCAGAATGCAAAGTGTTCCATGGATGAATCTACCATAGTCAGCAAAAAAGGAGGTCTTGTAAATGTCTTAGGTTCTAGTATTCTTGAAAGCATTATAAACATCGGGAAAAAATGACCCCAAATACAGTCAGTGTTCATGTCATCCAAACCACACCTGTGCTATGCTTCAGGCATTGAGGGTTTCACGAATCAGAAATCAAGTATTTTCCAACTTGACTTGGTTATCTGACGTCACTTGAGGTAATAATATATGAAATTCTACATGTATATCTCATCCACTGTCACCAATATGCTATCTCCAGAACACTGTCACTCCTATTTAGGATAATTGGAAAACATAAAGGATCTTAGGCCTGGGGATAGGATATGTGTGAAAATATAGCAGAGGAAATCAAATGCTATGATGACGGGTTTTGTTTTGTTTTTGTTTTTATCAATGATGCCTTGGGGAGGTTAATTAAAGAAAAAGTAAAGGTGAAAAGGATCTTAGATTTGCTCTCAAGCAGAATCTGTTATATAGGAAGGAGTGGACCGGTGTTACAGGGCTAGATAGTTGTACAGTCTAGTAATGTGTAAAATTTAGGGATCCATAAAGCAAATACAAATAGGATAAATTAGGGAAAAGAGACTGGAGACTCAGTGAGGCAGGACAAAGAAGCCAGATATTGCTAGTTAACTAATCCCAGATCAGAAACCAGTGACAATAAAGTTGGGATATGCATTTTCTGAAACAAAACAAACATTTTATACCTATCACATAAAAACTATGAAGATGAGACATCCATAAAGGTTTTTAACAGACAAGGACTGATAGAGTTAAAGCAAAATATCCATTATTACTAATTCACGATGGCATTAATATTGCCTTTATTTAGCATGCTGCAGTGATTTCTTAGTGAACAAAAACAGTTATAAAACTTATATTTTTATTTTACTTATTGGCTACCTGATCCAATTTTTACTCTAAATTATTATATTCCTCAAACATGATATTTTTAAAGTCATGTTAGGCAAAGCTCTGTTGTATATGAAAGTGGAAATTAAGGGAAGTAATGCTAGAATATTAAATGGGTAGAGTGAAAGAGAAAGTCTGTTAGGGAAAAAAGTGTCTTTGGAGAGTTACATTTTAATCACCGGAGAAAATGGATAATAATAAAGCTAGATTCAGTCATAACTGTGTAACAATTGTTGTTATGTTTGGAACCAATTTAAGAGGTTAGTTTACATATTGTTAGATGTGGATGAGACTAATTACTACATTTAGGGCTTTCTATTTTAAAAGTTGAATGAGGTTAAAGACCCATAAGACCTGTACACTGCATAAATTGATAAGGATAGGGTAGTTTAAAGAATACAATTGAAAGCCCCCAATGAATCTTATGCTGAAATAAAATTCCCATTACTGCTGCACGGGGACCAAAGCTTCTCCTTTGACAAGGACAGATTTTACATTAAGCACTCTTAGATCGTAAATTACCATTCTTGATAGCTGACCTCACTCTCTACGGTGCCTTAGAGAAATGGGATTGACTGTGAGAAAGCATAGGTTTCATGAAGGTAAAACCATTCCCAACACCCCCAACCCTCAAATTTCCATGTTTCAAGAGAAAGAATAATAATGTGAAGACACTGTTGAATTTAAATTGGAATAAAGGACATTATAATTACAAATCTTAGTAGCCATTCCTGGAATGATTGGCTGACACTATTGTTGCCATTCAGTCACCAGTTACAATTATATCAAATGTGGCCATCAGGGATAGGGAAGGTGGGGCCTGCCGAGGAGACAAACCTCTCTGGATTCATCGTCAAACTTGCATGGAATTTTACTCTGAAAATTAGCTTCATACAGTTCAGGCTAAATAATTAATGTTTAAATAAGGTGGATAGGACTTTCTTGGACAAGGGAAAAGAGAAAGTGGAAGTCTTTCTTTTTAATCCTGTCACTCAAAGATAAGGTATTAGCATTCCTACCCTACAGAGACTGTTTTCCTAGGAGACAGATGGGGATTCTAAATCATTGTTTTATTTTGTTCTGATTATCACTCTGGGTTTTTAAAATATTGGGGTGGTAAAATTATCACAGACTAGAATTCTTAGCATTTTTAAAGACAATCTGTTCATCACATCAAAATGAGTCCACTTATAGGTGTGCTATTTGAGCCATACACAGTAAGCAGATGTTTACCTCCCAAAGCAAGCACACTCTGGAAAATGTGTTTGTGAACTCATTACGTAAACTCATATTAAATTATTTAGTCTATATTTAACACTGTGGCAATATAACCAGGGAAATTAATGGATTATTTTTCTAGGTAGCAAAGAGCCAAAGTTAGGCCTTCCACTTCTAATTTCTTTCTCAGTTCTAATCTGCATCTGCCACAGAAAGAAGGAGAGACAAAAAGGAGAGAGAAGGAAAAAATAAGTGACCACTTTTATCCTTCTGATAGTTATGAGCTAAACAAATCAGCATGTTCTGGTCCTGGCCGTGACAGTACTTGGTGGTTATCTTATGTTAATGCAAAACCCTTTAACTCATTATTCCAAGATGGCAGTACAATGAGTCCCTTCCCCGGAGCTGGGTAAAATATGTCCAGCAAGGAGGAATCATCTCAGCAGTAGCAGAACGATTCACTTATATTATCAAGAAACTTAGGATGAATAATAAAGCCCTGTCATCTTTTCCTTTAAGCTTTTCATTACCATCGAAGATGCCAATAATTTACAGGATTCCCAGTCAGTATCAAAAGCTCCTTTTCAATTCAAATGCAAACTGCTAGCCATTTCCTCTTCCATATTATTGTTTGAATTTATCCTTCTCTCCATGAACAGGGTTGCACTCAGTTCAGAACATAATTATTTCCCTCTGGAAATATTACAAAATATTCTGCATTCATCTTTCCTTCTCTGATTTACCACATACACACAACAGAACATTGCTTTCCAGACTATTAATGTTATTAATTATAAATTATTCACATATATTTTTGGGATCTTTTACTATATTATAGTTTACACTCAGCATTATCAATTAGCTTGTAAAACAAAGTACTTGCCTTTCAGGTTTCAGGCCTTCCAATGAGTTGTTCAAATCAGTCCCTGTTAGACCCTTTACTACATTCTTGAAATGCAAAGGCCAGGAACCCTCCATGAACTCACAATCCAGGTTCTTTATGTTAAGATGCACTTTAATCATTTTTTCTGGTCTTCTACCTTTTGAAAGTAATGGCTTTACCATCTATTCAGTTAAGTCAATAATCTAGGAATCATCCCAGTTCTTTTACCCATCTTTACATATTAATGGCCGTCTCCACATTTTGAAGACCTTCTCACCTACTTGCTTGCTCTAATCTATGTACTGTAGTAGATGGACTTATTCTCTTTCCAGCCTATGCTGATACATCTTGCCAATGAGTTTTACTATTTCTAGTCCCTCATCCTGCTACTGTAAACCCAGCTATCATCCACACTGCTTTCAGACTTACCTTTTAAAATCACCAGTAGGAACACCTCTATCTTTTATAAAAGAGCCATTGATATCTCGCGTAGCCTAGACAAAAGTCCAATTTTCTTTGCACACTCTAAAAGATATTCTGTGATCCAGCTCCTGCATCTCTCTCCTGTCTTCCTGAACCACACATACTTCTCTGAATATATACTTTTGCTTCTGTGCTGTTTTCCTAGGCTTTGGGTGTAACATTTCCCCTACCAGCCATTTCTTTGCCCTTCTGGACAGCTTAGCAAAATCATATTCATATTTCGAAGTCCATCTCAGCTCAGATGTCACATCCTCAGTGATAAGTTCCTCTGACTTTCATAGGAAGATCTGCTTAAGCCTCCATGTGTTCCCTCCCTATCCTGTATTTACACACTCCTGGGACTTATGGTAATGATTTGTTCTATTCCAAACTTCCTTATTAGACTAGCAGCTTGAGTAACCACACAGCATCTGCATTCAGAAATTATCCTCTTCTAGGATAATGCTTTATGTGTGACTAACTACATACTTGGTATGAGGCTTTATCTTTGTTATTGTTCTTGATATGAAAAGTAAGAGGTATTTACCACTTCACTCAGTTAAATTTCCCCACGGGCATGGTTATCACTTCTAGGCTGGTGTGTTAAAGACCTAAAACATCTGATCAGAATTGGGCTCAAAGGCTCATAATAAGTAATGAGAACTGAGGCTCACACATAGAAAGAAAGCAGGTGGTCTATATGTCAAAAACTGGACTTGGTACCATGAGATCCAAAGGCTTATGCCTGGGCCACTGATTCTGTTATCTAATGCCTCTTTCTGTTCCTGAAAGCAAGATGACAAGGCAAGAGAAGGATATAAGATAAGCTATGTCGTATTTTCATTTCTTTCTTCTTCCAAATAACTACCATATTCTTAGGAGACAACCATTTAGAGAATCATTCTTCTCTATTCAAAACAGTTTATCCTACTTCTGTACATTTTCATATACATACACTCAGTTTACATCTTTCAGAACTAAAGAATATTTTGTCGGATTATCAGGAAGATCTTTAAATAGGAATAGGAACAGAAAAAGAAATATAAGGAAATATAAGGAAATATGAGAAACTGGCTTTCCTATTTGACTTTTCTTACTTTATAATGACGTGTGTTTATTGTAAGGATGGATTATTTTTTATTTCAGGTGAATTTTCTTATGTTTATAATATATCAAACTCAGATACCATATAAATAAACATGTTTCGTCAATATTGTCAGGGAAAGTTAAGATCATCTATAGATTCTTGGTGGATATTTGTCAACACAAGATAACAAAGACAGCTATGCAGTACACACTAGTGATTTAGGCTTATTAACTAATTATTGTGTTCTTTATAGACTGATTATAGGCTAAAGACCTATGAGAAAATACTTTATATGAAAGAGAAACTTTCCTTTTTTTAACCTATTTTTGTGACCTGAAGCTTTTCACTTAAAGCTGGAAACAAAACAGTCAGGGAAAGAACATTTCAAAACAATTAATTATATCCTCCGTGAAAGAGGCGCTAAACAATTAGATGGAACAACACAGGCAGTTGAAATCAGCCAGGCTCCAGTGGTGACGCAAAAGGTGTATGAATGAAGATGCTACTATAGCAGGGATGGAATCTATGCAGTGCCCAACAGCATGGGCTCACATCCAGCACAGCTGCTGCTGCTCACCAGCAGCCCCAGCTCCTGCCTCATAGCTGATCTACTAGCAACAGAGACAATGGCTGAGCAACCAATCAAATGCCATTTCTTGAGGAGAACAACTCACCTCTTGGTAGCATGTTGTTTATATTGGATTCCTTCCAATCTGGAAAGGGCAGAACTTCTTCTTGATTGGAATATATACATAGTTTGCCTTTTCTACTTTCAGCCCATAGTACTATCTCAGAGCTCATAAAGTATCTGAGCCACCACCATGGGATCCTGCATTACACTGCAAAAGATTAACTCACTTTATAGCAAATGAGGTGTGGGTATAAATATATGACCATGGGATCCAGTAATTCAATCACATACCAACCATTGAAAAGCTGCTGATTTGATACAGCATAAGGATAGTCTCCTGGAAGTGCAATTAAGGAAAGATTACAGATAATATCCTAAAGAAAGGATAGAGTACCTACGTCTAGGGTACAGTATATACTAAAAATCAATGACTAGTATATGGTGTCATGTTCCCAATAGATAGAGTAAATGGATACAAGAGGTTCAAGTAGGTGTGGTCCTGTTTACCATCACTCCCTGAGACCAATTGGGGAATCTGTGTTTCTTATTCCTGCAACTCCAGACTCTGTGGACTAAGAGTCCTTGTTCTCAGAGGAGAAAAGCTTCTCTCACTGAACTTTGTGCTGCCTGGTCATTTCCAGCTTCTTATGCTAAAATATCAGCATGCAAAGCGAGAAGGGTTACACAGATCATCAGGAGACGCTGGGAAACAGGGAAGACTATGATTGGCACCCAGGTGATCTACCAGAGCATCTCTCGGTACTCTCTTCCCCAATTTTGATTGTAAATGAACTAACATGGTTTTTATGACCTGCAAAGGGATAGGAGTGATAGTCATCCTACTGATCATCCACATAGATCAGCAAGATGCTAACTTAGGGTGAGAGGAATCCATAAAATGTAGGAGAAGGGCAACAATGAGTATCAGTTCCAGCTTTAAGACTGGTTGCAGTTATACTGTTGGGGGTTGTAGCTCATCCCATTATCCATCCTTCTCCCCCCAGGGAATAAGATCAACTTGTATGCTGATATAGTTATTTCTAAAATGTACTACATGAAGCAAATAGAGTTGAGTTCCACAAGGGGAAGACTGCAGTGGTCAGAGTGGTATTCCATCCAGAACTCCCTTTCAGGACTGCGGAACTCATCCCTCCAGCTGGAGGGTGTGACAGTGGCTGGTGGCTCCATCTCAAGTGATTGCCCTCAGCTGAAGAGAACCACCTCACTCAAGGTCACATCTCTAGGGGCAGAGTAGCTTGAGGACCTATCCCAGCTTCAAAGCTTCCCATGGGATCATCTGAGGCCTTTGTTGTGACTGAATTGTAATTTATTTCTTCAGACTGTGCACACTAGTAGCATGATTAGAGTTCTATCAATGTTGATATTGTCACTTTGATAATCAATTAAAAATTATCCTATAATTTTTGCTATTAAATTATATGTACCTCATACTAAATATTACATTGCTACCTTAAAATTCTCTACTAATAATATATGAGAAAAAATATATTTGTATGTGTGTGCAGTATGTGTGTGTGTGTGTACATAGACACCTATTATCAAAAGGTGATTTATAGGTAAAAGCTAGAAATATAATAAGAGCTCAATTATTGGGTTCAAATGTAAAAAAAGGCTTTTCTTTTCCACTTATCAACTACAGAATTTTTTTTAAAAAGATAGAATAACACTCTTTGTGTATGTTTACCACCAAAGTCTGATGTGATCAATATTTATGAATCTATCAAGACTTTCATAATGTGTGGATTTATAGTTATCACTGGTCTCAGGATACTTCATATTGCTGTTGAATTCATTTCTAATTTCAAAGTCCACCATATTTTTACTACTACTGAGCTAGCTAGCTTCCTACATGATGGACATGCTGAACAAAGGAAAGGTGAATGACAAGCCTTTATTTGCTGAGAAACCTCAGCTGAAATAAAACTGCAATGAGTAAGTCATTAAACTGATACTGTAAACCTTGCAAACCTTTACACTAGCAGTCATTTTGAAACAGACCTTTCCTTTAACCTTGTCCTCTGGGCTAAAAACTTAAACTTCGATGGGCACTGTCATTGAAATATTTGTTCACTTTTTTTTCTTGGAGGATGAAAAAATATGCTAGAAGAAAGCTATCATAGCATCCATTCCAATAAATGCCTATTTTTCTTGAGACCAAACAAAACAATGGAAGACTTTATAATAGCTAACATTTGTGCAGCAATTACTTTTTACAAATCCCTTTTTACATACATTTATCGCTTTAAATCTTTTAGAAAATTATCTACTGTATTTTATAGCTGAGGAAATAGAGACTTTGAAAAGGTAAGCAATATTGTCTAAGAGTCTGTTCATAAATATATTTCATATTAGAATATATTTTTAAAATTCTATAGGTAAACTAGACAGGGACATAGAGATGAGATGTGTGCACATCCCATATACTAGATAAATATTATATGGCAAAAGATCAAATGACTGATTTATGCAAACTTGAGCCATCATTGACCCCTTAGGGAAAGTATTAGTTTGAGTGTCAACATTTCTCTAAGGGAAAGGAGACTTTGAGGTAGAAAATAAAACAGCATAGACTACCGTTCTCTTATTTTTTCTCTTTACCTTGAAGAGCAAAAATAATTTTTCAGTAGATTGAATAAATTCATAGCCATATATAGTGAAGTTAATAACTACCTTTGAAGAAATTAGTTCTGTATCCTATTAGCTACAGTTAATTACTAAGGGAAAATGTTCTTGGAAAACTTATGAGCTATAATATTACCACATTGGAAATATGTTTCAAAAATATTAAGTTGCATTTTTATTCATTTAGACTCAATGGTGGAACTCTAAATAGAATTTTTGTAGCTTCAATGAACATCTCAGTTTGTGTGTGGAAAGAGTCTAATGACTCATTTTTCAGTTTGGTCCATCAATATAATTGTCTAGTATAGGGAATTGGCTCTTCTAAATTATTCACAGAGCTCCAGGAACAATTTAATCCCACACTAAATACAATTGAGCATCTATATCATAGTAATCCTTCTCCTATTAAGAGACAAAAATTCAACTTAATTGGCCACCAGTGACTGGTATCAGATTAAGAAGTACGT
The DNA here is from genome assembly GCA_028627145.1 of Eidolon dupreanum. Lineage (NCBI taxonomy): Eukaryota > Metazoa > Chordata > Mammalia > Chiroptera > Pteropodidae > Eidolon > Eidolon dupreanum. The sequence goes on along the minus strand of CM053504.1, from coordinate 75,296,908 downwards.
CCCTTTAGCTTTAGTTACAAACTCTCTTTTATAGTTGTTTAAGTGCTATTACACTGACAAATTAAATTTTAACAGATCTTGAAGTGTTAAGACTAATTGTACAATTTTCCATTGCTTCACAAAATTCCACTGAAGAACTATGTTAAAAGTCAATGTTTAGGAAGAAATACTATAATTAGTTGCAGTTAATATAAAATTACATGGGTGTGCATACAAATAATCCCCTTGTCCATTTGGATTTCGAGGTATTCTTCTCATATCAATAGGGAACAAGTTACCAAAAACAGATTCAAATAGCTTCTGATTTTATTCTTTAATGTTCATGTCCAGACTTAAATACTATTGCTAACTTTAAGTTATATGACATACTGCCTTAATAAAATGCTTAAGATTCAACAGCATCTTTAATCAGTAATCTTTACCAGGGGAAGACAGGTCATTGACAACAGCTCACATTTTTCTAAATGCCTAACCAACATATTTCCGCTTTTATAGTTAGAGACTCTATTTTGTTGTAACGTTGGGGAAAATTTAAAAAATACAAGCATTAGAAAATATTCACTATTAACAGAAGATACATACTTATTTACTCTACTGAAGGCATGATATAGTATCTTGCCCAAACAAATCTACAGTTAAAAAATATTTATAACAGAATTTATTCATTTGTAACCATATAGCCTTTTGATGCATATGAATATGAAGAATACATTATTCCTTCCCATAGAAACTTTATTCTAGTCACCCAGAATATTTCCAGTTACCTCCCTCTGCAGACCCATGCCAAAAAACTGAATGCTACCTAGCAGCTGAAACCAGGAGAGCTAACTCAGAGATGATGGATACCTTATATCTATCCCCCTTGCTCCTTACTCTCCTCCAACTCCTCAGCACCAGATAATTGCTAACTTTTTTCCTCAGCTACCGAAATCTTCTTAATTTAATTACTATACATCCTAACTCTAGTTTACTGTTTGGTGACTCAAAGGTAATCAACTCATCAGCATTTGCTATGCCAGCCAGATCCTAACTTATTGCTTACCTGTTTGCACATTTGGCTACTAAAACATCTTATTCTTATGACAACTAATGCACTGATTGATTCTTGACACTTTTTTGACTTGGAACGAAAGTTAATCTTTTTTATTTGGAAAGGGGACATCTTAACCAATGGTCCCTTGCACAAAAATAAATAAAGGAAATAAACAGTAACAATAATAAAACGTTTCCTCAGCTCTTAGAAGAGATTAATAGACAAAACAAGTGATATAAATCATTTTGACGTCTATTCACCAGCACTTACGAAACACAGCTAAGTATTTTTGATGTATATGCAAAGTCTTCAGTGTGTAGGAAGACATTGTGTGCGTGCGTGCGTATTAGGTATAGAGAGAAAGACAGGCAGCAGTCTGGAACTGTGTGTATGGTGTTAACAATGTTAGATATATACCATTATTGACAGAACTTCCTATGATACAATGACTTTTTTAAAATGCTATTGATCTTAATCTTTATCAAGAGGAAGAGGAAACCAGGTACATATTTCACATGTGACAGTGCACACACATTTCAATACTTTTCCCAAACTTATTTTCTAAAGAGAAAAATAAGTCATTAACTCAATTTTATTTAGTAGATTATATTTAGTTCATAAGTCACTAATTGCTAAAGAAGGAATAGCTAACTCTATATAATAGACTATGTCGAAACTTCATTAGGCTTATGTAAATATCCACTGACAATGGACACTGGCTGGAACAGGCCATTGTGTGTGCTTCAGTGAGAAGCAAATTGTGATGGTTGCCAAGAGTAACTTAGCCTCAGCCGCAAGGCTGTGGACAGGCCAAAGCTGAGCAGCTGGGTAATGTGGGCCCACGATGTGCCTCAAACTATATGGTGGCCATTTATCGTTGAAACAAACAGAGAGGGCTATGTTCTTCCTACCACGGTCAGCCTCACTGCTGAATTTACATTAGGGCTGGCTTCTGTGCCATCTGTGCATGCAGCCTACACTGTATCTCTGAGGAATTGAAGAGGCATTATTTGAAAACCCGATTAAATAGCCAGGAAAAAGCAATCCATCATTTATAAGGGGGGAAATGTGAGACGGTCACAATGGTGTCCTGTCACGCTTTCAGATTTTTGTTCTCATTTTCTTTCACTTTCATTCTAATCTAGTGCCAACTATAATAAACACTGACCAAGAGTGTAGATTCTACTGACAACATTTTACCATCTAGATGGGAGAAGAATGAGTTATCAGGATTCTCTAAGGCTTGCCCTAGCTGGGAGGTAAATGATGTCTCTGCCTAGGGCAGCCTTGCTCTTTTACAGTCACACTGACCAGATGAGTCAGCGCCCAAGTGCAATGCAAGATAACACTAAAAAGGGGGGCCTGCTGGAATCAGAGCTTCCTGGCGCAAGTGAAGCTGAATATCAATAACTGCTTTATTGAATAAGATGAACTACTAAAATATTATTTTTCAAAGTTTATTTTCTCCCATCAGCCACTTTCCAACACAAGCTGTCAGATCTATTTCCTACTCCTGATAGCAGCTCGAGGGACACACACACACAAACACACACACACAGATACACACACATACATATACATACACAGATACACACACACACACACACACACACACACACACACACACACACACACACACACACCAATGAGATCTAAATCAAACATTAACAACCCAATGTTCAATTTAAAGTTTTCTCCCATGTCCCAGAGTAGGCCTGAGACCAGAAATGGGAATGGAGCGTAGGACTATCCATCTCCTGATTTTTCATTCTCCTGGATCTATTTTTGCCTCTCTGCTTAGGGCTTATCCAGGGTCAGGGAGGAGAGGATGGATTTGGAGGAAAGAGACAAAAGCTGTTTATCTCAGCTTGTGCTCTCAGTCCACAGTCATGGAAGGCATCTGCATGCCTCTGTTTTGTGGGGTAGCTCTGTGGGTTCTTCAGAGACCCCTCCACCTTAGGGCTCTCCTCACTAGAACCTTCCCTGAAGCAAGCAAAGCTCAGTCTGGCTCACCTCAGGCACCAGTTCCCCAGTTCAGCTCCACCCTGGGCACTGAACCTCTACCTAGTGTTTTGGTTGCAGTAGGATCAACAGGCAGGACCTCTTGGTCAAAGTCCTTTCAAGGTAACTTCAGCCCTGCTTTCTTCACATGAAACTCGTATCTTTGTTCTTCCCAAAGGTGGAAATAGAGCTTTTTCTCACAGTTACCTTCCCCTGCATTGTGGATGGCTCCAGACACCTTTCAGTCAGAATAAGTTGTCATTTCCCATTTTTGCAAGTAATCTCTAGTAAACACACACTCATATATGTGCATGTGCGCACACACACACAATCTGTTCAAGGGGTTTTCTTAGTATCTCCAAACTTGACACGTAGGGGAAAGAAAATACCATGACAACCTCCAATCCTAGGACTTGCAGCACTTCAGACAAAACCACATCCCTATGGGCAACCACAGGAGTGGACTGCTGGGCCTGTTTGGTCAGTGCCAACAAATCCTAAGGGAATGTATTTTATACCTTCTTTAGAAATACGGGATTGCTTATCTTACATTTTCCTCAGCTTTAGGGCATTAGCTGAAAATCAATGGTAACTAGAATTCCCTTGTTCTTGGGATTTGAGTAGCAGCCAGTATTAGCATAAATGTGGCCCTATTGTCAGTGCTAATGAGATGACGCTCAGGGCTCACATCAGAGACCCCAGTTTAGAGCCTCCTTTTCTCCTACTTACCCATGACTGTTTCTGCAGAGCTCAGCGTGCTCAGTCACACAAATGAAGCTGCTCTAACACTTTTAGCACATTAAACGGGGAGAAAAGAAGCCCATCAGAGAAATCGGTGATCTTGAACTAGGGTTAATTGTCCCTTTTAATTCCTAGATCCTTCCTTTAGTTCCTTTACTCATCTGGGGCTGTGGCCCTATGTTTGTTGGTTGGTTGGTTGGTTTGTTTTGATTGAGAAGAAAAGAGAAAGTCATCATCCTGAGCATTAGAAGAGTCTGAGAGTCTTCAGATAATTGGTTAGAGATGCACAAATTATAAGGCCTTGATAGCCACTTAAATGATAGAAAGCCAAAGAAAGACAACGTCTTCTATATTTCAGCTACTTTCTATTAAACCCACTGCCAGGAAAGATTAAGACAAAAGTGAGTTGTGTCAAGAAGAAAATTGGTCTAAGTGTTGAAATTAACATAATCAATAGATAATATGAAAATTTTTCATAGAAGGTATTAATATTTTAAAGTATTTTAATATAAATAATGTTTCAGTTCCTGCTTTAAAAAAGACTGAAAATTTGACTTTCTTTAGTGTTACAACATTTCAGAACAGTTAATCAGTTTGTTTGTTTTTTTCGTTGTTGCTGTTTTTGTTTTTGTTTTTCCTAATAGAAATTGTGTTATTATGGGAATATCATATGACGTGTCTAATATAGATTTATGCTAGTATTGAATACACCACCATATTAAACCTCCAAAAGACTACAAAATAAATAAAATTACATGATCAATTATTTAAAAAAGGACAGTTTACCAAAATCTGTTTTTAAAGGAGAAAAACATTTTTACATGTGAATGATTATCTCTATTTCTCTGCCAACTTCCATTGATTCAAGACTACATGTAAGTATATGTGTGTATGTATACATATATGTCCCTATATATATGTGTGTATATATATACATACATATAAATGTGTGTATATATGAAATACTGATGAAAAAGGCAGGCCACAAGAGAGGGGAGAAAGTAGTAATTTAGAGGTGGTTGTCTTGACAACCAGAAGCACTCACTGTTCATGATGACTGTATCTTATTGAATGGGGATATCATATATATATATGATATATCTATAGATATAGATATAGTTATAGATATAGATATACACATATGTATATGTATATGTATATGTATAACTATATCTATATCTATATCTATATACATATATAAAGAATGTATATGAAAAGAATATACCAATACACAAATGTCCACCTTGATTAAAAAGATAACCAAATATTTTCAAACTGACTTTGAGAGACAGGAAAAAGAATATGGATTTTACAAATGTAACCTGAATGATCATAACTACAGGCACAAAAGCAAAGCTGCCCTCAACTTACCAGGCTTCGGGACAATGAGCTGTGCACTGCTATGGGCATTTCCAGCCTCATTTTCAGCTACACATTGATAAAAGCCTTCATCTGACTTTACTACTCCAAGGATTCGTAAGTTGCTTCCTCCCTAGGGAGAAGAAAAAGCAAGGTGAGATATTTTAAAAAGCAAAAGACTCAAAGTGACAAAATAAACATAAACACATTTTAATAAAACTTCACAGAAGGAACAAAAAGGGAGGCTATGACCTCACAGACAGGTCCTATGTCACCTGAGAGATTTCAGAGATTCCCTATACTCCACTGCATCCATGCATATCAACTTAACCTACTTCTGCAATGAAAAATATATCACAAAAGTATACATTATCTTCAATTTCTAAATGAGCAGTAAACAGAAAACTCTTCTATTAGGTACGGAAGAATAAAGATTAACAATGACAAAAAAATCTCATCCTTTTACCTGCTATTGAAGGCAGCTCACGTTCAGTAGCTGCTGGAGGGGGGAGAAAAAACAGAAAAAGAAACAAAAACACCAATCTCTGCAGCTTCTAAAGGACAAGAAATATAGGCTGGATAGTTTCTTCCAGTGTTTATCAAGAAGAAATGTCTGAAAATTCTTTTACTCTTTTGGCGACTTGGTGGGGTGGTGGGTATGGTTGATATTTGATACCCATGTCATCTTATTATACGGCCAAATATTTCACCTTCAATAATCCATAAATTAAATACAGCAACATTAACTCCTATTTTATATAAATTAAACTACCATCTTTTTCAAGGATGGATGATAAAATAATCTGGAGATAGCATTTAATTATACTAACTCAGTTTATCTTAGATATTAGTCTAAGAATTAGTTCAGTAAGTGAGATGTGTTAAATCATTTCCCCTGAAGTCATTAAGAGATAAATATTACCTCATGGGGAATTCTTAATTGTTTTTAGTGTCTTGTAGTCAATTCTCAGCTGATGTAAAATTCTTAGATAAAGTCGACTAACTTCTAATTAACAATTCTCATATAAGTTACTATTTGTGCTAAGTGTTTCATGTGCGATGACAATGGCTCTAAAATTACTGGAACTACTGGGGAAATATTTTTAAGCACAATTTAATGCAAATACGGCTCATACCATACATTTTCTTTTCACCTTAAGTAAAGAAACATTTAAATAGGTTAGCTATAGTGATTCATGCAGGGAGAAATATTATTCAAACTGTAGAAAAACATAAATGTTATATTTTATCACGTGTCCTTAAGGGCACTCAACAATCTCCTTTATGTGCAAGTGGCATATATTTTCGGCACATACAACAAGTTGCCCCATGGCAGGCCATTTTTAATTCAGTGGTAGTGAAAATAGCATTGCACTTAAACTAATGGATTGGTGTGGCATTCAAAAGGTAAATTTTTCCCCTTTCTTACTCTATTCACAACCAGTTAAACAAATGCAACTAAAAGTGAAAAATGGTAAGTGGTGATAAAAATGGTAAAGATATGTTTTATGGATTTATCCCTTAAGAGCGCTTATAGTATGACATAACACATGCACAAAGAGATTATAAATGTTTCTAAAAGTTGAGTGATCATGGATGAAGAATGCACCACTAAGAGCCAGTGTAAGTCTCTGGAGAGGGCTCGTGACTAAACCCGCAGGGCACCTTGGCTCTAGTCCCATTCTGTGGGGAGAGCTGGTTTAGAAAACCACTCTTCATTGACAAGGTCACATCTGCATCTCAAGCAGAAGTCATGGACCTAAAATCTCCTTTAACTGTGAAGATCTTTGATATTTGGAAAGTGCTTTTCATATTTCTCATATGTCCATGTATGTGAACTCAGAACCTCCAATGCTAACTTACACCTAAAGGAGAGTTTTCATAGAGTGTTTTCAAGTAAGCAAAGTATTCTGCTGGTAACAGCAATAACAAATAATGACACAAATTGAGCATTCACAATGTACTTGGACAACAACATAATGAATAAATTATCATTATCTCTATTTTCCCCCACAAGGATAGGGACAGAGAGTTCACTGAAACTATTAATAGTAACTACAAGATGTATTGTTCTTAGCTTTAACTCTTTTCAGTGTTCAAAATTACAAAGCAATGTCAACTCAAGGTCTCATGGCTTCTCTACCACTGCCACTACCACCATCATTATCACCATTACCACTGCCCTTTTCTACTGCTAATGTAAGACCAGCTGGCCCTACCTGGAAAGGTAGCAAAGGAAAGCTGTCTGTATGATCAAAGTAAGACAATCATAACCATAAGTAGCACATCTTGAAAAAACTTTTTTATAATAAGTAAACGTCACAGAAGTAACAGATTCCTGGCTTCATATAGTCTAGAGTTAGGTTCTAAACTCTGTTCTCCCAAGAATCAGCAATGGGTATACTTGGAAAGATAGTCTTAGGTTCTCTATTTTTTCTTTGTATAAAACTTGTTTATAAAACAAGAGGGCTGGACCACTCCTTTTCAGCTCAAAAATTCTAAGTCTAGACATTCACTTGCTTTATTAGAATAATTTTCTTAACATGTCATAAAAACTCCCAACAGGAAACTTCTTCCCAGGAAAGAAAAACAACTGAAAATATAGGAGACAATAAATGGGATTGTAAAGCTAATATGAAAAAAGATAATTACCACTATCTGAAAATAATCACTAGGAATGACCACATCTCCATTCTTCATCCAATTCACAGTGGGCACAGGCTTTCCAGAGACTGCACATTCAAACTCAATATCCATGCTTTCATAGGCATAGAGGTTGGAAGGATGATTTAAAAACCATGGAGGAACTGTAAAGACAGAAAAAAAAAGTGAGTGGGTGGAGACATGAACTTGCATGTTAAGGTCTTCGCTGAATTAGAAAGACTGCTCTGGGATAGAAAGTGTTTGTAATTCAAATAATTCCTATAAATCCTTACTTTATTATATAGGAACTACTGTAGAACATATCTATTTCCCACTCCCCGCCCCCCAATACAGTTAAATAGTTGGAGTTAATGGTGTTTTGCCACAAGAAGAAAAAAAAAAAAACACTTTTGGGGAAAAATATTACACATAATAAATAAACATTCTCAATATCCAATTATTTGTATCCAATTGAGCTAAAGGACACTGAAGTGTACATAAAGCTATGAAAACTATGCTGATAAAGTAAATAAAGGGAAGCCAAAAGACTGAGACAACCCAGAGTATAAGATAAGAAAGCTTAGGATACCTGTAATTCTAGAGTTTCATTAGGATTTATTTAATGTGATGAACTCATTCCCCATTGAAACTGGCTGTGGTGGTAGGGCACAAAAAAATGACTGTCATCTTTACCATGGACACATTTCTATTGTCTTAGCAATCATCTATTGTAGTGTATTACTATACTGTATTATTATTTTCTCACCACTGAATGTGATATACTAATTTAATTTAATGTTGGAATTACCATAACACTATAGCTACTCTATGACAAAAATTTGCAATTGAAAGCAAAATTATAAATATAACACACCTTTGCTAATGAATTTCCCAGGCTTGGTCCCTCAAAACCCTGCCTAGGAATCTTAAAGTGATGTCAGATTTGAATATTCATATTGCCTGAGACCCAGGTTAAATTCACAGTGAAGGAGCAACCTTCATATCCTTTTCACATAAGACACAGATATGCATTTTGAGTAGATGGTATTTTTTGTCACTGTTGCTATTACGCTCAATGAGTAAGGGAGTACTCACTTTTGCTCCTTTGAGTACCTCTACTCCTCTCTCTCACCCTTTTCTTAACTTCCTGATTTTCAACTAAATTTGGTCCTCTAGTACTAAACAACTTTTAAATTCTCTAGTCTTTCACAGTAGAAAATTGATTTATATGACTCAGCTGGGATATATTAATATTCGCTGACTAAAGACATGAAAAAGAATATATCTGAGAGCTTTTCTAAAGAGAACGTGCCCCCATTGTATACAGGCTAAAATTATTTATTTATAATTGATAATAATATTAGCATGAGATTGTTTTATTCCTTTGCCAAATTCACTGACAATGCTCTGAAAGACAACAGAAGTATTTATTGAATGCCTCTGAACAAATATATGTTGTTTCACTTGGCTTTTGTTCTCAATTTTATCACATATTTTGATCAAGTGTTCATTTACTAGCCAATATTTATTGAGAGTTGACCACACATAATTTATTATATTCACAATTTTCCAAGGCAGGCTCTATAATTCCCATTTTACAAAGAAACTAAGGTACAAGGTGTTTAAGGAACTTTCTCTAAATCATACAGCTGTAGACTGTGGAGCCAGACAGGCTGACTCTCCTGTCTACATTCTGAACTACCATGTAATAACCATCTCTTTTACTGCTTGAAAATTCCAGTGGTAGGATCTCAGTACCTTTCCCAGGCCCTCAGAAATAATGAAGATAAGCAATTCAAGCCATTAACCCATTTCCCAGTTTGCCTTGAGAATACTCACTGGCAGTGCTTGCAGCTGCCACATTTACCCCCAGAGAACTCACGGATTACAGTTCTAACCTTAACCCCAAAGGTTGCCATGAAACATCTCGCTTTTCTTATTTTTTCACATACTGATATTCTTTGGAAACAAGTGACACCATTATATTTATTGCTTTCTGTTTTTAATAGTGGTATTTCCATTTACAAAATGTAGTAATTCTTGATCACTGAAAATGTCAAATCTTAGAAAACATAGCATTCCTATGCATGATATTAAATTAACACCAGCAGTGAACCACACTTTTTTATTTTTCCTAAAAAGAAATCACCATGTTGTTGAGACTTCTAGTCAAGGTGATGGAGTAGGTAAATGCTGTGATTGCCTCCTCTCACAACCACATCAGAAGTACAACTAAACTATAGAACAAACATTATTGAGAATCACCTGAAGTTTAGCGGAATAGAAGTCCAACAACAGAGGATATACAGAAGCCACCTCATGACTGATATGAGAAGTGGAGATGCAGAATGGCCTGGTCTCACACTTGACTGTGGTAGTTAAAAATCAGGAGGGATATCTTGGCTATGAAGGTTCCCCTGGAGGGGTCCCAGCCCCATACCAGGATCCCCAGCCCAGGGTTCCAGAATGAGGGAGAGAACCACAACTTCTGGCTGTGAAAAACAGAGGGGATTGTGGCTGAATGAGACAGAGGGTGGCTGGAGTTGCAGACATTCCTCTTAAAGGGTCCACATGCAGACTTACTCACTGAGGGACCCACTCGTTCTGAGCTCCAGCACTGGGACAGCTGCTCAAAAAGTACCAGGGAAACACAGGAAGGAAGTGAGTTGCCTGGCTTCAGGGTGAGGGCTGGAGGGGCGAGGGCTGGAGGAGCAGCTTTTATCCAGACAGAAGTGCTGGCAGAATCCACTGCCTTTCGTTGAGACTCCTGCCCCCTACCTGGCACGAAGACACAGATGGCTGCCCTATCTGAGCTCCATCAATGTAGCTAACACTGGTTGCCCCTCCCTGGTGATTTCTGCATGCCCTGCCCCACCCAACATGTGGGCCCACCCAAGTCACATTCAGTGGCTTTTCCATACAAATGGCCTGTCTTCACTCATGCTACAGACTTTCCTAAAATCTCTCAAAGGTCTACAAAACCAAACAAGCAGCATCTTCTCTCCACATACCCTGTACCTCTTACTGAATAGCCTTAACCCTGGCACTGGTGGCATCTGGCCTCAGTTCATATGTTGGCCTCTCAGGGCACCTCCAAGCCCAGTGTGTGTGGTAGTCATCTGCACATTGCTTGGTGGCTCATGCTAGGTGGCCCTGGGAAGGGCATAGACTGCTGCTGAACTTGGCTAGGATCAGGGTCCCTTCCAGGTGGCTCTGAGGCCAGCACGCCCAGTGGCCAGCTTTAACCAAGCCAGAGCACCACCTGGGACTGTATACAAGGATGACATACCCATACGGCAGATTGGGAAGGCATCAGAGTCCTGCTAAAGTGAATCCTGTTCCATAGGGTCAGCCTCTGCAAAACAGCTCCTCCACTATACACTGGCCAGTCCTCATGACCACTCAGCCTGTGGGTCAGTTTCTCCCATTGATGTGTAAACAGCCAACAAGGCTCAACTACAACAGTAGGGGGCACACACATTCTGTACAAGGGATGTACCTGGAGGACCCTGCTCAGGGGACCAGAGAGACTGTGCCACGGGGCCCTACAGGATACTTACTACATAAAGCCACTCTACTAAGACCAGGAGCCCTCCCTAATACATAGAAATAAACAAAGAGAGATGGCTAAAATGGGACAAATGAACAAGTCTCAAATGAAGAAGAGAAAAAAGCTTCAGAAAATGAACTAAACAAAATGTAGACAAGCAATCTACCAGATGCAGAGTTCAAAATACTGGTTATAATGATGGTCAGTGAGCTTAGGGGACAAGTAGGTGAGCTCGGTGGAAACTTAAAGAGATAGAAAACAAAAATGGAGATAGAAAACGTAAAAAAGAACCAGTCAGAAATAAAAAATACAATAACTGAAATGAAGAATACATTCGAGGAAATCAAGGGTAGATTAGACAAAGCAGAGGATTGAATCAGCGATTTAGAAAATAAGTTAGCAAAAAACACACAATTATACCAGAAAAAAGAAAAAAAAATCTAAAAAAAAAAGAGGATAGTTTAAGGGGTCTCTGGGACAGCACCAAACATACCAACATTCACATCATAGGGGTACCAGAAGGAGGAGAGAGAGAGCAAGGAATTAAAAACCTATATGAAGAAATAATGCCCCAAAACTTCCCTAACCTGGCAAAGGAAATAGAAATACAAGCCCAGGAAGTATAGGGAGTCTCCAAGAAGCAGAACCCAAAGAGGCCTACACCAAGAAACATCATTATTAAAATGCCAAAGGTGAAAGAGAGAATCTTAAAAGCAGAAAAAGAAAAGCAATTAGTTACCCACAAGGGAGCTCCCATAAGACCATCAGCTGATTTCTCAATAGAAACTTTGAAGGCCAGAGGTACTGGCACAAAATATTCAAAGTAATGAAAACCAAGGACCTACAACTAAGATTACTGTACCCAGCAGTTATCATTTAGAATCAAAGGATGGATAAAGAGCTTCCCAGACAAAAGAAAGCTAAAGGGGTTCATCAACACAAAACCAGTATTACAAGAAATGTTAGAAGACCTTCTTTAAGAAGAAAAAAAAAGATAAAAACATATGAATAATAAAATGACAATAATTACATATCCATCAACACTTACTTCAAATTTAAAAGGATTAAATACTCCAATCAAAAGATAGCATGGCTGAATGGATAAGAAAACAAAACTGCCTATAAGAGACTCACTTCACATTGAAAGATACATGCAGACTAAAAGTAAAGGGATGGAAAAGATAGTCATGAAAACAGAAACGAAATAAATCTGGGATAGCAATACTAGTATCTGACTCAATAGACTTTAAAATAAAGCCTATAACAAGAGACAAAGAAGGACCCAGTAATACCACTTCTGGGTATTTATCCGAACAAACCCAAAATACTACTTTGAAGGGACGTGCACAGCCATATATTCATTGCAGCATTATTTACAACAGCCAAAATATGAAGGCAACCTGGGTGTCCACCAATGGTTGAGTGGATAAAGCAGAGGTGGTACATGTATACAATGGAACATTATTCAGCCATAAAAACCTAAAAAAAAAAATCTTGCCATCTGCAACAACATGGATGGACCTAGAAGATATTGTACTGAGTGGACTAAGTCAGAGAAAGACAAATGACATATGATTTCACATACATGTGGAATCTGAAGAACAAAATAAACAAATGAATAGAAACAAACTCAGATACAGAGAACAAAGTGATGGTTTCCTGATGGGAGGGAGTTTGGGGAGTGGGTGAAAGAGGAGAAGGGTTGAGGAACTACAAACTGGTACTCACAAAAGTCATGGGGATGTAAAGTGCAGCTTAGAGAATATAATCGATAATATTGTAATAACTATGTATGGTGTCAGATGGGTACTAGATTTATTGGGGTGATCACATAACATATAAATGTCTAATCACTGTGTTGTGCACTTGAAACTAATATAATATTGAATGCCAAATGTAACTAAAAAATAAAAACTATACATTTAAAAAAATAACACCACGTTGTCTAATCTTGCTCTCTCTTTAAGTCTTTTCCTGTTGTCATGAACACTGCCTGAGTCTACCCATCCTCACTGTTCATTTTTATTGGAATTCTTGGAGTCATTTATGCCTGTATCAGAGTTTCAAAATTTTAGTGACATCCATTAGTGAATCTTGAAATTACTTTATGGGGTTGAGACCAAACTTAAAAAAAAAAAAAATATATATATATATATATATATATATGTATTTAAATATATGCATACATATATACGTGCATGTCTGAGTGTGTGTGTGTGTGTGTGTGTGTGTGTGTGTGTGTGTGTGTGTGCATAGAAAGAGAGAGGGAGGGAGAGGGAGAAGGAGAGAAAATAATATCACAAATTGGAAATGGGTCTGTATCTCATGGTTTCTGAAAATACACTGCCTACCTTGGGAAATTTCACCAGTCATTAGCAGTCTGTGTGGTAAGGACAAAGGCAAATGATTTCTCTTTATATATCAATGTCTACTGCAGTGGCTTACTCTCAGCACATGCTCAACAGAAAACTGTAATTGATGCTCAAAAGAACTCAAGCAATAAAATGTATATTTTTATCCTCTGCTGTGGTCGTTATTGGTATAAGATGACGAGGAAGTCTTTAAACAATGTCATAGAAACCATGTATCTGCAAAATAATATTATTTTATTGTCTTGGAAAATAAAACCTCTATGAATGGCAAAAAATTAAAGAGCAAAAAATGATGTAGCATGGCTAGCTGGAGAAAAGACTGGGTATTTCTTATTTTGGATAGCTTCCAGGAACAATTCTTAAAGCTCTTCTCTGAGTAAAAAGAATTAAAATACTTACAAGACTTGAGAGAGGGTCTTGAAAATGCCTATATAGCCCAGGAATGGATTAGAAATTAGGTAAAAGCTTTGGAACTTTGCTTTTAAATAATACATAGCCAAATTGCTACCTACTTTTCTGAACTTACCATCTGAATTTTTACATCCTACATCTCAATTTAGCGATCACATATGGCCCTTTTCTAATCCCAAATCTTTATTCAATTTTCTAATCCTAAACTGTTTTCAAGTTCATCTTGAGTATAGACATCCTAACTATCCTTCATGAATCCACTTCTCCAAAAAGGACATCTTGTTGTTTTTTTTTTTCTTGTAAAATTTTCTCTCCTTTTAGAAGCCCTGCAGTGCTTATTTTATCAGTTTAATGGCACTCGACGTGGTTTCTTAGCATTCGTTTGTAACTCCTACAGGAAGAGGCTCTACCATGTGAACGGGAATTCAACACATTGCTTAATATAATTTTTATCATTACTCTATTCTGAGAGAGTGGACAAATACAGTTTACCCAGGTATCCTCTTCTTTTTTGATTTTGTCTATTCTGTGACGAATAGACTAGCATCTATTCATCCCACTTTATGATTGCTTCCCAGCATTCAGGACCAAAGTATAATAATCATGTTATACCTTTCACAACTCTGGAGCGCTATATTCTCACTACAAACTGAAACTGGAACTAAATAATAAATATGACTTATCAATGGCTATGGATACATTTCCTCAGCATTTTTCTGATTATGGATCCCTGCCTGAAATTACATTTATTAGATGATATAACTTCTATTTATTCTCTAAGAGGCAACTCAAATACACCTTCTTTTTTGAAATTCTGTCTTTCATGAGACTGATAATGGATTTTCCTGCTTCTTGCCATGCCCTTCTCTGTGTCCAAATTTTATACCACTTACTATTGTAAGATATCTCTCACATATATCATTATTTACCAACTAGAATATGATGGGGCTGGAAACATATGCTTTTTCTTTTAATTCCCTTTGAATATTACATAGTTTCCCCTCTGTTCCACTCTGGTGAAGAAATAATTTCATTACTTTAAACTATTCTTAATGACAATAAAAATGAAGTTTCATGAATTTTCAAGTTTGTCACATTGTTTCATTTACATAGTATTAATTCATTTCAGAAAGTTCCTTAACAAGTGTATATAACACTACAACAATCATAGGCAAAATGTTGATTTTGTTATACTATCTCTTTATATAAAATAAAATTCATGACTGGAAATAAGTTATCCACATTTCCATCAGATCTTGGTTTCTCAAGATCTTCTCAAATAATTATAGTACATGTATAGATATCTTTTTTTTGGTAGCTGAGAAAAGAAGGAATGACTAATAAGCAACAAAAATATAAAAAATAATTCTGTTCTTGAAAGTACTTATACTTCAAAATGACTAATAGATGAGGTATCCTTCTATACTACAATTATTAGAGTTGTACAACTAAACCTTAAATTTGAGCAAATGTTTATTCTAAAGTTATTTATTTTAAAGAGGCTTCTATGTTATGCCTGATCACTTGAATTTTTTAGAGAAAAATTTCTTCTGTAGTTTTCCCCCAAAGTCATCACCAACAATCTAAATAGTGTTACAGGTTTTATTTCACACAATAGATGCCTCATACATATTTTTAGTAATGTCCCATATTACTCTCTGATCTTATTTAGACTTGTCTTTTTACTTTTACATAAGTTATTTAGCTATTCTTTTCCATTTATTTAGGTATGTAACAAATGTGCACCAATTTTACAATATGGCTCTAATACACATAATTAATACTCTGTTTTACCTTGTATTTGAGAAGATTCTACACATTCCAAAGATTTACCACAGCTCTTTGAAATTGTAAAGAATGGACGTTTAAAATCATGCAGATGGTTTAAATGAATAATAGGCAGCACAAATCACTATGGTGAACGATAAAAAAGAATCAAGAAGAGATGGGTGAGATTTTATTGGGAGGAATACAAAAATTGCATGATCTTTGAGTGACTGCATTTCTACCTTGAGAACAGTGGAGGGCCATCTAGTTTCCCTGAAGCAGAACATCTTTCTCTAACTCTCTAGGCCTTTAGTTAATTTGTTATTGAAATAGTGAACATAAGTCCATTAGTCTTCTCTTAAATGCAAATATCTGAAGAGACTGGCAATACCAAATGTCTAAAATATGTTTGTTGCCAAATATGGCTCCCTCTTTATATCCAAAACAAATAGGTATCGTAATTACATCAGCAGATAATTTTACTTTAAGGACCTAGAGTTTCACATGTAATCATATTCAGGTTACTACAGAGGAAGCCATCTGACCTTGAATGTACATTTAGAGATAACATATCATAGGATGGAAAATATTCTATATAAATTAGGCTTCTATGTTAAACATACCTCAAGCAAATCCTAGTTTTATGGAATAATGTTTTTAATGGACTGTTCAATCTATAGATTAAAAATTGCTTTTTCACCTCATAGCTTCAATTCTTTCTGCATCAATTTTTGCTGCCAAAGTAACTTTCTTTCAGCTAAGTTGATCGTTAAGTGCATAATCCTCCTCCTCCTTTTTTTGCAAGGTGCTGTGTGATGTATCTCTCCTCACTCCAACAGCCTTTCCAGGCCTATTCTTATATGACAAATAACTTGAAATCTGCTGAATATTTCTCTCTAGTTCGCTCTGTCCTACCTACATATCTGTCCTCTTCCATAGGACTGGTTGTTGAGATTTGCATTTTATTCTCTATTTAAATTGTCTCTCACACATATCTGTCTATATTCTCCTAAAAAATTAGATTGGGTTAAGTTGGGTTCTACTCTGAAATGACTAGAATATATTCCACATTGGAAATAAAAGCACATCTGAGTTTTGTTTGATTAATATTGACTGGGGCTCCTATTGTTCTGGGAAAAAATGGTTTTTAAGCTATGGATTTTATTCTTAGTATTTTCTATTCAAAGAGGTGTTTCAATCTAGTCTGTCAATGACTGTTTCCAGACACAGACAGACAGACAGATAGACAGACAGAGGTGTTGTTTGGGTACTCTTTACACCTGCCAGAGTGTACACTTCTTTCTTTTCCTGACATATTGGTAAGGCTAAGTAGTAAATGTATCATTATGAAAACTATATGACAGAAATGCAGGTGACTCAAGAGCAATTCATCCCATTGTGACATCAATCTGAATGTGAATCTACTAAGCTATTAACTTCTTAAGGACAGGGACTGCCTTATCTATCTTTGTATCCTCAAGGCCAAGCAGGGGATAGGTGCTAATAAATATTTATTAGATAAACAAGCATGGATGTGGTTCAGTCTTCATAGGCCTAACCCTTGGCATTAAGTCATTTTCTGACTGCAAATCAGTAACGGCTGTGAAAAAACTAGAGGAAGAATACATTTAACACAGAAGGATATACATTGTTCCTAAAATTAATATTAATTACAATAATAGACTTTAGAAGCATTAAACTATAAGCTCTTCTTGTATAATTGGCAAAGATATATTAATTAGAAAAATAAATTTAGACCTTTTGATTTTATTTTCTACACCCCATTAATAATTCTTACTGTGAATACAATATATCAAAATCAAATAAACAACAACAAAAAAAACTGTTCCTCCTATCTAAAATTTCTCATCTATGTTCTATGGGGATAAAGAATATTTGATCTTCGACCTTTAGAGTCCTTCATATATGCTTACAACTGATTTTAGGTCTCCCCTCACAATTGTGTTTATCCAGACAAATAATCCCACTAGCCTTCCTCAGTTCCAGCTCTTCCTATAAACAGGGTTGCTTCTTTCTAAATTTGGACCAAGCTTTTTCTCTCTTTAATTGTGGAGCCTAGTACCAAGTTGAGAGAACAGTGCTGTGAGGCTCAAACCAATGATAAAAACTGTAGAAGGATTATCTCAAGGTCCTCATTCTATATATATACTGATGTTATTGCCATGTCTTTGGAAACTTGATTTGTGTGCTATCAGTGGCCTTCAGTACTTATCGGCAATTCTCCAACAATTCTTTCTGTGTATGTATGTACATGTATAAGCCCATATGTTTTTTATATATTTCTATATATTCATATATGTTTGTTTCCTATGTGCTGCTGTGTAAACTATTTAATCACACAGAATACCTCTATTTAAAACATCATGTAAATACACAGACACATAAAAATATACATCTATACATGTACAATTTAGAAACACATTTTTTGTCCAGTTTTCAATTTGAGCCATGAAGGAAATGAAAATATGTTAAAAACAAGATAAAAATGTTAACTCACATGTATTGTATGATAACAGAAGAAATAATTACATAAAAGAACTTATCCAGTTTCTAACACTGCATACTGACAGACATTTGAGAGAGATTCTTTTCTCTTAGTCAAATGTTTTCTAGCATGCACACTTGGTGTTTGAGGTAAAAGATGTGACTATTCTAAAAGTCTAAAAAAATGTTTCTGTCATGCATGAGAGCTATTTTTCATGTATTTTTAAATGCACATTGAAGAGTTACAGTAACTTACAGTAGAAAATTCACTTTTTGAATTTCTTGTTAATAGTAGATATTTTATAGGGGAATCGTTCAGCATATCATGAACTGAGAAGATAATGAATTCTAACACGTAACCAATTTCCCTCCCCCAATACCTAGTAAAATAAAAGGTCTCTCTCTCTCTCTCTCTCTCTCTCTCTCTCTCTCTCTCTCTCTCTCTCTCTCTCACACACACACACACACACACACACACACACACACACACACATCAACTACAGCAACAAAAGAAAAGAAAGCACAATTGCAAAAAAAAAAAAAAAAAAGATCAGAACAGACATTTCTAAAGTAGACCAGAAAGGCATGGTAGGATTTAGTTCTCTATCTGTCCTTAAACCAGAAATTGCCCTGGAGTTTGGGGAAAAGGCTAAGTAATCTCAGCAATACTGCCAAACTTGAAGTGAAGCAAAAACTATGACTAGCCTTATGTTTTTCCTTTTCTGAGTGAGGAGAAGGTGTAGTGGTTGTTGAGAAGACACACAGAATATGAGGCTGACCAAGCTGAAGGCTCTGGGGCTACAAAGGAAATCTGAGGACACGTCCATCCCATATGGAAGGGAAGAGGAGACAGCACCAGCCAGTAAAGCTGAGTGTTCTCAAAAGGTTGAATGCTGCTTCAACTGAACTCATTCTCATTCCCTGACCATTCCTGCTGGTTATTAAAAAATGCGTTAACCTGAAATATGCAGCCTTCAAACAGGAGACCAAGGGGTCTCAGGACGGGTGATAAATAAGTCTAGAGGTAAATTCTACTACATTAGAGTAAACAGTGTCTGGACAGAGCCACTCACACTTAAGCAAAATAAAAGATATACATGGAAAATATGGAAATATACTATAGTCAATGAGGGAGGGGGTGGGAGAAGGGAAGGAGAGAGGAAAACAAAGCACTCAATTCAGAAGAAAATGTAAGGGTAAAATGGAAGGAAATTCCTCAAGTTGTTTCACACAATGAATTCATTTAATATAAAAATAAATTCAATAAAACTAGAGGTCAAAGACTAGGAGATAAAATAACAGAATAAAATGAAAAGGGAGGTAGTAGGCCTAAGGAAACAAATCAAAGACAAAAAAACAACATAATTAGAGAGTCAATACATAAATTAGAAAGCACAAGTAACATAATTGACACCACTAAAAATCAAATTACCAACACAGAGGCAACTTGAGATAATCAGTGAGTGTAGATGAAAAAGGCAAAGGAACTAAAGTAATTAGGGCAAAGCTTGCACAGAAAAAAGGCAAGCAAAGATGATCCAATATTAAGATAACTGGCATTCTTGATGTAGCAAGCCTACATGGGAACAGAATATACAAAGATAAAATAGTAGGAATTTTCCCTGAAAAACAAATCTACATTTCCATATTGCAATATTATACCATGTTCCTGGGGAAATGAATATATAATTCTTAATAGTGGAACATATCATATTTGAACTTTTAAATCCGGAAAATAAAGAATTATTTGAACATCCAGACAGAAAAATCAAAAGATATCTATGAAGGATAAGGGTGAATCGGATTCCTATATAGTGCAATCCAATACCAGAACACAATGAAGCAATATTATCTAAAAATATTATACATGATTGTTTATATATAAAGCCACATCCTCATTTATTAAACTGCTGAGAAAATATAGTACTTGTGAAGTAAATCTAAGAATAAAATTCAAGCAAATAATAGTGCCATCAAAAAAAAAATTTAGGCATTGTGATAAGAGGACTGATGATAAGTATATAATACATTTCTATACAGAAATAAAAGTAAACGTAATGAAAATAATGGTTACTGAAAATAACTCAATTGTTATAAACCTGAATAAGATATAAGTAATACTATAATTACCAAAATCAGAAGGTGGGAAAATGAGAGAATGAATGAGAATGGAATTATGCCCTCAAATAAAACATAAACTTAAAAAGATTAAAAACAGTAATAATAGCATGATCAAATTGTTATAAACATTTCTCTCTATCCAACTACTTATGTAGGATGTATAGAATACAGAGTTTTGGCAGACTTTTAATTCACATGGATTATTTTTTAAAAATTAATGATTTTTCTAAAACAATTAAAAAAAGACTCTGGAAGGAAATATTCTAAGATGTCATAGTGGTTATGGAAGCATGAATATATTTCTTTTCCTTTTTTGTATTTTTAAAATTTCCAATGATTAATAAGATATTAACTAAAAATCTACCTTCTGGAAAGTCTCAACACTCTAGCTTTAAATAGAAGAACCTACTGGAAATTCTAAGAGTTTGTATAAAGAGTACATAGATATAAATATCAGGTAAACATGTTTATCTTCATTTTCTTTTTCTTTTTCTTTTATTATACTTTTCTACTGGGGCTTAGAAGAACTTCGGAAACTTAGAAAAACCCTTAAAGGGGAGTGTGGAGGAAAGAGCAACACAAAGTTTTCTACATCAAATTTGATGGAGGGAGACTATATACAGGATGACCTGGGAAAACCACTACATGAGAAAAAGGAGAGTCAGAAACTCTGACTCTTAGTTCTGACTCTACTGTAGGGCAGATTGTAAACAATGATCGACTAACTGAACTTTTCTTACTTCAAAAGTTTTTCTTACTTTGAAAATTTATACTGAACCTCCATATTAACTTAAAACCGCATGAAAATATTCTCTGCTGCTCACATAAAGTCCCAACCTTCTTTCTAGGTTTAAAATTCTGAGTCTAACATGTGACTATATATGGCTAGTCCAACGCTGTTCTGTATGAACAGTTTAAACAGAATTGATTTAGAAAAATAAGCGGGGGTGGGGGGATAAAATTGTCAGTTTTCTTTTTATTGCGCCATTAAAATAATATTTAGCTAGTATTAATTCATTGCTTAAAATAATAAATACCATCCTAAGCATCTCATAAAAATCAGAAAGTGATTCAAAGACAGATCAAGTTAATTAGTTCAACGCCCTGAGGCAAAATGACAGTATTTCTCTCATACTACACAAATGATTTACTTTTAAGATTACTTGGTGAAAGATTACTTCTGACATTGATTATAGTCCAATTTTTAGATTCTTTTTCATTCCTGGATTTTTACCTCAAGAAACCTTAGCTATCACCTTACAGATAAGACCAATCTCCATAATAATTTCACTGCTTTACAAGTGTGAATTTCAGAAAGCATGGAAAAGGAGAGTGAGTGTGAGTGTGTGTGCATGTGAGTGTGCACATGCATGTTAAGATTTATAAAATTCCACCACAGAGACAACTCATTTATAAACTCTAATGGCTTCTTATATAGTAAATGGAAATGGTGTTTGGGGCATTTTGCTTAATATTTAAAAATCACGAAGGAATGCTTATAAAATTTGTGTGTAATTCAAAGTGATAAGTTGGATTTAAAAAATCAGATTTCATAAAATTTATTTTGTTGGAAAAAATTAGTATCAAAAATTTTAAATGTAATGTATTAAGAGTTAATGACAAAGGCATGCATTAGATTAAAAAGAGCAAAATTTACTACATATTTGACAGAAATTTATATGAAGAGATTTAGAAATTTGTGTTGGCTGCCCTGGGTCTTACACTTTAGAGGACCCTATCATAATGTCATAAATAGCTATATGAATGCTTGTGTGCATGTATGTGTGCGTGCATGCATCCTGTGTGTATAAGGAATATATGGCCTCCTTTATCATCTGTGATCCAGTAGTCAGTCCTGGCACAGAACAGTGTGTGAACTTAAACATTCACTCCTATGACTAACACTCTTCAAACCTCAGGGAAAAACTTCTGCATCTCTTCTCCTATACTCATCAAACACAAGGGGCAAAATGCAAGGCTAACTAAGAAGTACTATATTCTTACATTTTAGTCCTTGCATTTTATGGTGAAATCTTTTTTTAATAGTAACTTTTTTATTTTCGATTATAATTGGTATACAGTATTATACTAGTTTCAGGTGTACAATATAGTGATTAGACATTTCTATAACTTGCGAAGTATCACCCCATTAAGACTAGTACCCAACAGATGCCATAGCTAGCTATTAAAATATTATTGAGTATATTCCTGATGCTGTACTCTATATCCCCATGACTATTTTGTAACTACCAGTTTGTACTTCTTAATCCCTTCACCTTTCTCACCCACCTCCCCCTAATCCCTTCCCAACTGGCAACCCTCAACATGTTCTCTGTATCTATGAGTTTGTTTCTGTTTTATGTTCATTTTGCTTTTTAGATTTCACATGTAAGTGAAATCACATGGCATTTGTCTTTTTCTGTCCAAATTACTCCACTCAGTACAAGACCCTCTAGGTCCATCCATATTGTTGCAGATGGCAAAATTTGTTTCATTATTTTTTAAGTTTTTTAATGGCCGAATAACAGTCCATTGTATACATGTACTACCTCGTCTTTATCCATTCATCCATTGATAGACACCCAGGTTACTTTCATATCTTGGCTACCATAAATAATGCTGCAATGAATATATGGATGCATGTGCCCCTTCAAAGTAATATTTTGGGTTTGTTTAGATAAACACCCAGAAGTGGGATTTATTGGGTCCTTCTTTATCTCTTGTTATAGGCTTTGTTTTAAAGTTTATTTTGTCTGGAATAAGTATTGCTACTTCAGATTTTTCTTCATCTCCATTTTCATGAATACCCTTTTTCCATCCCTTTACTGTCAGTCTCTCTGTGCCTTTCAATGTAAACTGAGTCTCTTGTAGGTAGCATATATTAAGGTCTTATTTTTGTATCCATTCAGCCATGATATCTTTTGATTGGAATATTTAATCCTTTTTAGTTTGAAGTAATTGTTGATGGATATGCAGTTATTGCCATTTTATTATTAATATTTTTTATCTTTTTTTTTCTTCTTTTTAAAGAAGTTCCTCTAAAATTTCTTGTAATACTGGTTTGGTGTTGATGAACTCCTTTAGTTTTCTCTTGTCCGGAAAACTCTTTATCTGTCCTCTGATTCTAAATGATAGCTTTGCTGGGTAATCTTGGTTGTAGGTCCCTGGTTTTTAGTACTTCAAATATTTTGTGCCAGTCCCTCCTGGCCTTCAAATTTTCTGTTGAAAAATCAGTTGATAGTCTTATGAGAGCTACCCTGTAGGTAACTAATTGCTTTTCTCTTATTGCTCTTAAGAGTCTCTCTTATCTTTAACCTTTGACATTTTAACTATGATGTTTCTTGGTATGAGTCTCTTTAGATTTATGGTAAAATCATACAAACCAAAGCTCATTGGAAAATAGTTGGAAAGAAAAGCTCGAAGAAACAGTTTATGTAATTCTTCACATTTTGCAGGATTCTTCCCATCCCTTTTCATTCCTCAAGGTAGTTGCATAATTTTACTTACCATATGACTCATCAATTAAAAGCAAGCTGATAAGAAAACTTATAATCCATTCATTGATTCTGATTAAAACCGTATGTGCTTCTCTTAAGCTTCTAAAAATTCCTTGGCATATTTTCATACTTGTCTTTAATATTTACCTCATGTTTGATATTGTATATACATTTAATTCTTGTCCATATGCCAAACAGAAGCAGTCATATAAATCAAAACAAGCCTTTACTTTGTGACTAACCATGCATATTTATAAACAGCTTCAAACATCTATCTATATTCTATATCCGTATATATGCCCTTGAATGCTTTGATATTCATTG
Organism: Eidolon dupreanum; assembly: GCA_028627145.1. Taxonomy (NCBI): domain Eukaryota; kingdom Metazoa; phylum Chordata; class Mammalia; order Chiroptera; family Pteropodidae; genus Eidolon; species Eidolon dupreanum. The sequence continues at coordinate 75,272,584 of CM053504.1, read as the reverse complement.
ATACGACTACAACAAAAATGCAACCTAAAACATGAACATTCTTTCTGTTTTTCTATACATATAAATTTAAAGCTGACTCAAAATTTCTATATTGTGGTGTATGGCCATGCCACCCTGAACAAGCATGATCCTATCTGATCTTGGAAGCTAAGCAGGGTTGAGCCTGGTTAGTACTTGGATGGAAAACTACCTAGAAAGACCAGGTGCTGCAGATGTAAAAAAAAAAAAAAAAAATCTATATTGTGAAAAGAAAAATAAATTTACCAAATTACAAGTCAAGTTAAAAGTTACATAAAGAAGATGTTTTTGTTTGTTCATTTTTGCTTTTTCAATAAATCTGAACTTTGGGTAGGATAGAAATATAGGTTGTGAGCACTTTTAGGATAAGACTGTTTTGCCTACTTAGTTATTACTTTGTATCCTAAAACATAACATGTTGAACAAATGCTGATGTGATTTATTAATTGATGGGAGCTATAAAATATCTGAAAGATCTAGTCCATATCCTTTATCTTACAGATATAGAAATTAAGGATAACTGGCATTTCTATGACATCACATAGCTCATAAATATCAAAAGCAATATTAGAACCCAAGCTTCCTGAATTCCAACCAATGGTCTTTGCTCTTTATCAAACAACTTTTACAAATACATATTGAGTACATTATTGATGTATTTTAATGGCCTATATAATCACTTCATGATTCCTGGACAAGGAAAATGTTAATTTTCCCTTTTTTTTGCAAACTAAGATAGGGACTATCTTGTTTTTGCCTTATACAACAAGCAAATGTGGAAGGCAAAATGGTATCAACTCCAAATTCTCCTCTGACATGTTTATTAGATGCTTCCCAGCAATCTTATTGTTGTTTCTATATATGGTTCTTTTTCTCAAATGCAATTTCTTTTAATTAATTCTTCAATATATCTTGATATGAATAGGCAAGAATAATAAATACTGTACTGTAATGAAACATGTTCGAAGCTGTCAGTGCCATTACCTATTCTGTTCAGGGAAATTTCATGATTTATAGGTACTTTGTTTGTCCTGCCTTCAGCTGGGCAATTGATCACAAACCAGGTAGCAGTATTGTACTGAAGGAGGTAAATGGCATCATAGAATAGTGAGTAGATGGTGTGGCATGGAGAAATAGCAGGACTGGATTCTTATTTACCCATATAATTAATTGTTCACCAGAATTTGGTAGTGCAAAAGCATCTAATTTAGAGTTAAATTAGAATAATGAAACTGTTAAAGCATATAATTTGGAAATAAACCATCTAAAATACTACTTTGCTGTTCAGTGGTATAACACACTCCTCTTAAGGAAAGTCAGCTTAAAACAACAAGGTAGGCAAATCACTTTCAGATTCAACTTTGACAAACAAATCTCATAAGTGATCTGAGGTTTCTAGCCATTTAAAAGGGCAATTTCGTTGGTTATGCTAATGATTGATTTACTTATTTAAGGTACTTTTTTTTTTTTTTTTTGTCTCTCCCTTGATATTCTCACCTGAATTCTTCAACTTTCACTTCTAAATGGATGGCCACAATATTTAATCTTGGCTTGTTTCATGAGTTCCAAATTTGTAACTAATTGGTGGCCATTTTCTAAATCTGTGTTTCTGGCTGTCACTTCAAATCTACCACTGGCCAGTATTACTAGTTCACCTGTTAGGTGCTCCCCATAGCCACTCAACCATTTTTACAATATGTTTCCATGGCCTATTTCTTCTTTCTTTCTCTCATTAGTCTAGTTGCTCCTGAAGGGAAGAAATTGTGTTGTTCAATTCTATATCTGCAGAGCCTGGGACAAGTTCTATAACATTATAGCAGATCCATAAAGGTTTACTAAATTGAATTAAATAAAATATTTCTAAAGCTTTAGCTGGCATAAGATTTGCTTGGTGTGCTTTTAAATATGAAGAATCTCTGGCTCCACAGCAGCATGTTTGTTGTGAGACTCAGGAACAGAACTTTAAACTACCTCCTTTACAAGATTTTTGATCTGGAAAGTTCATGGATCACACTTTGAGAAACTCTGGCTTCATAGACTACAAAGAAATATAAATTAATTCAATTCTTGGTCTCACTAATTACTTAGCATTTTGATTAAGTATCCCATTTGTAAAACGAGTTATTGTACGGAGATCCAGTGAGATAATAAATGTAAAGCATTTAACATACAACAATTGTTCTGGCACACAGTAATTGTTCAGTAAACTGTAGCTATTATTATTATTATCATCTCATTAAACCTACTGCTGTGTTTTATCTCTGTCATCCAGCTTATCTACAGATGGTCTCTGACTTACAGTGGTTTGATTTAATGATTTTCTGACTTTAAGATGGTGTGAAAGCAATACGTATAATTAATTATATGAGACATTTAGCACTTTATTATAAGAGAGGCTTGTGTTGGATGATTTTCCTCAACTGTTGGCTAATGTAAGTGTTCTGAGCATGTCTAAGGTGGACTGGGCTGAGCTTTAATCTTCAGTAGGTTATATGTATTAAATGCATTCTCAGCTTAAGATACTTTCAACTTACTATGGGTTAATCGAGATGTAACTTTATTGTAAATCAAGGAGCATCTATGTATTTTTCACACTTGACTTTTTCTTTCTTTCATATCCTGCATTTAATCACTGTCAAGCTTTATCATTCCATCTCTGTAGTATCTGCTGTTTTGTTATTGCTACTGCTATTGCCATTACTATGTCAATACAACTTAATTTAGCAAATGCTTACTGAACAGGTCAGGCATTGTACTAGGCACTGACAATGCAAGAGCAATTAGTCTAGATAGCTAATATACATGCCCTCAAGGGAAAGGACAGTCTGATGGGGAAAAAGAGGAGTATATTTTTAAAATCCACATGTTGTGATCATTACTATAACAAATGAGCAATAGGTACACTGGGACATAAAGGAGAAACAGAAAGGATCCACAGAATCTGACAATGGGATGCCTCTCATGATTAAGGATCTGAAATTCTCTAGAGTCCCACTAAGAAAGAGAAGACCGAGTGACTGATCACCCATGCTTGAAGTAGGAAATGGTGATGGTGAGGCCTAAGGGGACACGGCAGGGAGTGCTTGCGTGCTGGCGTGGGTGCAAGTGGCATCAGGAAGCCTCCTGTCAATCTCTACCACAATGTGAACTTGCTATAGTTTGGGACTCCAGTTTACACTTCGACAAAAATCACAAATATGAACTAAATTTCCTCTCCATTCCCTCTAAGAATATAATTGGCTAAGAGAGCACAGTATGGACCTTCCTTTGGCCAATATTCCTTATGGAGAATCAAAATTGAGTGACATAGGAAGTTCAAAGATGAAACCTTGCAATTGTCATTTTCTGAGACCATGAAAAATGGCAGAATTTGTATAAATATTCCTATTTGTATGGAAAATTAATAACTAGAGATTACTTGTGTGAGGACAAAATTCCTATGTTAACTCCTTAGAACCATATGGCCTTGGTATTGTACAGAGACTTGGATATTAGAATATGATATACCAGTAAAAGCATAAATACAGAGTTCAATAGATGGGCTCTGAAAGAAAAAAAAAAAAAAACCCGACATTGCTATACAGAGACACAGACATCTGTAATAAATCTATCCAGAAGCTTCAGAGGCAAATGGGATGCATGCAAGATGGAATGGATCGGGGAAAAAGCTCTCTGTTTTGGTGACCTCAGTATTTCTTTAAGATATTTATTCCCTGAAATGACAGCTGATTGGGTGATGAACAACTGTATCTCCAGAAATGTCATCTTTTCTAATACAAAGCATCTCTCTTTTATATGTTTGAATTTTTTAAAAACATGTTTCTACTGATCCAAAGAACAGTCCTGTCTTCATCAATTGACTAACCTGTGTCAACATCTAATTTGAATAATGCTTTGTGAATCTTACTTTAATGCTATTAAAAAGCACAGTGTTAAATGGTTGGAAGAACCCAGGCTGAGTAATCAAACAGGCAACCACACGTCAGAATTGTGTCCCTGCCACTTAGTGTCTATGAGACTTTGAGTCAATCAATTCACCTCTCTGAGCTTCAGCTTCTGCCTGTAAAGTGTGCATACTAATAACTATATAATTGAGAGTTTTTTGAGGATAAGAGAATATCCTCTAAAACTCCAGCTCTAATTATAGCATATTGGTGTTATGGGCTGGATGCTTGTGTCCCCCTAGAATTTATATGTTGAAGCCTTAACCCCCAAACTGATGATATTGGAGGAGGAGACTTTGGGAGGTAATCAAGTTTAATTAGACCATGAGAATAGGACATTCATGATGAAATTAATGCCTTTATAAAAAGAGGAAGACAGAGAATTCTAACTCTCTCTCTACACACACACACACACACACACACACACACACACACACACGAGGTCATATGAGTACACAGCAAGATGGTAGCCACCTGCAAGCAAGGAAGAGGCCCTTTCCTAGAACTAAATCTGCTGGTCCTTTGATCTTGAACTTCTCAAACTCCAAAACTGCAAGAAATAAATGTCTGTTGTTTAAGCCACCCAATCTATGATACTTTGTTAAAGTAGTCCAAGCTATAACAGTAGTAATTATACACATGATATTAGTACCAGTAATAATCAGTATCCTAAAATATCAGAAAGGAAAGAGAACTAATAGATCACTTGTACCAATTTCCTAACTTTACAAATGAGAACATGGAGAATAAACTTGTCTGTTACTTTGTTTTATCCCTGGAATTAGCTTGGTGCTCTATTAAACAGTCACTCTAATATTTGTTGACAGGTAAATGAGTATATGCATGAATCAAAAGATAATAGTACTAAGTGATGATAATAATATCAAGTGTTTTTTTGCTTTGGGTTATGACCTGACCATCTCTGGAAATAGATGTTTCCAAAAATAGAACTCTAACACAATTCTTTTTTCTTTTCTTTTTGTTAGCCTTCATATCCCATGCTTTCCAAGTTTTGGACATTACAGAATATTTTCACACAATTTCACTGCATTTAATCTTTTTAAAAAATCCTTTAAAGTGTTCTCTTCAGTTCTAATTTTACAGATGAAGTGAGTGAGGCTCATGATGATGAAATGATTTCCTTCATAATATGAACCCATCACTGGAGGATAAGGATGAGGGAGAGGTCTGCTTGACTTCAAAAGGTCATGCTTTCAAATAGCACCATACAGTTTTCATACCTTATCAGATTATATTTATTGCTACCTATTCTTTGTACTTTCCAGACTCCTGTGGTTCATTCCTTCGGAGTTGGTACAGTGTAGGAATTCAGCCTTCTATGTCACACCTTCCTGTAATCTTCTACTCAGGGCTTATGATAAAGACTCTCAAGAGACTAGGATGCAAAGTGAAAACAGAGCTGGCTGTGCAAATACCAATAGTGACCATAAACAATAAAACCATCTCCAGTTTCAGGGAATTTTTGGCACTCTCACACACAGGTGTAGTGCCACATTAAAAGGCCAGATCACGGTCTGCTGGTTAAGTAGGCAATATATGTAGTTTCTTTCTGTACTCGTGTTTGTTTCCAATTGAATCTTTCTCAGCTTTGCTCTCAACTGACCACTGTCAACTCCCTTACTCTTAAAATTTTCCTAGGTAGACTTGATGATATTTGTACCTGTATCCAAATTAGACTGCAAAAAGATTGTATCTAAAAATGACTATACTTGAAGTTTTATCTCTAACTGTCTGATGGGACAATTTAGGAATCATTGCTTGAGTTGGCAATGATTGAGACCCTTTGAGTAAAGGGTCTTTTCTCATGTCCCCAAAATCATTCATTCTGTTTAAACAGAATGCTAGGTCTCTTGCTTGAAACTGATGAAAATAACTCCATCTTTGCCGAGTTCTAAAGGATTACTATGAACACTGTTCTACTACCTGCTTGAAAAATACTCATGTCCCTACTATCTTAAAAATTCATATCAAGTTAGAACTAATCTTTATCTTTCTAAGCAGATGAAGGATTCAATTATACCTAAGATGAGAAGCAATGCTTAAAAGAACTCATTTCTCAGACTCTAAAGCTTATTTTTCAAACAAAGATATTCAGTTCTTATGTTGCTTATACCAATGGTTCTGAAAACTTCCTTTTCCATTTCAATTTCTGCTGTCTCAAATTTGCCTTCTTCACACACAATTAAGGAGCAGATAGGGGACTAGGAACACATATTGAATAACAGATTCACAAGCGATTCAAGAAGTTTCTAAAATAGAATGCTCCTCATCAAGGGTATTAACAAACACAAATAATGCCAACATAAACATAACCTCTGATGCACAGTGAATTCATACATATCAGTTTTGCTATCATGAGACATATGTGTGTGTGTTTTAATTACCATGCTATAATGAAGTGGTAAAGAGAATATTGGCTAAAATCTGATAAAAAGTTGTAAAATCAGATATGGATAGGTGTGGTTCATAATACAGATGCTACCTAGCAGACATCTGGGCTCCGTGTTCCTGTACAGCTTGGTTCAGCTGGGTGCAGTTTTCTCTATCTACCTATTGATTCTTGCATTTAAAATCATATATAAAAATGCAAAATTTACATGATACTCCAATTTTTCCCTAATATAGCAATTACCTTGAACAAGTTCACATTTTCAAAACAAGCACTAGAGCAGAACTGACTATATGAGGAAACGTGTAGGTACATATCCTAACTGATTTTGGTAAAGATTTTTTAATAGCTTTAATATCTTCTCAAAGACTTATTTTTTATAAAGATAACACCAAGTGTTTGTAAGTTTGAAATGAAGCAGACACTGTTATATAATTCTGAAGGGAAGATCAATTGATACTCTTTTCTTATAAGGTGATTTTGTAAGATATATAAAGTGATCTTTTTTGGGACTAGGGATATGTGTATTTTCTTTTATAAAGTAATCCAGCATCTAGGAAGGTAGCCTATGGAAATGAGTAGATTTGGAGACAATGATTTATGAAGACAGGTATTTACTGAACTATTATTTGTAACAGTGAAATACTAAATTGTCTAAGTGAAGAATGACTAAATCTCACACTAAAAATTCAGAGAAAAAATTCAAGCTAATGATACATATTTTTAAAAGCATGGATTCCATGTTGGTAAAAAAAGTCTAGGAACTAATACCATGAACATGATTAGGCAAATGCAAAAAAAAAAAAAAAGTGTGTATAAAGATGTTAATTATTAGTGATTCAAAGAAGAAAAACAGAACAAAATAGATATTACAATGACTGGGTTACTTACACCAATTGTAGATGAAGATGTCACCATTAAATACAATTGTGTAGTTTATAATGGCAGCCTTAAGCCCCATATACAAAAGCACCACAGAATGACAGCAGCCCACTAACTACTCATTTTTGTTATTCCAAGTTCTTCTTTCATTGCTATAATGTTGCTCTTTGAACCAAAAGTTTAAGCTTATTTGCAAGACAAGTATTGAGCTTTTGATATCCCCCTAATCACAATCATAATGAAATTTTCATTGCAAAATAAACTTTATTCCATTTTCCACATAGTATTGGAAAGTCTAATTAAATCAAACTTGATCAGATAATACTGCAAATAGTGAAATCAAGAATCTTAATGCTTTGCTGTCAGCACTGTTCTAGGCACTGGAGAGACAATGAAAAACACAATAAAGTCCCTGTCCTCAGGGAGCTTACATTCCATTTTACCAGGAAAATAAAATGAGTAATGGTGTTATCAAAAAAAAAGTATGCAAAGGAGGAAAGAGAGTTTGAAGAGTCTTGTGGAAGAGTGGAAAGGACTAGCTAGCTTACTGGCAAGGGAGTGTTTAGGGGGTAAAGAACACTTGAGGCAGAGGGGACAGAAAAGCTTGAGCAGAAGTGTGCTTGAAATGTCTAAGAAACAGCAAAGATGACCTGCATGGCTGGAACCCCAAGAGCAAGGTGGAGAAGAGCAGGAGATGAGCTCAGAGACGCCAGATAGTAGGCCTTGCTGACTATTTCAAAAGCTTTAGTTTCCACTCTGATATGAAAAGCATTAAAGAGGTTTGAACAGAGAAGTAACCTAGCATGTCTTGAATTTATCAGGATGACTTTGGTTTCTGAGGTAAAAAAAAAAAAAAAAAAAAAAAACAACTGTAATGTAGAGGAACAAGGCTAAAAATAAGGAAGTCAGGAGGCTATTGTGACAGGCCAGGGTGGTAGAGTGGTAAAAGGAGTTCTAGATTCTGACACTATTTTGAAGTTAGAGTCAGCAGGATTTTAAATAGCCTGGAGATGACGTGTGAGTAGCCAGCTCCCCTCAAAAAAAAAAAAAAAAAATCCCAAGTGATTGTGATTTTTGCCCTGTACAACTAGAATGACTCATTTGCTATATACCAAGTTGGAAAAGATTTCTAGAGAGAGATGATGGGATAGAAAGGCTGTGGGGAGAGATGAGAAATTTGGTTATCATGATAAGTATGTCTGTTGAACATCTAAAGAGTATGTATGAGTCTAAAGTTTAGAGAAGAGTTCTGAGATAGAAATAATTTGAAAGCTATTAATATATAGGTCATATTCAAAGTCAAGAAACTGGTGGATATCATCCACGTAGCAAAAGAGGAGAACTGAAAGCCAATAAAATTCAACATTTTGCATCTGGGAGATAGGCTGAAACCAGTAAATATGACAGGAAAAGCATGACCAGTAATGAGTTCCAAAAGAGAAATGAAGATTGGGTTTTTAGAAGGAGGGCATATCAACAATGCCAAATATTGCTAGTAAGTTGACTTAGTTACAGCCTGAGAAAAATACATAAAGTTTTACTGAACTGATAGAAGAGGAAGTGGAAACAGACTGCATAAGATAACATCTTGGAGAAGTTTTGCAGTAAACAAAGAAGCAAATAAACAAACAGAAGAACAAGGTGATGCCTAAAGGTAATGTGGGTTCATGAAATTCATTGAAGAAAATTACAGCATGTTTGTATGTTGGTTGGGAATGGTCTAGCAGAGACGAGAGAGATTGGATGATGCAAAAAAGAGAGAAGACAAATGTGAAAGCAATGCCTGTAGGTACCCAAGAAGGGATGGAGCCAGCGCATGGACAGAGGGCCTAGTTTTATGTCAAGCCATAAAGAAGAAAAGCAAGAGTGTGTCGGGCACAAACACAAGTCTGGCAAATATAGAATGAATGTTCTCTTCTGATGGCTTCTATTTCCTCAATGAAATGGGAAGTAACATTGTCAGCTGAGACTTAGGTTGGGGAGAGGTAATAGATAAATAAGGAGAAAGGACACATTGGGAAACAGTTTTGCAGGTGCCTAGGAGAATGAATCATGTAGAGAAAGATGGTCTGATCACCAAGCACCATTAAGGACCTCTTGAAGCTAGCAGTCATGATAAAAATTAAGAGACCAGTCAACAAGGTCCTGTGTTTTTCTCCATTCATGCTTGGCTTCAGGAACACAAATGCAGAGTGGGTAAAAACTAAGGGTAACTGAGGTTGGGTTTTGTCAGTTGAATTCCTTCATCACGCCACATGTGAAGCCTTCCCCATCCACAACACTTTTTATTTTTATGAGGCATTAGATTCCCTTTAGGGTTAAGTCGGCTTGAGAGTCTTCGGTCACTTGCCATAGAAGGAGTCCTAACTCCCATGGAGACTATAGCTCTCTTCAACTGGTACATAGCAGAGGATTCTCACCTCATGAAGAGGCCTTCTATGAAGAGCTGGATATGCCATTATACATTTTTTTAAGATTTTATGTGAGTTGCTGAGAAGAGTCAGACTTAAACAGCGATTTCCCGGGGAGTCACCATTTCCACCTCAAGTCTGACTTAAACTGCAAGTCTTCCTCTTTATTATTAACTTCTTTCCCCAGTAGTCAACTTCAGTGCCTGCTATTCTGCTCAGAAAATAATCTCTGTGTGCTCTGTGCACTCTGGACCCTGAAGCTCTCACAGTAGCCCACACTACAGTAGATCTTCATTCCACATGAATGCAGAAGTATTAAATGTGGGAACTTGGGATTTCCCTATTTCCACCAATGTAAAAAGGGATGATAGGTAGTATCCCCACACATGCAATGTACAAGACCACGGATTCCTAACTCCTAGAAACATTTTTACACCAAAGACGATGCATCTACAAATCCAACTTTTCTTCAAAATAAATTCATGCCATGTATGCAAAGTATGTTTCTCAAAACACAAATAAGCCTATATATCATGTGAGAAGTTTTAAGTCAATAAGTGTCTTAATTATACCCAAAGTACTGACAACTGGAAAAATCAAATGGAAAAAAATATTCACTTGGTTTAACTATCTGTTAGGAAATTATCTTTCCTGCAAGAAAAAAAAGAGCTTCTAATATGTTTTCCTTTCTTTCTATTTCTCCTAAAAATGAATTTATGCAGAAAAAATTAGAAGCAATTTTTTTTTCTCTCTTCCTATCTCCTTCTCTGGTTCTATAAGACTTTTGTGTGGGGCGGAAAGTGGGGAGGGAGGGGATTCTAAGTCTTTATAGCATTAAAAAAATTGATTCCAAAAAGATAAAAGGGTATTTGGTACCATTTCTCTGTGATAGCATTTTCTGATGGTATCTAAACAACAAGAAAGTCCATGGCCTCCAGAGCACTGTATTCATATTTTACAAAATAACACTGTCTGCCAGGTAGCTTGCATATTTAGCAGAATACCACATTCCTGTATCCCCAAAGCAGTTCATGAAAAGCACTGATTTGTATTTTTCAGAAAATAGCTTAACAGCAAATTCAAATTACTTAAACCTGCACACGCATGTACGTACGCACACATGCGTGCGTGCGCACACACACACACACACACACCTATATTGTGATTTGCAATTTTCAATTTAAGCAAAAACACATACTCTGAAAAGTACAAGACGTTTTTGGAGCCCTTTCCAGGAAAAATATCTTCAAAATACTTTAACCTACTAAAAAAGTCAAATTCCTTAAAAATAACTTTTGTTTGATATCTAGGATACATAATTTTAGTAAGTTGTAACACTGCATGTGTTTTGTCTTATGTTTTCCCGAATTTTTAAAATCTACTTATTTTGTTAACTTTCATTTTTCTTTCTCAATTCAAACTTTATTATTTATTCAACATTTGAATAAAGCAAATGATGTATATGTGAATAAAGCAAATGATGTCTACTGATGTATACTGCAGTCATTTCCATCTGATGCAAACCGGTTATAACTCTCATACAGGAGAGAACTGGCATCTCATCCCTTATACTCAAGAAATAATGATGTTTCAAAATTAACAAAAGTTACTTTTAATAATAAAATTTGGGAATCCCTAATATAAAGTATCACACAACAATAAGTTCATAGTGTATAAAGTCTAGGAAAGAATTTTATCAAGGTCCTAGATGATCACATGTCAAGAAAGGATTTCAAGAGAGACCCATGATGACATAGCCCCACTTGTGTGAGACTACTGCTCAAAAGAGTGAGGAATAAAACTCAGATCACCTGATTTCTAGTATGTTTATGTGTATATTTTACTTCATTGTGTTTTCCCATGAATTCATTTTAACATTTAACATAGAGTTGCTATTGGTAGGTCTCAATGAATTGATGGAATGGGACAATAACATTGTGCTGTTATAAAATATCTCTTCCACTACCACGGTGCCTAACATTCCCATTAGAAGTATCTTTCCTTTGAGTTAGTGTAGTATGCACTAAATTTCACCTAGAAGGAAAATGCATATATTAATTAAAGGATGATTATTATAACATTGCCTCTGGCTATTACCAAGATAGGGTAGGGATCCACAGCAATAGGTCTAAGAAGAGCTAAGTTTTTGATATAGTTGTAGAGAATAATTTTTCCAACTCAAAGAAGAGTGCCTCCAATCGTGCATAATGCTAATCCTGAGAGCCAGGTATAGTATTAAAATGGAAATGAAAACAGAAGAGCTCTTGTTCATTATATTCAAAAGAGTCCCATTGATTTATTCAGCCACTCGATGTTGTTTATTGAATATCTATTATGTAGAACAATCTTCTTTGTACTAGGTATATTAATATAGTTACAAAATATATTGAGATGCCATTCTTCCCATATTTTTGTCTCTCCTATTCTAGAAAGGTAGCCAGAATTCTGTGGTCCCTGCTTCAGTGGGGATAGAGCGGGGCATAATTATTGACCAAAAGCCTAAGTTTTACAAAGACCCCCTCATTTCTATCTTTGTTTTAAAACCTAAATTTGACTGGATTATACTAGACATTCCAGGAAGACTGAGGAAGAAAAAAGAAGTTCTTAGATGGCAACATGGGCCAGTCTGGGAGAGGAAACCTAAGATTCATTAATACCAGGGAGTGTCCGTCTTCTGCTATGGGAGGGTGGCAGAATGGGTTGCATACAATTTTTAGGTGGGCTGGATTCTAGAGCCCAAGTTTCCCAATCTCAGAGAACATTCCGGTACTCAAATTTAGCACAAAATTAAGGGAGCTACCTACTTTTAAAAGTACAGATAAACTAGGCCAATAACCAATAGTAATTGGGATGGATCAGATAAACAGGTTCTTTTTACACACACTGCTTTATCAAGCCCCTTGGGACAGTTATATATTCCTGGAGGAGGGGAGGAGGCCCAATAATGCCATACATGGAACAGCCCCTCGATCTAACACAAGAGGGTTTAAATTTGATTTGATCTGAGAGAAATAAAGGAATACGATACTTCTAGTATCTCTGAGTTTGTGTAGCTACACAAAGATGAAGACACAGAAATAGTACCTGCTTTCAGGTAACTCACAATCTAGGGACAGCAGTTGAGGTAGATAAAATATATGGCTTAGATGCATCTCCCCCTCCTACTATTCAATTGAGTTATAACTCAAGTGGAAGAGGCAAAAAATTGTGAAACTCCTTCCAGGATAAGTAATTTTTTCCAGTTCCAAAAATTCTATACTACATGGCTGTACATAAGGTTGTATAATAAAGAAATATAATTGGAATTAGATTTGGATTTAATAGCTGTGTAGTAATATTTTCATTATTGCAACACATTGTAATCACAACAGTAGTCACCCAACTGCGGTGGGTCATTAGGTATATTTGAATGTCATAAAAACTCCAATAGAATTATTTTCTGTTGTTTAATTTTGAGACTATTGTCTTTGCTGGGAATTTCCATATTACACTGCAATGAGAAATGGTTAAAGACCAACTTTTCAAATGATTAATAAAAGAACATTAGGCTAAGAAATTATAGAAGGTTTAAGTCAGTCTAAATTGGAATAATCATTTAAGGAATGTGAGTTTTAACAACTACCTAATGTGATTGATAATAGTTTAACTATATTGTTTCTGGCAAAGGTCTTTAAATATTATGCATACACAGGATAATGTTATGCAGTGGAAAAGCTATTTGTATGATTGTTTCCACATTTAGTAATTAAATGGGAGAAAAGAGCCAAGGACATTTAGTTAGGAGACAAAAGCACCATTAATTGAGAGAAAAATGTGATTATTAAATATATTTTTAATGCAAGACTAATTTTAATAAAAATGTCAATTCTAAATTTGAGAAAGCAAAAAATAAAACAAAACAGAAAAAAAAAGAGCTGTTATTAATGGTACCTAAGGCACACTCTGATTTGGATAATAACACTTCCAGTAACCATTTATAGCATGATTTGCCTGAGCAGAACTCATCTGTGTAGGCAACAAAAGCAAAGTGTTTTCTATGATGCTATTAACTTCAACACACAGTATATTTCAGACTAGCCACCTGGGCTTTGATAAAAATGTCCATTAGCCTTACTGATTGATACTATGAGATGACCTTCAAATGTTTCTTAATTTGTCTTTATCAGTATTCCTTAGCATATCACTGTCCTGGCCATTATGGTTATTTTTGCCTTAGCCAAACAACCTCTACCTCAACTCTAAGACCATCTTTCTATCTCATATTAAGCCAATGATCCCTCACTTTATAATGCTTGCTGTATCCTTAGCCAGATTCCCATAGGAGATTAGAATGGAAAAAGAGTATCTGCTTTTGCTGTGAGTCAAAGCTATATGTAGGTGAATGCTGACAACAGTAGGGAAGGGAGAAGTAGAGTTGTAAAACAAGTTGGAGACTGGAATTAAGAGAACAAGAAAGGAGGGGAGGAGAGGGAAGAAAAGCTGACAGAGAAGAGCAATACAAGAGAAAATGAAAACAGTTGGTGCTATGAGCGACTATCTCAAATGTCCCCAAATATCTACATACCTAAAATTTTTACAAAACATTGGTTTTCTTGTGTTTTCTCTCCTAGAGAACCTGAAGTCCTACTCTCTCTAAAGCTACCTTGGTATGCAGCCACTTCCATGTATACTGGCATCTATGGCGTGGCCTGCTCCTGCTGGTCCTCCATTCTCTGGATATTGTTCCTCTGCTTACTTTCTACTTTCAAAAAGAAATTACCAGCTGCCTACAGACCACATTCCTCAGACTAAATCTTCCAAACTACATACTTCAAAATGTAGTTGTATATATTTAATAGCAATGGGCTAGGTTGATTTAATTGTTCCACATGTCATCACATTTGAGTTTTAAATGTTGCTCTGGAATGTATAGTGAAAATTTGGGTTTTTAGATATGTTGCATGCCTGTAGAAGTAGTAAAAGCAAGAGAGCGTTCTATGTAAATTATATCCTTGAAATGTTTTCTCAGAGAACATGCTATGTAAAATTCTAAAATACCACTAGACCAAAACATCCCAACTGAAGTTATTTACAGAAGTCAGTGCGAAACACTCATACAAATCCAGGGAGTTACAACAGAAGTGCATAAGGATAATACTCTGAAATATTAGCTGATTTTTTCCCTTGTCACCTCCTGTACCTTTCTAGTTTGACTAGTGAGAGAGTGAAACATTTATTATCTCAAAGAAGTGATGTTTCAGCTTAAAGCGAAGAAAAGGCTTTTGAGTTTCAACAGGTTAGAAACTCAAGGGGCTTTGGACAGAGGGAAAAAAAGCAAAACAAAACCAAACATGATGAGTCCAGGACCCTCTCTGGCACTTACTACTGGATAATGATTCTCTGGTTGGCGAGAATAGATGATTAGAAGGCAAGTGAGGTTATCTTAGATCTTTGTCCACTTGCCCTGAGCACACTGGTCAATGCTGGAGAGTCACTAGACTGGAAGAGATCATTAGGATATTAAAAAAGGAGCCATCATTACAGATTACAGAAACAGCTAGTAATGAAGAAGTCCTTGAATGCTGGAATGCAGAGATGACAACACCCAGATGATGACCTGGCTTCCTATCCCTGACCTTGGCAGTATATAAAGTTTCCCTTAGCTGCCACCCACTGCCCCAGATTAGCAGAGATTAAGTTCCCATCTTCAATAAAATAAAGCACATCTAAAAAGAATAATTAGAATCAGATATAAGAAAGCACACCACATTTTTGTAAACCTGTGGCTATGGACTGAGCTTTGCACACAGGACATGTATAATGCTTAAAATGAATAATTTATGGGATTTATGGACCAGGCATAATAGTATCTATAAGATGAGAACTATTTTTATTTTATTATTATATTTGGAGAAACTGGGGTTTTATAGCAACAATATTTCATGGGGGAAAATGGTAGTATCTTCATGCATAAGAGGGTAAGGAGGATTAAAGAGGAAGAGACCCATTTGGAAAATTCTGAGCACTCTGCCCAAACTCTGGGTTCCATGCTTTGACTGAGGTATAACAGAATATGTAGCTTCACCTTGCTTAAAGCAAACATTACATATGAAAACTTGAGTCCAAAAAGAAATGGTAAAATGTGTCTATTTCACAGAAAGATTTATAGTATAAATACATTAAAAAGCAGGATAGTCTAATGAATATAAATTATATAATATTTTGAAAAAAATTAATCTACATGCAACTTTTTAGGTTCAAATTTATTGCACAAAGTGATTTATACCTATATTCTAGTGAAAAGTAAACATTGTTAAATAACTCTGATGAATGATAAGGTAATAGAATATTTATAATAATTCAAATACCATTTGGTAAAATGGGAAGCTACAGAAAATGTTTTCATGTCTTATAGCAAATCACCTGCAATATCTTAAATTAGGATCAGTCAAGTAGTATATCATATCATTTTGGCTACTTAAGAAAGAATTTAAGCTTCCTATTATATCATTAGGATGTACTGTGACAGTTTCTTAGAAAGGTAAATAGCAATTAAAGCATCTCAATTACAAGGACTCCAAATGTTGGTTCATTAAGCTAAATAATATAACAACAACAAAATATTTAACTTAGCCTATTGTAACCAATAGGTACCTAGTAATTTATAATTAAAGTAGATAACTGGTACAAATTATCTCTTCTAACTCTTATAATAAATCTTCTACTTGATGGAAAACACTGTATCTAATTTCATTTTCTGTTGTTTGACAAAAAAAAAATACAAACAACAACAACAACAACAACAACAACAACAACAACAAAACATATAAGCTATACCCATGTTTCCCTATGATAATTGCAGGAGAAGGTAGACGGTAACTCCAAGTGGTCGTACTGTGGAGGCTTGGAAATGATTTTATGTATCAGAGCATTGCAATCCTATCTCATAAGTAGATAAAATATATTTATGTAATATAGAGGAAAGTTCAATAGAAATATGATAAGGCAATGGGTTAACATGCTAAGCCAGAAATCAAAACCTTCCTTCCCAACTCAGAACACATTATAGTAAGATATTATTAACCAGATAAAATGAGTCGACCTCTCTCTTACTAATCCAAGAAACTTGGATTTAAAGGCCAGGTCTAATACTATCCAGTGGAGAATGTTCACTCATTCTCACTGTCACTCAGCATCCATTTGCATCAGTGTGTAAAATGTGGATGGTCAGTCTTCTCACCAGGCAGAGTTGTTGTAAGGTTAAAATTAAAGTATAAACTTTACAAATGTTGAGAAATAAGGTTGTACCAGTCAGAGTATTACTGTTTTATAATTATAGATCCATTTTCTGTTGGATAGTATTTTCTCATTCAGGCTACACACTTTGCCTAGCTAGGGGATAATTAAAAAGTCCTCAGGGTTTAGTGCATTGTCA
>CM053504.1:75196855-75255005 GCA_028627145.1 Eidolon dupreanum | reverse complement strand
TATAAACATTGACTAAGGCTAAGGTGGTTGGTTACCAAAAAAGCAGCAGCAGACACCCCTTCTACTTTACCAAGGGTACACCCTTTTCCCAGTGACAGTGCTGATTGACAATCAGCCAAACGATAGGCACTGGAACCTCAGCAATACTTAGAAGATGACAGCTTGACACATAGAACACACAGAAGGCAATTATAGAGAAATCAGTGAGTACTATGAAAAGTGAGAGTTAAATGAAAGAGGATGAATCACTGTAAATAAAATATATGTATGCACATTTCTCACAATCATAAAAAAATAAATAGTCATTTAAAGAAAATGACAGGGAAGTGCTAGGAGGTTGTGAAGTTCCTCATCATGAGAGGGATTCAAGCATGGTCTGGAAGTCTAGCTGAAAATAGTGGCGTCAGATGAGGAGTGGGGGCTGAGGTGGGACAAAACATCAAGAGATAATGTGACCTGGTATTCACTAATGTGGTTTCCTGCCTCAAGTCTGCAGCCCTGTGGCTTTAGGCAGAACACTGACACTGTGAAACCCAGTTTTCTTATCTAGAAATTATTTATATATTATGATCAATTTCAGAGTGGTTCTGAGAATAACACTACTTGATGTGTTTAAAGCTCTTTAGAAACTGCAGTAGACGATATTGATGTTCACTGATGTTGATGTTACTGTTGTTATTGAACCAGATGGACCTTCACAATATTTTTCATCAATATGGGTTCTCTGGAGCCTATTCACTGCTGAGTTGTGACGGTCTTTTCCACATTCATTACATACAGTAGATTTCGCTACAGTGTCCCTATAAAACAGAAACCAGATGTCTCTATTCCTCCGGGTAAGTTTCAGGATCACTTCATCTTACTTTACTGACTCATGCATGTGGTCAGCCAGAAAAAGGGGAGAACCCAATCATCCCTATGTTTTTCTAGGGTGTTATGGTTGGTCAACAACCCTATCAGCCTAAGAAAGCCCAGGAAACTATTATTTGTATTGATTTTTTAAAAAAATGATTAATAAAGGGTTTGGATTATCACAAATGATCTTTTAGATAAGCTTTGGTGACTATAAGAGATAAGAAAAATTCTCTTAAGGATGGGATGTCATTATAGATAAAGACTAGAAAAACCCTTACAGAGCTTTATATGATTTCTTCAAAATTTGTCCTTAGGAAAGAGTGGAATGAGATAGGGTGGGATGAGGATTGCCCAGGTGAGTTAATTCAAGCCATTTTGTAAAGTGAAAGGGTATTTTAATAGGATAAAAACAAGTATTATAATGTAGGAAAAAACAAAACAAAACATTGGCCTTAGTGAAGAAATGAAAAGCTGATGTTTCTTCCTCTATAACATAATTTTTAAACAATGGCTAAAAAGATTGCACTCTTAGAAGGAACGTGGATAAAATATAAAATAATGAAGAAATGTCTTGATATTATAAAAGAAATAAAATTTTGTATTGATGTTACAGGTTCTTTGTTCCTCCAGTTTTCTCATTTATGTTTATAAGTTCACATCAAACATAATTACATGTTAATATCTTCATTGACCTTTCATGGTAATTTAATGTACATCCTCCATAGATTGGTGGAGAGGGCTTCAGAGTTTTGAATCCCCTGGATATTACTCAGTTAATCCCATATGAATCCAATTATGACCGATCACCCTGAAAAGTCATCCTCCAAACTGAGGTGGACCATCTCGTGTGATGAGAAAATCACTCCCTAATAACAGAGCTAATTCTAGTTTTTAAATGTCTATAAACATTATGAAGATATGTTCTTATATTAAATAAAAACATTATTTATATCCTGTACTCAGTCTTAATTTATTCTACCAAGAAAGATATATTTTATGATTTAATACTCTCTGATACGGAAGTTATTTTCATATATCATACAATGGTTTTTGCCTATTTAATCTCCAAGTCACCTAGTTATTTTAACTGTCTCCCAAATAGCACAGTTTTAATTTCTACCCACTATCCTAGACAAAACATTCTAAATATATTGTGAGGTAAAACATCCAAAAGTTTGGCATTACAGTTAGACATTAGAATCCTACTCTGGAATAGTCATGTCATAATAAGGACTGACATTTTCCTAGTATTGGCCATTAAATCTTCATACCACAATTCGACTTTATGTGCACTAGTTGGCTGCACCCCAAGTGATAACGCATCAGCCTTTATCAATGCATTGAACAGGGAAGGGGCAAGTTAAAAGTCCTGAAGCAAATAATACTTTCGATTGATATCAATTCATCACTCTTTCTTTTTAGGTTATATTCACGTATCATTAAATATCCACCCCATTGGCCCATTGTCCTAATTTTTCCCTCAGGGATATCTTGAAAATTTCAGGGGATTTCTAAAGAATCCTCTATATCTTCGAGCCTAGAAATATCATTAAAAAATGTCAGATGACTAGTTTTAAATATCTTGATTTTCATGAACCTTCATCTGCTCGAGATGATCCCTCAGTAAATAAATATTCACACATCATTCGTTTGATGATCTTTCCAAAAGTTTTGACCAGACTGAGGTCAAACTCATATGGCATACCTTGATGCTCAAGGCATTTTTAGGAACAAACCTATTCCATAATACTTTAATTTTTTAAGTACAAGTTGACTGTGTTCATATATTACTTATATAAATAAAAACTACATTCAGAGAGGGGAAAAGTCTGTAATGATCATTTTTCTCTATGTCTATGAAGGTAGGAGATAAAAGTAAGCAGATATGAGTGCAGTTTTCACTTTTTATATCACAAGCTACAGCAAATTATTGGTGTTATGAACTATGAAAGTCATGCCGAGTTTACATCTATTAAGAAACAACTACAATCCCTTTATATCCTGCAGATAAAACTTTAACATTTAACTTACATATTTCACAGGGCTTCTGAAATTTGAATTGGTAATCAGAGTGTTGTTATTATTCAAAAGCTAATCAAAAGACTAGAAACCTACTAGAGACCAGTTATTATGGAACAGTCCTTAGTTTAGTCACCAGGAACTGCTGGGTTTCCTTTGCTGAGTCAAACATATGTCTCCCATTCTCTGTGATTCAGTGGACAATACTTCTGCTCATCTCCCCTACTCTTCATTATATTGATGAGCTTTTTGGCCCCTGGGCAGTTTTCCCTTGCCTAACATATGTGAAAAGCATTTGAAAACTGTTAAAAGTTATGCAAATGTATTAACAGTTACTTCACTGACTACTCTCACAGAATGATTTTTTTTTGGAATTTTTGAATGAAAATGTACGTTAGAGATTACAAAGGAGGCAAACAAAGGTCCCAAATGGTTAAAAAGCTTGAATTAGGTTGTACCCCAAAAGTATGACATATCCATTGCTTTTAACTCCCAAGAGTTTTCCTCTGACTAACTAGGTTGATTCTCCTCTTTTACGTATCTTTTATAAAATGCTTCAGCGTAAATTATTTTATGAAAAAAAAATTAGCTTGTTTCTTTTTTTTAAATTATGATGAGCTCAAGACAAAAATTATCAATTTTGCTCTTAGAATTTTTGGAGAGAGTCTGTACTCTCCATTCTAAACGTGTTTTTTGCCCAATTCTTCAGCTTCTCACCAATCAAGTTATGGAATATTTGATTCCACCCCCCTAATAATCAAAACATCCTTCATCTGAACTATGATTGACTCACAATATATAAATATTTTAGACTGAGTTTGTAAGTTAGCAGATATAAACTAACTCTATTAACTAAATGACCAAATGATATTATAAGAAATTATAAGAAAATGTTATTTATAACATTTTTAAGAAAAGCATTACTGCAATTATAAGAAAATGTTATTTGGATGTGGTCACTATGGAACCACATCCAAATAACATTTTCTTATAATTGCAGTAATGCTTTTCTTAAAAATGTTATAAATTCATTTTTATTTTGTTTCATTCATTTAACATGTTCTTAAAATTTCTTAATGAAAAGACTCTGAAAACTAGCATGTTATAGCCACCAGTATGGTATTTCATGGGACAGGCCTCCAAGAATGTCTTTTCCCTCATTTGCTCTCAAAATTACATCATAGTTGAAGGATTTGTCATTTTTCGTAGAGTACAAAGATAAGCAATAAATCTGAGTATTTACAAGATACTTCTTGATCTTATATTATTTTCTTACATAAACTTTTAATGTTTCTTAGGTAGAATAAATACTGTTCTTGTGACAAGCTGTTTAAAAGGTAGATTGTGATTTCCATTAAACCTTATTTCCTTAATTCTGATAAAGAAAATTAAAATTTTTATGCATATTTAAACTCATTTACTCTAGTATTTAACTTATTTACTCTTTAATCTATTAATATAAATTATCTCATAGAGTGAAATATTGGGATAATATATTTCCTTGTCTGAGTATTTAAAAAAAAGAATTAAAAATATTGCTCAATTTTTTTTCATTTTCAAGATTTTTATAGTTATCAAATCTGAATTTCACAAATTGAGCTCACCAGGAAAGACTTATAAATAAATATTCAGCTTACTAAAGATTTTTATGAATCTCTGAATAACAGAGTTGAGTAGTTCTCTGCAACAGTGCAAAAAGAAATCTATATCCTATCAACACATTCTCAATAATACTTTTCACTATAATACTTTTTTCAAATAAATTTATAGTCCCTAGTTCTAACATATTTTCATGATTTTCTGCTGTAATAAATCATGGAAATCTGTTAAAACTAGGAATTATAAATTTGTGATTATTAATTCTTACTTCTTACAGCAATCTCAGGAAAGATAGTATTCTCATTTTTCTGATAAGAAATGTGAGGCAGAGAGGTATAGCAACTTGTCCAAGTTCACAGAACTAATTAGTAGCAGATCTGGAATCAAGCCCAGATATTGTGATTCTAGGGTTTATATGTTTAATCTATCTTTTAATAAGAATATCCAATTTTAGGTTTTACAATTTTTTAAAAAATTGTTCTTAAAATTTATATTCATGTTAACTCCTTCATATTTAATTTATTTTCCTAAAAGAATGTTCTCAAATGCATGCATTGCAATAAATAAAAAAATAGTTTGAACTAAAAAAGCATTTAGATAAATTTATATGCTGAAATGTATTAATGCAGATATAAAAACAGAATATTACTCCTACTAATTATAACCTGGAAACACTGAAAAAATATAGTTTTCCCAATATTTTATATGCAACTTAATGACTGAAACCACTTTTGGAAATTTTAGCCCAAAGAGTAATTTGATATTCCATGAAGTTATGTGTAGGTGAAACCAAGGCTTTTAAATAATGTCCAGATTAAATCAAAAGTAGCAAAAATTCTACTCCTTGCTTTTCCCAAAACACTAATTAAGGTTTTCCAGAATTATGCAACATTTGTAAAGTCATCCAAGTTTATTTTCCTTATCAGACCAGCGTACAACTAGAATTAAGAGTGAAGTGCTTTATTTTCCTCAATTACAGTAACACCTTCAAGATCATGGTCTGATTAAAGCAATCAACTGAATTTCAAAATCAGTCAGTTGAGTTCAGTACTGGGGAATGTGCCAATATATAACCATATACTTTCTTACAGTTTTCTCCATGGAAACCCTTCCTTCAAAGTTTATACATGCCCATTTATTTAGAATAGCTATTGTACATTCAATACTTCCTCTCAGAGGATGCTAGAAGGTATATGGTATTTCAGTTTCCACTGTGTCTCTCACTCTTGCTTGACTTCTTAGCTCTCCAGACACATAATAGAAAAAGATGTAATAATAGTCATTAACAGATACATTTGATTCTCTCTGTGCAAGTACGCACTCACAGCTCATTCACTTCAGTTGCTTTATAGAAAAACCTCTCAATTCATGTTCTGTACTACTGTGTTTTTGGCTTTAGAAGACCTTCAAAGGTTAGAGAGAACAATTCATGCAGTGAGAGGCAGGTGACTGGGCTGAGTATTGCCCCTCTGCCTCTTCAGAGACAACCTTCACTTTCTCCACACTCTTCTGTGTGCTCCAGAAGGGGAGTGGCTGCTCTTTAGGGACTGTCTCAACAGACTACCTTTCCCTCAGGCTTCCAGTGTGCTCAGCATTGTGAGGAACTGGCAGGAAGCACAGAAAGGGAGCAAGGTCAGGATGTTTATCTCCTGGTTCCTTCCTTCACTTCTAAGCCACAGCTCATTGGTTATACCTCTCCATCAAAATTTCTTGTCAGATGACCATAGAACTCTCACTCCAGGTTCCATAGCCTGGTCATCCCTTTCACTCTACTGGCTGAGGGATAGTAATAAACCTTAAGCTCAGGAGCTCTGTACTCTCTCTTGCTTACTAAATTCCCCCTCCTTCTCGTAAAGCAGCCTCTTTATTATTAACTTCTACTCTATTGTCAGCTAAGGGTTTTAAGACCTCGACTTAACCATACTCTATAGATTTTGTACTCTTCTAAATGGAAATTTTGTTGTCCTGAAAAGTATTTTAATACATAGACACTTCAGGTATTTGTTACAGTTTTCTCTTTGCCTCAGCAGCTATTGACAGGTGTTCACCCAAGGCTAATTATATCGCATTAACATTTACACTGAGGGTTAAGTGTGGAGCATACCATATTGATTAAAATAGTATGTGACCTTTTTTTCTTTGGTTATTACTGATTCCAAATAACTTTTTGGTATAAGTTCAATTTTGATAAAAACCCTCATAGACTTTATCAGTAACACCTCTATTATTTTTATGAATGTTATTTTTAAGTATTAGAAATTCTATTATAAATATTTTAAGCATAATCCACAAAAAATATGTGTAATTTGTTAATATCTCACTGGTGCTAAAATATGGTTCAATCTTAGAGTTCTATAAAAATAACTAATTTTTTTTAAAGTGATATTACAATTGAAGGTCTATGCCAAATTTCAAGTTCTGTTTTTGGCACAAACTATCTGAAAACATTTAGTCGGTTTTTATTTAATTTAAAGTGTTCACATAAGACTATAACTTTCTGGCTTGTCTTAAAAAAGTACATTTACAATACACAGTCCACAGCCCCATACGGCAAACTGACTTGGGGCTGGGTAGCAATTGCATTTCTTAAGCAAAATGTGAATTAAGCAAATTCCCACAGTCTCCATCATTCCCTGTTTCTTACAAGTCTGATTCAGTTTTAGTTTACCTGCATGTGGCCACAATCTGTGTGGTTTGTGACCAGGAAACTTTACTCTCTCTAATATGTTTTTGAAACCCACACTTAATAACTCCCTGTATCTAAACCAGGAGTCAGTAAAGGCTCTTTTCCGTAAGGTATCAGACAGGAAATATTTCAAGCTTTATAGGTGTAGGGTCTCTGCTTTGCTGTTGTAGCACAAAAGCAGCCATAAATAATATGTACACAAAAGGGTATGGCTGTAATCCAATAAAAATTTATTTTTAAAAAATGAAAGTGGTGAGCTCAATTCGACCCACAGGCCTTAGTCTGCCAATTCCTGGTCTAAGTAACTGGAGAATCTGTAATATATTACTGAACAAGATACTATAATATATCCTAGAATTTTCATTTATAGATTTAATGTTTCATGAACAGAAAAAAAGGAAGGCTTAAGGATAAAGAAGGTGGCAGAGCCCAGGATGAGGCTGATGTGTAGATCCCCAAAATAAAGATCTATATAACTGCAGCCATTCTAAGATTCAAAACCAGGGAAAGTAGCTTATGGCAGAGTTTACAGCTTCTTTTTAATTTTTAAGATATAAAAATTCCTGCCTCAGAACTTATTCTCAAATCAGAAGGCTAATTCCAACATCTTCTCTAAAATTAGGAGGTATTGACTTTTAAATGCCAATGAACCATACAGGCAAAAGAGAGAAATTTAGCCTCAATATGAGCTATAAAAGCTGTAGGTTCAAATGGACGTTGAAAAGGCAATGAGTTGTGGAAAAAGATCCTAAATTTTGGAGTCGGCTATTGAACTATTGAATGCTCTCATCTATCTTATTAGCTAAAGTGAGACTTTTTGAAAAAAAAATTGTAATAGGACCTAGTCATTGCTAAAAATAGTGGTTAATACTTATTACTGTACATTACTAGTTTTCTCACAGTAAAATTCAGGCATTCAGGTTCTCTTGGTTCAAATTAATCTTGGAGCTCTCCGTGGTTCTGAACTCTAGTTTGAAAACACCAGTAAGAAGGAATAAGATTAAATGAAAAAAAAAAAAAAAAAAAAAAAAAAAAAAAAATATATATATATATATATATATATATATATATATATATAGAAAAGCACTGTATGAAAAGTAGACAATAATAATATAATAATTTAGGTATAAAACAAGATGATTTGCAGCTATATTATATGTAGAAAAGTCCAAATTTAATTACTTCAGTTTTTATCTTGAGCATCTCTAAAATAAAAAATAAAGGACACTATATACTTAATAAGTATATTTTAAATTATAAAACATAATTATGGCACTCATTCATTCATACATCTAACATTCAACGATGAATAGTGTTTGAGTACATACAATATTTTAGGTATCATATTACTCTGCTCTTTCGTATTTCAGGAAACAAAATGAATTACATGCTACGATAGAAAAAAAAAAGACATGTTCAAAGGAAAGTGCCCCTGAGGAAAATATGTTTAAATTGAGGTATCAAGGATAAACTTAATCAAGCCCAACAAAATTATAGCTGGTAAGGCAGGAATATTCCTTACAGAGAACTTCGAATATATAAACACACTGGAAAAAAAGAGAGAAGAGGCAAAGAGGTTAGCGAAGAATGATTATCCCTTAAAGTCAGGCTGGGAAAAGTTAAGCATTCTTGAATCCACAGTTTGGCTAAAGTCAATAGAGACGAAAGTGAGATGCACTGTACCCAACACTGTAATGTCAGTATTCATTTCTATGTATATGTTACTTAGCCAAGGGTTGGTATCATTGTGCTTAGGTAGGATAACATAATGATAGCTTTCAATCCCTTGGATATTCTTAAGCAATTTTATTAACACCTGAAGGTCACATTTAACATTAAATAGCAAGACAGAAATATGTGTACATTAGTGGAATACAGATTGTGCCTCTGCATGGATAAATGCTTGTTGCAACCTAAATCCTCTAAACGCAGGGATTAAGAACAGGTAAGGAAATAGATGGAAACATTGTCATGCAGGAATTGACATGGGGTAACTCAGGCAGCATGCAGTTAAATAGGTCCTATAAGTCTGTACCAGGAAAAACTTTGGGAAATCTGCAGTATATGGAAAGGAAGTACTACAATTGTGTTGTTTTTTTTTTTTTTTTGAACACTAATTGGTGTTATATCTACCAGCAATGGATCAATTATGAAGATCTATAACTACTATATTAAACTTTATTTTTAAAAATGTGTGCATGAGAATATGTATATTTTCCTGGGGGAGGGGAGTTAAGCTCCAGTTTTAATCAGTCTTCTATAAGTTTATGGACCATAGCTCTAAAGATGCCTTGAATATCATGAATTAAATTACCAGTTTAAGGTTGTTAATTATACCCAGTAACTACAGATTTAGTATTTAGTATGAATATTAAAGAAATTCACAAACTTTTAAGGTATTATAGATCTGTTTCTAAACTATATTTCCTTAAAATAATTATATAACTGGAGATGAAACACTGGAAAAAACCATACTTGAATAAGAATAAAACAGAGTTAGACTCCTTACTTAAATTATGTGTTACTTTTAGTGGCAAATTATTAATTTTAATTTTTATTGGAAGCTGTGATACACAAAATGATATATAAGTAAAAAATATTTGCCTGCTATGAACCATAATAGTAAAGTATCTGTAAACTCTCTACCCAGCTTAAAAATTAGAACATATTATCATTTTTAAATGCCACATTGTCTTTCGTAAAACTTGAGTAAGAACTTCTGTAAACCATTTTTTAAAGTATTCTACTACACAGAGATGTAAAATGTGCCTTTGGCTGACGATGACTGGCTACTTTTTAGCCTCTCATAGAGGAAATTCTTATCAATCAGCAAACATACTTCAGTTAAAAACGTTTACCTTAAATACTTGAGTCAAATTTTTAATTGGTGATAAACACATATTAAAGGGCAGACATGTGAAGAATCTTTTGAAAACACTTATTCTTTGCTCATTTCCTCTAAAATTTGATGCAGTTGCAAAATATTTGATTTTACTGCATTTTCACTTGTAATATTTCTCTGGTCTCAATAAGCCAACTATTCTGACTTCTATTGTACAACTAATCAAATAGAAGAATTAAGTTTTTACTATATATTTTATGCCATTTCAGCAGGTCATGACTTTAAAGAATGTCAGGTAACATTTTACTTACATTATTTCTAGTGGATAATAAGATGGAAATTCACATAAACAGATTTTGTAGTTTTTGGTCTTATTTAAAATTTAATAATAATTTTTAAAGTTATTAAATTTTAAATTTTAAAGTTTTAAAGTTATAGCCAAAGCAAAGATTTTCAAATGCACTTTTCTAACTATAATATCTGATCTACTTTTTTCAAAGGCATGTTCTATTTTGTTCTGTAGGAGTACTGCATCTTTAACTGTGTTTTTAGTAAGAAATGTTTGTCTTTCTGGCTGAATAGTCTTAAAATTAAATTGAAATTTGAACAGGTTCTGAATTAAGAACTTATTTACACAAAAGGAGTAGTTTGGCCCCGAAACTCT
Source organism: Eidolon dupreanum (assembly GCA_028627145.1). Lineage (NCBI taxonomy): Eukaryota > Metazoa > Chordata > Mammalia > Chiroptera > Pteropodidae > Eidolon > Eidolon dupreanum. The sequence continues at coordinate 75,244,340 of CM053504.1, read as the reverse complement.
CAATCTCCTCCATACACTTTCTATGGTAATGGAGATTGAGGACATGAAGAAGAGGAAATGTGAATAAATTTGTTTTTTTTTTTGTTTGTTTTTTGTTTGTTTTTTTGAAAAGGTAGATATTCTGCAGTGAGATTTTTTTTTATTCGATTAATTTATTTCCATTATTCAGTCATGGACTGAAATTAAACAGTGATAAATTTGACTCTCTGGATTCTTATGCTCAATTAATTCCACAAGTTTTGTAAAATTGTTCCCCATATATTTTCATGTGTTTTGGTGAAAGTGACATGCCATAGTAACGTACCAGTTTTTAAGAAATATGCTAATGGCTGTAATACTTCATCTATAGAATAAAACGGAACTTTCTTCATCTGTGACAATACACAGAGTTGTTTAAAATGTAGTTTTTTAAACGCGTTTTTTTAACTTGATATATCTTTCCAAGTAATAATTTTTGGCTTTGTCTGTTATACAATGAAGTAAGTCTCTGTGGATCTCCATTATTGCTGCAGTTACAAAAAGTTATTAAAAAAAAAAACACTTTAAACAAATGCTTGTTCATAACTTGTTCATAACTTGCATGAAAAAAAAATAAATTTATATGAGATAATTTACAAAGCGTGTCAAGCTTGTCCTCTTTACACATGTACACATCTTAAATATGATTGTGACATAAGGGACATCTAAGGCCATCGGCAACTAAAGACAACCAAGCTAAGGTTAATTTACATCAGAAAAATACCAATAAACTTGAACTGATGGAAATCTGAAATTACATTTGTATTTGAGAGTCTAAGATTAATCACATTCATACAAGTTAAATGTTTAACTTAGTTAAATTAATGAAGCATATATTCATCCTAAAATTCTCTGACCTAAGCCTTTGGCTATCAGGCAGACCATATAGATTCCAGCTTCTTTCATACTTAAGGTTCAGTATATATAATTTTATAAATAAATCGAAAATCAGTTATGGAGTAACTTTGCTAAACTTGCTATCATCAACCATCCTGGAAATCAGAAAAATTATAAAGAGGAGAAATCTAGCGATACTTTAAAATCTGAGTATGTTGACATTCCTTCTATCTTTTATCAAATTTCTAAGGCTGTTGAAAGGGTGATAATTTTACATTTGAAGATTCCTTCCTTTAGTGGAGTATTAGTTATATCCTAAAGTTTTATTATTTCAAAAAAAAAAGGCACTTAAAATATAATCAATGGGGTAATGTTTTGATTTCCTAAGAAATTTCATTAAATGGAGAACTCAGCTCCTCCACAATACTCCATCATACAGCTTTCACTAGAAAGTAGTTTCTGTGCTACCTTCACTTTGGTCTCCCAAGTATTTCTTCTTTCCAACTTCAGATGCTAATGCAGCACCTCAGCCTTTCTTTTAAAAAATCTTTGGTAATTCCACACTCAAATCCAATTATCTTTTTTTCCAGAATCTGAGAACACATTACCCTTTTTGTATGTGTCTTCCTGCATCTTCTGCTTATATTCCATAATATTAATATATTTGAAAGTAGAGAAACATTCTATATAATGTACCTACATCTTAAGAGCATAAAAATTAACCATATTTTCCAAAGAACTGCTTACACTTCAAATACATACTTAAGAAATTCCAATGGCTGACCTGCTAATAAGCAAGTGATTCACCTCATTCATTACAAAGGTCCAAATGTAGAGTGACTCACAACAGACCAGCTGTTTTGATTATATAATCATTATTTTCAGAACATCCAGTATAAAAATAATCCAATTTTAAGGACAGGTTCTCTGAAGTCACTGTTCCTAGGTTTGAGGTACAGCTCCAGGACTCTTTAAGATTAAACTATAGTATCTACTCTATTAATGTTGCAATAAGGAGCAGTGAAATAGTCCATGTAATAGTAGTTGGTACAGTCTTGGCACATATAAGTATGTATGATTCTTGCTGGTGTAGTTATTACAGATTTTACCATTTTTTCAAATGCAGTAACTCAATTACAAAGGTAAGCACTACATACAGTAAATTCTGATTTGTGAACTTTCTTTCCCTATGGTATTAGCAAAGTCTGTAAGCTTTGCTAGAAAGTGTGCTTTGTGACAAAAACAATTCTTAAGAAACTTATGGATAAGAGGTTTATAGAAAGCAAAGACAGGCAGGCTGAAGAGGAATTAGATGTCAAGGCCCTTGTGTTAGTATAATCAATACTCATAAAAATATTCTATTTTTTTTCTTCGTAGCAATAATCAATAGTACCATGTTTCTTTTATTTCTTAAGGTATAATTTAAATTTGGTAAAATGTATAAAGCTTAACTGGATAGCTTAATATTTATGTGTGTATATTTGTGTATATTTATGCACGCATATGTATAGTCTACCAAAATCAAGATATAAAGCATTTCCATTCACCTAAATTTTCATTCTGTTCCTTTTTTAGTTAAAACCTGGTTCCCAGACATAATCTCTATTCTGACTTATATCATGATCAACAGATTGGCCTTTTCTTGATCTTCATATTGATTCATACAGTATATGCCTCTTTGGTTCCTTTTTCTCAAAATAATGTATGTGAGATTTATCCACACTGCAGTGTATGGCAGTTTGTACATTCTTTTTTATTGTTCAGTATTCTATTGTTTGGCTCTAACATAATTTGTTTATTTATTTTCCTGTTTATGCACAATTGGGTTATTTACAGTTTGTGCTATTTTTTTTTACTATTTGTTTATTTATTTATTTTTAATTGAAGAAATGATTTAAGTTTTTCTCCCCATCTACCTCCCCCCTCCCTTCTATCCTTTGGTAACCACTCAGTTTTGTGCTATTATGAATAAAGCTACTATGATATGAATTTTGTGCATGTACACACTCATACCTTTTGGATATATACCTAGAAGTAAAATTGCTGAGCCACAAGGAAAGCATATGTTTATGAGAAACTGTCAAATAGCTTTCCAAAGTGATAGTTTCATGTTTGTATTTCCACCAACAATGTATGAGTATACCAGTTGTTCCACATCCTTGTCAACATTTTGTATTGTCAGTCTTTTTAATTTCAGTATTCTGGTGGGTATATAAGGGTATTTCATGGTTGTTCAATTTGCATTTCCATGACTAATGATGTTGAACAGTTTTCCAGATTTTTTCTCCTTAATCACAGCAATGATGGAATTCATATTTTTTTTTACTTTTTAAAATTATACACACACATTCATTATGAGTATATGATATATTCAAAGACTGAGTAAATCCATCACATACGTCAATATGGAAAATATGTGAAAAAGTAGAAATATCTTGGTAAAAAAAATTAAGGTAGGGTCCATGAGATTAATGAGTATGAAAAGAGAGTTTAATCTATTCCTATTTAGCTGCAGAATGTCTTTAATTCAAATTAATCTGAATTTTGCCCTAAACATATGCAATTAGAAAATGCATTTCTTGATAAAAAATGCTTTTATATAATAATTTTATTTCAATTTTCCAATTTTTCCATTTATATATTTTATTATGAATAAAATTTCATTAAAGAATTTTTAAAGAACTCGGTCTTAGTCTTTAGTTATGCAAGCCTTATTTTCGAACTGAAGATAGAACCCTCTTTGCAAAATTAAAAAATATATATATATCCTTGAGAAATAAAATTAAAATAGTGAATTTAGATATGAGAAAAATATAATCAAAGCTGAAAACATAAAAAGGATAGTTTATGTTTGCAGAAAATAAATATTTTAAGTATTGAAATACACGGTAAAAGATGTTCAAAAATTAATTTAAAACAGAATTGTTTCCAAATAGAATGTTTAAGAATGGTTTTCATGCAAGCATCTCTGAGTATCATAATACTGGCTTCTTTCAATAGATTGCAAAGAGTCTATTGAAATGATTTACCATCAACAATTGACACATTAAGTAAACTATTATTTATATACTCACATGTGCTTTTAGTCAGAGTATTAATAAAATGAGTTTAGAGATACTTGTTTAAAGAGTAGTTTCATCAACATATTTAATATGTAGTGTGAATTTAATACTACTATAACTCATTTAATTGAATTTACATTTTTAATATAAGTACAACTATTTAATATCAGATTTGAACATACCCTGAGGGATAATCAGGCAAGTTTCCTTTGAAAATGGTAGAGCTGCATCTTAATATTGTTTAATGAACTTCTCTTCTTTAGTTTCATTACTAAATCATTTAGTTAAATCAAATGTGAAGTAGCCATTCAAAAACAAAACCTACTTTTAATTCTAATTTTTGTGTTGCCCATTTCCAAAAATAATGTTTGCTATATGTCACAAAAGAAAAAATTCTGATTTGCACAATAGTGTACCACCAGGAGAAAAATTCAGAGAAAACCATTCGTGGTTTCCTAAACTCTTCCCTATTCCTATTGATTTTATAATTAACATAAAGCTTAATTTTATGTTTAAAACTCTGGTGTGTGTCTACTTACGAATATATCTCTCTTGGATAATAAATCTGACATAAAAATTTACAACAAATATTCCATTGCTGATATTGCAAATTTTATGCATTATTTATATAGGCAATTACAATAAAGCATTAATATACAACTCCTTTTTTTCTACTTAGTCTTATATCCTAAAATAACTTTGATAAAATATTAACAATACTTGTTTCTAAATACTAACCATGAGCTATGATGACTATTAATATATTCAAAGTGAACTGGTCATTTACTGAATTTCTCTTCTTTAGATACTTATTTTTTTCTGTTGTCCTATTACAATTTTCAATGTAAAGGTCACATATTTATTTGCTTATATATTATTTGCTTATCTAGAATAGATAATATACTATAAATATTTTAAATAATCACTTAGGGTATACACACACACACACACATATATGCACACCTAAATATATCATTATATAATTATTTAACATATTACATTAAACATATTAGGGTATATATTATACACACATAAATATATTATGTACCTTAAATATAAATAATATACATATTGCAATTGTAAATAATATAGCATTATTTATCATTATATATTATTCTTTAAATATTCTTACAATGGTTCTGAGAGTGATACTATTTAATGAGTGACTGATCATATTTGACAAAGAATTCTGTCTTAGACTAAAATCTGAATATGCAAATAAACATTGGTGTCTTTTAAACTTGGCAAGATTAATTCTTTTGACTAATGACAAAGATAAGAAAGAAAAACAGTGTATTATATTCTATTAGGTTGTCTAATAGCCAAAGCGATTTTAGATTAGATTAATTAGAAAAGCGTGGGCATCTTAATTATATCACTGTAGAAACAAAGCAATATCAACTTACTATTCTCAATCATGACAACAGATCAAATTAGACAGGATATTTTGTTTCAGAAGATTTACACAAACAGATCATGGCATGAAAGAAGCTTGGGGATGAATTAGATTTTTCCAAAGATTAATTACAACATTAAGTAAACTAAACAAAACCAGTATGAGACAAGATCACAGGAGTGGGTCTAATCAATTTTGAATGAATTTAAAGTTGTAATATTTGATGGTTTTAAAAACATCTGTCACATGTATTTTCCAGAGTTACTTCTGCTGCTTCATTGTCACTCTGGATCCAATACACGATTAGACCAGTGACAATACCTTTGATTCTGAAAGCCAACAGTCCAGATATTTTGAATGAGTTAGCCTATAGGTGACGCATATTAGGAAGATAAAACTTTTAATATTGGGTGCCTGGTTCAGAGCATAAGAAAATGTGATTGCTTTTTTAAATTTCCAAATTATCTAACTAGGTACTTTGAACAAAACCTAATCAAACTAAACCTAACTATACTAAATGCACAAACCTAACTGAATGCCAAAAAGTTTGATTTCATCTTGTTACAAATATATATGAAGAACAGACTTACTCTACTATCCAAGACCTGTAAAATGAAGAACTGTTCACGGTTCAAATCTCTAATATGTTCTAAAAAGAAGTCACCTAACTGCCAAATCTGAATTCAGAAATTTTTAAGATTTTTTAATTTGACATTCTCCCTTTTTTGACAGTTACCATAAATCTGAAGCCACCAGCACCATCCCTAACCACACAGTCAACATAATGGACAGACTGTTTTGGTGTCTTATGGGAACCATCACATTACCAATCTCTAGTCTCCAATGGTGATGCCAGGAACAATTTAATACAGTGACTGAGGATTCTGGACTTTGAGAAATATCCTGACTTTTATGCTATAATAACCATATTTAATTTGAAATGATGGGCTTAAAGAATCATGGGATAGTAAAAAAAAAAAATCAATATATTTACAGAACACCCTTTAGCATCTTGTATTTTTTTTCAGGTTTAAGTTATAAATAAATAAGAAAGATAGACTCTGGTAAATGGGTTTAAAAATATGGTTAATCAGATATAGATAATTTCATTCCCCCTAGTACCCAAAATTATGTGAGGTGACAGGAATCTAGAGGGGCCACGGGATTATTAATGAGGACTACAGAATTCTACTCTCAGTATCCTAACCTACATGTTCTGATCTAATCTTTCCAGGTCTGTTGAAGTTCCTTCTGTAATATAATTCTGATTTTGAGGGCTAGGAAAATGAATGTGAGTTCTAATATACACCAATTATAATGATTATTTCTGGTATTACTGATGCAAACAGAGACTCATATATAACCTGCTCATTTAAGAAACATTAGTGTTAGTATCGCTTCCACTTTCTCCTTATATCAAAGTTGGTACTATTTCTTCAGTACTAATAGAGAGTTCATTGAGAAATTTCTTCTAAATGTATATTTTGCAAATTTGCTAACAGCTATAACTAAAAGTATATTGACCCATTTATCCATTTATTTACAAATATTTGTTGTGTAATAATGGCACACTCCAGAAATGTAGATAATGCCAACAAAATGGTTAATTTTTAAAAATGTTACAAAGCTTAAAATAGTTTACACTTATGCAACATTTATTGCCAATTTAATTAATATGGATATATTTTAAACCCTGAGAATTCTCTTAGAACTAATGCTTTATATTGCAAGTACTCATTATGTTGAATGAGAAAGATTCCTAATTATTTCCTCTATAAAACCTATTCTCTTTTGAAAATAGATAAATACTATCAGGCAGAAGTATATCCTGGAGCAATGCAAATGGTTAAAGGTTTCAGTTTCCAAGCCCTTCCTTGGAAGCAAATTAAGTAGAAATTACTGAGATATCAACACAAGTGTAATTAAGCAGAATAAATACTAATGATCAATAGTAAAATGGTCCACGGGTAAGTGAAATAACTAAGCAAAGTGGTAGCTATCAATAAACATGAAAATGTGATCTAAGTCAACTGAATGCAATAGGCTAGCAGAGCAACTCTAACCAAGGAATTCAAAGCATTGCTAAAAAGTTAATATGTATTGTAGCCTGATTTCTTGGATGCAAATTCTTAAAACATTTCTACGTATGTGATTCTGATGCATTCTTTAAACAATATTATGTACAGATTCTGGTGCCACTTAAAATTTTCAATGTTAGAAGAGTAACATCTCTCTCATCATTATATATCTTTAGGTGAATTTGGTTCAAGTAATTATTTAATGATCTCAGTCTGAGTTCCTAGATCTGGGGGTCTATTGGTCAAAATCACCTGCATTTGCATTGTCCAAAGGAGGTTTCTGAATCAGAAAACTGAATGAGAATGACTTTAAATCAATCATAAGCCCCCCAGTTGGCCATGGTCCCCAACATTCACTATTCTATAACACTGGGCACTTTCTGTTAGTATTCATGTTAATTTTCTGGCTCTGTAGGCATTTGAATTTGTAAATTCTGAACTTAAATTTTGCCATGTTAAAAACAATTACTAGACATATAGATATAGATATAGATATAGATATAGATATAGATATAGATATAGATTATATAGATATATAGATTAGTATACATAATATAATATATAGTAAATATTTTATAACACATATATTCAGAAAAAAATTATGGGAGGTTTAGTTTCTATTCTCAAGCCTTGAATTTGTCTCTGACTCTTGGAATATTTGACTTAAAATGATAATTGATGATCTTGATTCGAAATTAGGTTTCTCTCCCTTATAAACACAGTTGCTACCTCAGCTCTTATTTTGTTCCAGACAATATAATTTGATGGATTTCTTCTATAAATCGTCTGATTTTTCCAAGTAATGGGGCTCTCCATGGAGGTGGTAGTTCAAAGGAAACGAATTCTATTTGGAGTTTGACTGTTCATTTAATTGACTGACACCCATGCCCAAACTTACCATAAATTTATTATGAAATTTATCATTGTCAACTTGAGTTTCTCTACAAGTAACCACTTCTCCCTTAATTATCATAGCCATTAAAATTCAACCTCAGTGTTTTTCCAAATCAAAGGCTCTATACTTAAGTTCCATAATGCTAAATGCAACCAATTTTGGTTTATATATAAAGCTCGGAGAACAAACAACTTAATCACTTGCTTTATTTCAGCTAGAAATTTTGTTTTGTTTTGCTTTTTGTGTGTATGTTTTTTGCTGTTGTTTTTGTTGCTGTTCTTAAATCTCTGTGGCATTCCTACAGAGCTGGTCCATCATCTGCTTAGATTCAGCCTATAGTGATTAATAAATTTCAGGATTACAGCATTTCTGATGGATTATCAAATGATGTAAAGCAATCTCTTCGGAGCCTATGGTCATTATCATGTGTAGGAAGAGAAGGTTGCAAAACATCATGACCTTGTCACGCCCTGTTGGAAGTGGATCGGCTGCAGCTATTTATTGACAGGACTCAAGACTTAACTGCTTTACTCACCAGAACTGACAAGGTCAGAGCAACTCACAGGTAATAATGAAACCAATTCAAACAGCTGTGGTTGCACGATGGCTTGACATCTGTCTTTGCTTGCTCCTGGCTTATATGAATGATCAATCTCTATACGAGTCAAAACTAACAATGTACCATGCCATAATTTCATTTGATCAAACTATTATCAACATCAGCAAACAGTTTTGCATTCATCTGTAGTTCTTGGATTCAGCATCTCAATGTTGTAGATAAATATACATGTTTACCTCTAAGTTCATGCTTTCCTGTGAAATATCTATGTCATAAAAATGAGCTGAGCCAGTGTCTCCATCTGGCCAGGGAGCTCAGTTGGCAGTTCTGCCTAGTTTGGATCCTCGGCCAGTGATCCACACCAAATGTGGAGTCTGTTGTACAGAATTGCCTGGGCAGGGGAGCAAACTCCATCCTGGTGCAATGAGTATCACCTCCAGTCTCACCTAACAAGGAAGCTTAGACAGAGAACCCTAGCAGCTGTGGAGCCCATTCTATAGCCTCGCTTGGGCAGGGAACCAAGCCAGCATCCCTGTCCAACTATCAAGTATAGCCTCTGGCCCTGTATAACCAGGGAGCCTGATAGAGACCTTGGGCAGCCTTGAAGCCCAACCTGCAGCCCTGCCTTGAAGCAGAGCACAGCCTGTGGTCCTGTAAAATCACTGAACACAGCCTGTGGCCTTGCCCAGGCAAGGAGCCTAGACAGTGACTCCTCTGACTCACAGAGCATAGCCTGCTACCCCGCCTGATCACAGAATACAGCCTGTAGTCCTGTCCTACCATGAAGCTCTACCTGTGAACCCATCTGAGCCCATCCTATTGGGGAGCACAGCTTGAGACCCCAACTGACCAAGAGCAATTGTGGACACCACACAGCCTGTAGCCCAACCAGTAGAGTCCAACTAGTGTCACCACACTGCAAGGGAACACAGCCTGTGACCTTGTCTTAACAGTTGGGCTCTGACGTCAGAGCCCAACTTAATAGCAAAAAAATAAACTCATTTAAAATGAACAGACATTTGTCAAAGAAGATATTTAAATGGCCAACAGGCACATGAAAAGGGATTCAACACTACTAACCATCAGAGAAGTGCAAATCAAAGCCACAGTAAGGTATCACCTCATACCTGTTAAATAGCTGTTAAGAAAAAACAAAAACAAAAACAAAAACAAAACAAAAAAAAACAAAAAACCAGAGACAACAAGTGCTGGTATAGATGTGAAGAAAAAGCAACCCTTGTACACTATTGGTAGAAATACAAGTTGGTGCAGCTACTATAGTAAACAGTATAGAGGTTCCTCAAAAAATAGAACTACCATATGATCCAGTAATTCCATTTCTGAGTATATATCTGAAGGGAATGAAATCACTATCTCAAAGAGATATCTGCACCCCCATGATCATGCAGCATTATTTACAATAGCCAAGTCATGGAAACAACCTAAATGTCCACCAATGGATGAATGGATAAAGAAAATGCGATATACATAATGAAATATTATTCAGCCATAAAAAAGAAAAACTCCTTCCACTTGTGACAACATGGATGAACCTCGAGGACATTATGCTAAATGAAATAAGCCAGCAAAGAAAGAAATACACTGTATGATCTGACTTATTTGTGGATTCTCAAAAAACTGAACTCATAGGAACAGAGAGCTTGGTGGTTGTCAGAGGTGGAAGGGAGAGGGGCAAAGGGAATGCGCTAAGGTGGTCAAACGGTACAGACTTTCAGTTTTAAGATGTGTAAGTTCCAGAGATACAATGCACTGCATGGTGACTATAGTTAACCTTATACTGTATATTTGAAAGTTGCTAAGAGATTAGCTCTTAAAAGTTCTCACAATAAATAAATAAATAATGAATGAATGAATGAATGAATGAATAAATAAATAAAGATGGCAACTCAGTGGGGGTGACGGATGTGTTAACTAACCTTATTGTGGTAATCATTTTACAATATATATAACTATCAAATGATAATATTGTATACCTTAAACTTATACTATGTTATATGTAAATTTTATATCAATAAAGGTAGAAAAATAAAAAAATTATAACAAATGTGTAACAAAGTCATTTATCTTTTGTTGGTCCTTCCATTTTTGCCACTATTTTTCATTATTCAGGGCTGTATTTTCATTGGTTAAAATTTACACCCTTGCCTTATATTTAGCATCAACCCAGAGCACAGAAATCCATTTGAAATGAGCATTACCGTGCCTAAGGAGAATTACTCTTTACTCCAGTTAATCTATATAGAAGACACCAAACTATATACTTTAAATCTGATTCACATGATTTGAAAATCTAATTTTAGAATGTTGAGAAGACAACTTGTTTATCATTAGACAGAGCTGATTTGGATTTTTGCTGCTGTTTATGTCAGCACAAGTAGTTGGAAGTACATTTAAGAACATAAAGAACATGAGCATAAAAAATGCTATGGCTATTATTTTCACATAATGCCTGAAGAAATGTGTCTGTAGGCTGACAAAATGCCAGAACTACAATCAGAGCTAAGCCTATCTGAGCACTCCTGCTTGACTTCATCCTTGTCTCACGCAGTATACTGGATTCTTTTTGAATGAAATGCCAATATAGAGGAATATTTCATGGGAATTCCACTAATTTGTTTATAAGTTTCAACACTCACAGTACACTGGGCTTTGTTAATGAGGGTAGACCTGGGAGAAATTATAAATGAAACAAACATATGTTATGTGCATATTAATACCCATCACACCCAAGTGGTTATTGGGGTGGGCAAACAAAAATACACAGTAAGTAAAGGTTCTTTATAGGTAGACATCTTTCAAACACAGCCTCTGTTGTTCATATTTAAAAACTTAATGAAAATGGTATCCAAGTAGGAAAACTTGGAGATAACTGATATAGTTTAATTACAGTTAAGAGTTGAACAAGAAGGAATGAATTATTCCTAAAAAATATTCCAGTGTCTATGATATATCTGAGAAGGGGTTAATATCCAAAATATATAAAGAATTCATACAACTCAATAACAAAAAATAAACAATCCAATTAAAAATGGGCAGAAGATCTGAATAGATATTTATTCAAAGAGGAAATGCAGATGGCCAATAGACATATATAAAAATCACTCATCATTTGAGAACCGAAACTTTAAACCACAATGAGATATTACCTCATACCTATCAAAATGGCTATCCTCAATAAATCAACAAACAACAAGTGTTGATGAGGATGTGAAGAAAAGGGAACCCTCACACACTGTTGGCAGGACTGCAAATTAGTACAGTCATTATGGAAGCCAGTCTGGAGGTTCCTCAAAAAAATCATAAATTGATCTACCTTTTGACCCAGCATTTGCACTTCTGGATATTCACCCAAAGAAAACTAAAACACTAATTTGTAAAGATTTATGTATCCCTATGTTCACAGCAGCAATATTCACAATAGCCAAGATATGAAGCAACCTAAATGCCCATCAACAGATGATCAGATAAAGAAGTTATGGTCCATATATACAATGGAATATTACTCAGCCATAAAAAATGAAATCCTACCATTTGCAATGACATGGATGGACCTAGAGTTTACTATGCTGAGCGAAATAAGTCAGATAGAGAAAGACAAATACCCTATGATTTCACTTACATGTGGAATCTAAGGAACAAAAGAACAAACTAACTGAAAGCAGACTCACAAATATAGAGGACAATCTGGTGACTACCAGAGGAGAGGGGGGTTGGGGGATTGGGAGAAAGGCGTGAAAGGTTAAAGAAGTACAAATTAGTAGTTGATAGATGGTCATGGGGTTAGGGAATACAGCATAGGGAATGCAGTCAGAAGTAATGTAATAGCTATGTGTAGAGCCAGAGGGATGATGAGTAATTGGGGGGATCATTTCATAAACTATATAGATATCTATAAATGCACTGTATATTTGTAACTAATAATAAAATAACATGCTTAAAAAATATTCCAGTGTCAATAGAATCATATTCCTCAATTAGATAATTGTTTCAGTCATTTGTTAGTGAACATACTGTGAAATAGAAACTTCTCTAATGTGCTTTTCCTCTAAATTGCTTGAAGGAAGAGCAATCAGATCATACATACATAGGCATCTGTTGGCAGATGTAAAGGGAACTATACTTAATGAAAGGAAAATATAAAGCAGACCTTGAGGAACAAAAAGAAAATATGCAACACAGACCACTTCACCTTATAAATGTCTAAATTAGTAGTGGTATTGTTGGGTGGAGAATACATTGGGGTCTGCCATAACATTTTCTACACTCTGTTGCATTTTTTATATCTTTTGTAATCACAAAAGAAATATATACTTAAAAAATGATTCTGCCAACCACAGAACTGGCTTAAACAGACTGTGACAAACTAAATAAATAATTTCTAGCTACCTCAAAAATACTACCCAAACTTGCTTTGGGAAACACACACACACAATCAGTTAATTTATTAAGATTAACAGACAAATGTTATCTATCTGAAAATAGATCATCTTCCAATGCTAACCGATACGTGAAACTACAGAGGACGAAAATCCTTTGAAAATGTGATAAAAGCTTTATATAAAATGTAAAAGTTTTATCCAAAACTTTTGATGAAAATATCATACATATATTTTCAAAGTCTTCAAGTCTTCACAATCCTCTAAATGGTAGGCCCCTTGAAACATCACTTAAAGTTAGTCAAACACATTTTCAAATGTTTTACGTCAAATCATTTCATTTTTGTACAACACAATAAATAGTTCATTCCATTTTATTAATGAAGAAACTGAGTATCAATAAGGTTGTGACATTCCAAGTAGTAATAAATAATTGAGCCAAATATCAATTCAGGATGGACATCAAATTCCTAGTCTTCACTAGTATACTCTACTATGTTTCCAAAAGTCTTCTTTACAAATCCCATTTGAATTCTGTTTTAATGTAATAGTCAACATTCTGTATTTCTGATATTAGGACATACATCAATGATGTTTTATATATAATTTATATATAATGTTGGTCTGTCTAGAAAAAAGGAAAGATGGAAGAAAGAAAGGACAGAAGAAAGGAAGAGAAGGAGGGAGGGAGAAATGAAGAGGGGACAGTTTCTATATATCCATTTAAATAAAATATATGTTTGTAATGTGTATATGTACAAGAATTAAAACTGAGATAAGTATAACTTGTGGAGTTTTGAGTGATACAAATATTGGAGTGAAGCCAGATACTGAATAGGTTTAACATAAACACTAATAACTCATGAATGTCTAGCAGGAGATGAATATCAGAGATTGTGTGTGTGTGAGTTTGCATGTATTCTCTTGTGGATGATTGTTGCGATTCTTCTCTTCTACTTTTCAAAGCCATTCATGACTGAAAAACCTCTTCCCCACCTTGGGCCATCACCATATACTGCAGCCTGAAGCCCAACGCCTGCAATACACATGGAAAGAGATAGAAGCCTTAGAGATGGCCACTCTGTTAGTTCTCTTTCTGAGAAAACAAAGGAGAATGTGTGCCATCTCCAAGCACTTGATAGCTTTCATTATTAGTTGAGAACATATGGAAACCACTGAGAGATCATAAAGAGTGCAAGCGTATAGTGAAAGAGAGATAACATTTCACCCATTTTACTATGTCTGGGGAGTTCTGCCAAAACTCCTGCCTCTTTGGGTCTATGATGAGCTCTACTTCTGACCCCAGAGCAGTATTACTGGGTTCAACATGTATTATAGATCCAAGAGGAAGGGATCTCTTAGTTTAACTGTATTTTCAATCATGTATTGAATAGTTTGCTTTCAATAATCTATTTTTAATGAAAGAATAATTTATTCCGGCATTTTAATTAGTTACCTAAGGTCTGACCATCTCGAAGCCAAATTGCTGAGCAAACGGGAGAGGAAGATGCAGTGGGAAGCATGGCCTGTCACCTCCTGCACCTGCACCTTGAACAGCTCCCTTAGACTTGGTCTGGTCACAATCAGGTTATACAGCTTTTTTTCAGCATATACCAATTTTCTTTTCCCTAAAGCTATGTACCCACCGCTCCTACCAAACACAAGATATGTCCTAAGGGCAGAGTTTATTTTCTCTGTAGAGAGGCCTTGACAGGCAGACTCTCTCTGTGTTGGCAAAATACAAAGAAATAAACAAAGAAAACTGACCAGTTCTATTCCTAGCTTTTCTAAAGTCCATGTGTTGATACAGTTCCTCACTGAAGAGCCATTGAGTCTTGCCAATGAACATATCAAGTGCAAATCTATCCCTCTGCCCTCTCGACCTCTCCCATTTGGCTTTTCAAGGCTAATTTCACTTCAAAAACAAATGCTTTTTAAACAGCTATTATGTGCTGCTTATCAAGTAAAACAAAACAAAACAAAAGGATGTAATTAAAGGAATAATGAACAAACTTGTGGTGTTTAATCAGAAATGACATGTTTTTGAATCTTACCAAAAGTCAAAAGTAATGGCTCTACTGTGAATTACTTGCTCATCTCTGACAGTCACAGTTACTTTGCCTATGACAATCAAAAGCTGCCTGATATTTTCATGTGGCTAGAGGAGCAATAATAGCCATGTCATTAGTCAGTTCTGCCAACTCTACACAGTAAGTGTTAATAAAATAACTGCGTCTTAGAAAAATCTACTCATTTTTTCTATTTGGGTTATTACATCATGAAATTAAATATTTTTTAATTGTGTTTCTTGTGGGGTAAAGGCTAGCAATTTTTTTGTGTGTGACTCTAGTTATTTTCTCAGATTGTGATACAGAGTTTTTGGACAATACAAGTTAATTAAGTTACAGAAAAAAACTCAAACAGTTCTATTAGGTGACCAGGATGTGTTTCACACTCACGTGGACAATATCAGGAAAAACAACTAAAGAAAAATTAAGATTAAAGGAGGACTTTTCCTAGATATCATCCAGATAAAATTTATCAAGTCTGAATTATAGTATATTCTACCTCACAGCTTTTGTCTATGAAAAAAAAAGACAAAAAAACATGTATATGAATTATTTCAAATAGCATAGGGAAATTTATCAGTGTAACATAGTCAAACAAGAAACAGTCTCTTACAGGTTAGAGATAGTCCTAAAAGGTCACCAAAAGTGAAAGGTTATATTTCAAATGCAAAATGTGATTCATTGTTCTCAGACATTGCTACTCAATCATGCAAAATCTGGGATCCACAAGGTAAAAAGTCTGGAGAAGGTTATGAACATTTTTACTCTTACCCATCTTAGGAAAACGATTGGTCATGATGAGTCATAAGAAAGATGGTGGCATCTTGTTCCCTGAAAATTTGTAATTGGAGAACTGACAACCCCTTTATATTCATAAAGGTCAGATCTAGACTTAAAGTACTATCATAAAACCTTCTGTTAACTTTCCTATAAAAATAGAGGTCCTTGTTTAATTTTATTTAAGGAACTTCCTTGTAGTCTAGTTCAACTTTCTAATATAATATCCAAAGTCATGAAAACTTCAAAGGTATAAGAGTGGTCAATGAGGCTAGCCTAAACCAAGAGTAGGGTGGTACATATTATCAACTATTTTGGTTGGGAGTTGGGGAGGCAAAAGCCATCTTTAGTAGCATTTGCTAATTTCCTTGGTGATGTGATTTCCTTCCATGATTGATTATAAGCTACCAACTTGATGGAACATGGAAGTAGGAATAAATGTATAGTAATATATTCTTATATAGTATGCCTATCATGCAGATTCAATAGATGAAAATAACCACAAGAACACAGACAATAGAACAATGTAGTAAAAATAATTAAGAAGTGATGAGTTTTAAGTATTTATTACCTTGATTTTAATATATTACATTTACAGGTAAGTTTATAGAATTTAATTTTAATAACAGCTATGTTTAACTGTCAGCTTGCAAAAATCCTGAAAATTTACAGTTGGCTTTCACAAGCTGCTACCTGCTGGCTACAACACAATATTGGTTCTGACTGAGTTCCTGTCCCTGGGTTGTTGGTCTGGTGGATTCTAGACATTAAAATAAATTCGGGCAGCTTATTCCAAACAAGGTGAGTGTTCTGGACTCTCAGTGTTAAAAGAGAGGACTGTTCCTAATTTGTAGACTTTCCTTGGAGAGTCTGATAAAAACTATGGAGCTCTGGCCTCAGAATATTGTACATATGCAAATACCCACCAACTTCTGCTTAAATTTGCGGGGATTTGTCGCCTGCCTCCTCCACACTACTGCGGCCATGTTTTAGTGAGCAGCCATGCGATGAGAAAAAGGCCGGCAAAGCCATTAGAAGAGAAAGGGGACTATGAGTGCCTCATCAAGAGACATTGCTGCATAATCTGCTCAGGTGATTTTTTAAATATCTGACATAAAAATAAGATACTGCCTGGTTAACCTGTTAGGGTGTTTTATTAGTTTCCCAGGGCTGCCATCACAAAACACCACAAACTGAATGGTTTAAAACAATAGAAAGTGATTTCTCACAGTTGTGGAGACCAGAAGTTCTAAAGAAAGGTGTGAGCAGAACCATGCTCCTTTTGAAACTCTGGGTAGAATCCTTTTTCGCCTCTCCCTGGCTTTTGGTGGTGGCCATTGATCCTTGGCAATTCTTGGCTTATAGCTTCATCACTCTAATCTCTGCCTCTGTTATCATATGGTAGTCTCTCTATGTGGCTGTGTGTCCTCTTATACATACACTGTTATATTTGATTAAGAGCCTATCTCACTGCAGTATGACTTTATCTTAACTAATTATACATGCAAGAATCTTATTTCCAAACAAGATCATATTGTGAGATACTAGGGCTTAGTATCTCAGAAGTTCTTAGAAATATCTCAGAAGTATTCTGAGATACTTCAACATATCTTTTTGGGTGACACAATTCAACCTTTCACAGGTGTTAAGTTAATCATTTAATAAATTATGGTTGATAATGATTTGTATTTGAGGCCTTTCTCCCTACAAAATTATTTGGTCAATGTCATTACTTCTCTCTAGTTTTGAAAGAAAGGGTACTTGCATACCCATTTAACAGAAAAAGAAGCTGACTCACTGACAGAAGAAAAGAATTGCCCCAAATCATCCAGCATAGCAATAGAAAAGCCTAGAATTTTTGTCAGATTTAAAGATAGGGTTCTTTTTGAAACCCAAATTCACTTTTTTCCTCACTGAAGCCCTTTCTCAGGCTTTGCTCTCAGCCTGTTCTGTGCATGTTTCATGCATGTCCCCTTCTATACATGGGAAGGGGTGCACATTCCTCAACAAATGAAGTGAAATAATCTATGCCAAAGATTAATCTCATGCATAAAATAGTGCATGTTGTCTGATGCCTTCAATGACATAAATAACTCAAATCTATAAAAACATCAGTTTATCAACTCCTTTTTAATATTTTCTAAGCCTGTGCTATTACTTTATAGGTAAAACCATGGGGTTTTTGAACACACAGACAAAAATTCAAAAAAAATATATCGTTGTTCCAAAAAAGTAAACAGGTTTTTGAAATGGTTCAATTAATCTACTGTAGGGCTTTCACTGAACAAATCAGAATGGGCTGGAAAAATCGAACCTATTGCATTTAGTCTCTTCACACTCAGCAACACTGAAAGCCCACTATACATGCAAAGTGCAAAAATATGGTTGAGTTTAATTATTTCAAGGGCAGATGTCTAAAAAATTCAAATAATTTGTTTCTTAACCCCTTTTACTCTCTCATGATGAAATTGATTTTGATTTTTTTTTCAATTGTTCTTTATTATGGTTAGTATTTGTTTCCTGACAAACTTTTAATCCCTAATTCAGTATAATATCTACCGACAGGCTTCTTTAAAAATATAAAACTAATAGACAATTTTAGAGCTATATTAGTTTGGTAATAGCTATCCTGGGAAAAGAAAAATGTATCCATGTGAGGTATTCTAAAACACAGCAGGAATCATTGCTGACAGAGAAATATGATAAGTAGTCAAAGTTTCTGAAAAGTTTCACAAAACTTTCTCAAACGTTTCTTATGAGAAAGACTGAAATTCAATTATTCTCTTCGGGTTGCCATTCCCAGCCCAAAGTATGGATCTGTTGTACTGGAATCTTGAATGGTGATCACTGGCTAGAGTGGAACAATTTTGGGGACCAAGCTAAATATCTAACAAGGAAGTTCATTTTATTTTCCAATAGATCTATTGAGAGAAATCTGCTTTCCACTATGAACTCAAATCTGCCTCCATGCCACTCCCATGCACTAGAAATTCTAAAGCAACACAAACTGAGTCTGATTCTGTTTCCCACATAAGTACACCTACTGTTTCTGAGTTCAGTTGTGTTTAGTTGTTTATTACTGGCTATTTTCCCTGTGCCAAGTACTAGCCCAGATAATGAGGATGTAAAGATTAGGAAGAGAAAGCTCTTCTAAGAATCTCAATCTAGAGCAGTTCTGGCCAGCAGTACTTCCTATGATGATGGAAAAATTCTGTATCTGCTCTGTCCAATCTGATAGCCATTAGCTACATGTGGCTGTTGAACATGTGAAATGTGATAGGGCAATTGAAAAACTAAATGTTTAGTTTAACTTAAATTTAAATTGTCACATGTTGCTAATGGCTACTGTATTAGACAGTGTGGGTTTGGTGAAACAGACAGGCCCATACATTAATAAACATAATAATAAACATATAGTTCCCAGTAGAGAAGGGCTGAGTTAGAGTTATCCTGAAGAGGTGATGCTTGAACTAAGGCTTGGTGCTAAAATTAGCCAGTGATGAAGGGGAGAAAGAGTTCTAGGAATAATGCCATAAAGACACGCCGGCACAAATGTACCAACTGAGAACAAAGAATTCAAATGTCAATTTGGGCACAAAATCTGGTTGTGAGATGTTAAGTATAAACTCCATTTTCCTCATGACCTTTATAAAATTAGTTTTCAAGGCATATGATGTACACAGTTTGTTTTGATCCACAGGAAAAAATATGTGAGACTGTTTATTTCCTTATTTGAATACTATACTTCAAAACGTGGTTCTGAAATTCAAAATGACGTTCATGGCAGAACAATGGCTCTATTTAAGTTTACATTCAATTAAAAGAATTCCATAAATTCTTAGCCTAATTGCTAATAAGTCAAGCCTCCACTATCCACAATCAGAAAAGTAAGTTTCTGAACCAAGATGTAGTATGTTAGGTGCGTATTACAATTCATTTAAATAGTAATAAGTATATTTTAGCTTTTTAAGATTTTTCTTTCAAATATTAAGTCTTCTTTGTGCAAACTCTTTTGTCCAACTCTGTTTTATAGTCACATATCTGGAAGTAAGAAAAGCTGTCTATGGCAGTGTTGAAGGGCCAAATTCTAACTAGGATGGGACCGTGACAGAGCTCTGCTGAAAGCTGCCAGCAATGGCTCCCAGGTAAATGTCACTGTGACTGAGGTTCCTGCCTTGTCTTCTCAAGGTACACAGATTTGGTCTGTACCTGTCTCATTGACTCAATGAACACATAGTGTACTTGTTTTAATTCATCACGACAAATGTTTCCTTAATGTTTTTGTTTTGGTTTGGCTTTTTCTTTGCTTGTTTGTTTTTCAACCAGGTACTATTCTAGGCACTGGATATACAAAAATATAAAGATGAGACTTAGGTCATTTTCTGAAGGGTCCCCAAGATTGGTATAAATGGACAATTGAGAGCCTGGTTAATAGTTGATGCTGTACATCTTTGTCAAAAGTAGTTGACTACCAAAATCTTCACAGCTTGGAAAAATATGAGCTAAAATAGATTTCAGGAAGGTGAGGAAAGAGAGAGAGAAAGAAATGTGTATGTCTGTTTCTGACTTCAGAGAAAGTCAAAACAAACAAACAAACAAAAAGGTGACTGTGTTTGAGAAGACACAGTAAATAAATCAAGTGGAAAGTACAGCAGGTGGTGGTGGTATGGGACTTATGTTTTTAAAACATGAAATTATCAGGAAGATTTTATTTTACTTCCTAAATACTTGACTCTGACAATATTGAATCCATTTCTATATGACTCACTTAGCAACATTCATGACTGTAACATAAAATGACATGAAGGTATCAAGAAAAATAACAGAAGATTTGATTTAAAAATTTGAATTAAACTATCAGTCAAGAACACCACTTGCAAACAATTTCTCAAAAAACATTTTATGAGCATGAAGTTAAGCAGTGTTTATAAGTATATCAAACACAAAAAACAGTCACCAAAAATATTGTCATCCTATTTCAAAACCATAGTTCCCCTAAAACAAAATGGAAAACCCCAAAATATTCATGTAGCTTTTCCTCAGACATATAACTGGACATAATATTCTTAGAGTCATCCTTTTAAACAAAAATGTGACCAGAATATAATTAGGGAAAACAATCCAACTGTTATATAGAATAAAAATTCTTAAAGTACAGATTTAAAATGCCAAGTTTTGAATGGCGTTGCATGGTACATACACTTTGTGATATTATGCTATTATGCACGTGTCTATGCTATAGAAAGCATGCCTCCCTAACAATACCATCTCCCTATCTCCTTGTCCCAACCAGCTTCCATGTGACATTGGGACAAATATGAAAACAGTTTGGGCAGTGTCAAAAATAATCAAAGGTGGATATGGTTAAAGTAGAATGCACAGACTACTGGGTAAGAGCTACTGCCAGAGGGAAGCGAGTCCACCGTGAACTGAGTTCAACTTCACTGAAAACAAAGATAGAGTTTTTTTAAAGGCTGGGATATGCTAAGAGGAAAGCACTGAAGGGCAAAAGGAGGATTTGGTCCATGTGGCTAAGCCATTTGAGTCCGTTAACTGGCACTTATCAAAGTTAAGCTCCGCTCTCCCACAGAGACTGGAAGGCAGGGGACCTATCTTCAGGTGTTGACTGGAACAAACAATAAATTCTTTTGGTGGCTAAGAGTCTCCCCAATTAAGAACTTAAAGGAGTTGCAGTCACCATCCTAGGGTTTCAGCCTTGAGCTGGTAGAAACTATACTAGTGTTTGTTTAAATCTTATAGTGCAGGAATTTGGATGAAATTGATATGTGCTGAGTGTTCTTCTGCAGTTCTCAGTGGAAGGAATATGGAAGCATGGGAGGTATAACATAGCCTAAGTAGTGGATGGAGATTCTCCAGAAGCTGATCTGTCTCCATAGAGAAGGGATTCAGAAGTCTTGGATAAAGAACCTGGGCTCTGCCCACCTTTCTATAGGCAGTGAGGAGAGAAAATGGGGGTGGGGGCACAATATTTGAAGATATATTAATTGAACGACACAAATATCATCTTAGAGCTTTGCAAAAAATATTTTCTCAGCAATCATGCAAAGTAGATAATATTTTCAAGAATTCAAGGAAGAGGAAGTAGAAATTCATCAGAGTTAAATTACCTCTCAAGATTAAGATATTAGTAGATTGAGTTGGGATAAAAGTCAGGTCCAAGTTTACTACCTCTTCCTGATTACTCCAAACCTTCTGTCTTGACCTTTGGTTAAGAAAGCTTGACCATGTGCCACAAAGACCAAGGAATTCTCTACCTTATATTTATTTAAAGCAGTTCTGGGTCAAAGTTAGATGCTGAGCAACCAACAGCTGACAGCAGAGCTGTTTGTTTTCTTAAATAGTATTTTCAAAGATAGCTTATTAAATTCATATTAATTTAGTTGTTACTTAACAGCTGTCTTGCTTAGAGTTCAAATTCTCAAAATATTTTTGGTCTCCTTAAAATATACCTGAGAGCCATGTTTGGTAGAGAAATAAGTATTTGCTACGAGAATATTTATTATTATTAGCTGTCGGTGTGACTATTAGGGAATAAATGACAAATGTGGGTCAAACAAAACTCTCAAAACATCTCCGACTATGCTCTCATAGAGGAAAGCTAATTGACTATGAATGTAAAAAAAAATAATCAAAACTGCATGTAGCAATCAGATTTGTTAGATTATTTGAAATTAAGATTCAATCCACTGAAGCTTTTTAAAATAAATGGCTACCAGATGTATTTTTGTTCTTAAATTATAGATTAGTCAAAGGTTTTTACATAGAAATTTAACTAGAGTTATCTTTCCAACTAAATTTATTTTCAATTCTGTAAAGCAAAAGCTAGCTCTACCATCTAGTTTATATTATCACTAAGATCATGCTTACATAATATACACATTTAAGTTTGAGTATCATGAATTCATGTTTTACTAGAAAGTAAATCATAAAATATGATCAAAATATGTTCAGATATTTTAATTTTCTTATTGTAAGTTTTTTTTTTGTTTTTCTCTGTTTAAAAAATTTAAAACAGGACATTCTATTCTCAAAGGAAGCAAGTTATTGAAATTAAAAAAAAAAAATTGCGCTTTCCCCTCCAATTCCTTCACATTCCTAAATTGGTCAAAATTTTGAGAAAGCCTTGCCAAGAATCTATTATTTTATTCATTTCTCTAAAACACGGTTAAAAAAAAGAAGAAGAAGAAGAATATTCTGTCAACAAATTCAAGTGGTGAGAAGAAAGCAATAAAACTCAAAGGTCTAGATGGTTGCATTTTATGGAAAATCTGATGTGTGATTTTAATTTTAGCATTTTGTAAGAGATTTAAGGAGTATGACTATACCTTATATGTTCTGGTACACTTAACCTAGGTCAAAATTTCTACTTTGTTAACATAATTGTGCTAAAGAGTTTTGTCAGTGTGGGCAACTTTGAACTTGGCCATCTGTGTGATAATACATTTTTCATGTTGCAATGCTTGATCACTGAAAAATAAATGAGCTTATATCTTTAAAAACTTGACCTTATTAAAACTCATTTATCCTGTCAAACATGACACAGAGTAGAAGATATGTCCTTCTGATAGTGTGACAAAACTGTAGAGAATTATCAGAACCTATAAAAATGGGAGCTATCTGTTACTTATTCCTGCAAGTTAGAGATTTTAATTCTGTCATTGAAACAACAGAAATATATACCACAAAAATGGCACTGTATGCCCTCAATGCATATGATTTCCCAGGTACCCCATGAAGTCACAAGCCATCCTTTTATCTTTGTCTAAATTTGAACTTGTAACATGTTGGATCACAACTTTCTCTGTCCCAAATTCCTTTGGCAATTCAATCACTTATGTCAAGACTCATTACTACGTGAGGCAATGTGACAACTTCAGTCTCCCATTTAAATTTGATAGTAATAGACATTATATTAACATTAGAGGTAGTCATTATTGTTGTGAAAGAGAACACTCTATTTTATGCATTTAGAATCTTCTAGAATTATAGTGTGCTCCTCTTATACTTCCTTCCACTGCTAAGCATATTCTTGTACATTTGCCAAATGTTCTTGTGCACTGAAATCAGAATCCACTTAAAAACCCTACACAAAATGAAATCAGCAAAGAACTTTTCGTATCCTTCAAGTCTCATAGGAACGCTTCAAAGTTTTATGGGGTCACAACAGATGTCATAAAGTAATTGTCTTTTTCTTTCAGGGTTATTTTCTAACTTCGGCTTTATTTAACTTTCTTCTGTGGAATCTGGAACAATCATTTGGGCAAAAAGGCTATGATTCCCAGGTTCAATTCTCTAATAAGATATTGCTCGATGCCAAGAATGGTAATGAACTCATTCCTCATGAGATACCCTAAATTAAGCCATCAGAGGGAAGGTTCAAGAGAGTCATGTACCCTGAGTTGTACTGATTGATGATGAGTTTGCACAATTGTCTAAAATAGCAACTTTTTGTCTCTTGAGAATCAGTAACTTAGGGAAGTAGTATTGGCATCTTTAAAAAAAAAAAGCTAAAATCAATCTCAGTCTACAGAGGTAGAGGCACTAGAACAAGAAATTAAACACAGAAATGCAGAGTAAGAAGTATCTTACTCTACACTTATGTAAACATCCTATCATATGGATAAGTCCTATCTACTTACTCTAAAAATATTCACCCAGACCTTGTTAGAGCACTTCTAGAGATGAGGCAATACATTCTATTTCTTGATGAGTTAATTGGAAATTCTCATTTAACGCCAACAGCAATCTGCCTTCAGTTTCAACATATTGCATTTAATTCTGTTTAAAAAATAATGAATATTTTGGAAGGGGCCTCCTGTGCATCTGGTCCTGTACTAAGTACTGTGGTGGTATTCAGTGACATATGAAATATTTGTTGTCTTTCTACCATGAGGTGAAACAGCAAAGGAAGCACAGAGGAAAGAGATTCATCAAGAGGCAGTGGAGTGTCAGGATTCCATAACTCATCTGGGAAGGTGCAAAAAGCTGAACATGTCTTTCCAAAATTCATATGTTGAAATCTTATTCTCCAATGTGGTGGTATTAGTGGGTGGAGCCTTTGGTGGGTGATTACATCATAAGAGTGGAGCTGCCATGAATAGAATGTGTGACCTTATTGAAGAGGTTCCAGAGAGCTCCCTCACTCCCTCCACCATGTGAGGACAGCAAGCACACCTTCAGCAGACATCGGGTCTGCTGCCACCTTAATCTTGGACTTCCCAGCCTCCAGAACTTTGAGAATAAATTTCTGTTGTTTATAAGCCACCCAGTCTGCGGTATTTTTGTTACAACAGTCTGAACAGACTAAGACAGGTAAATATTTAGGCAGGTTACTTGGCTTCTCAGAACCCGCAGTCAGTAACAATAACACATCATTAGGTTGTTTTAAGGATTAAATTTACATACAACATTGTTTAGTAAATTATGAGATCTGCCCAAGCACAAACGGTGATTTTCATATCATCCCATGCAGATTTCTATGGTAAAGCATTCCGCCCTGGGCTATAATAATCAATTTATTTAGCTATTACCTATGAAAGAAATGGTGACATATTTCATTCCTTTGTATTGAGCACTTGCTACAGTTTCTAGCCCTGTTTGGTAATGGTCTACTAAATTAATCCAAATGAACATTGCTACTCTGGTATGTCACATATTGTGATACTACTAAATAACCTAGGTAGTTTAGAATCAGGGATGTTTTACTTTTAAAGACTAAATTATAAATTCACTTTTCATAATGGTAAGTTTACACACTAAACGTACTGCAGTCCTGATCTAGAGGGTAAATAAGAGGACATGGCTGGACATTAAGTTTTGGAAATTTTACATAGAAAAGATGAGTGAAATTATGTAAAGAAAGAAGCAACAGACAATCTATTTAGAGAAGAAAGAGTAGAAGCTCAATTTAAAAGCTGGGGCAATATTAGGCATTAAGACTGACAGAAGAAACACGTAAAAAGCCAGAACAAATACAACCTTCTCCAACTGAATCTGTTATTTACTCTCCTAAAATGTCCTTCGATCAATCAATAAGTAATTGATAACATCTACTCTTTGTCCAACATAACATAAGTAGGATATACAAGAGAAAAAGTAAATAAGAGCTATGTTTTTAAAGAGTTTTTAGTCTCCTGAATAGATAAAGTGAAACAAAAAAACAAATAAAGAACATAGGAGACGCAATGAGCCAGGATGCATGATCATACGTTTAAATTCTGTTGCTATATGCCACAGACTCTAGAACTGCAACAGAAGTAACAGAACAGTGTGGACCTAAGAGGTTGAGAAAGCTTCATGGATGAAATGGGTCTGCAACTGAACCATATATAGATAAACTTTGACATACAAATTTCACCTTTATAAATGTAAATCACTGAATCATGTCTCCTCCATTTACAATCTGTATAATCTTAGCAACTTACTTAACTTGTCCTTATTAAAAAACTAAGAAAAAATTATAACACCTATAGAAGAGCTGTTAGAACTAAGTGAATTACTATGTGACTCATGGTTGGAAAAGCAATGGCACATTGAAACGTGTAATGGTGTTAGTTATGCTTATTATTATTCTATTGGCTTGAAATAATTATTTTGCTATGAATCAGGCATATTGTTGCCTGTTTCATATTTATCCCATGTGAATTTCTATAGGAACATTTTCTTATACAGGGTTTAACATAAATAAGCTAACATAAATATTCTTCCAATTGGGGCCTTTATAATATCAATATATACATAGGTGGATAGGATAGATATTGGACATTGCATATAGGAGGAAGAACAAAACTGTTTTATTATCAATGCAACCTCTTTGGTTATTTTTGCAGTTGAGGACACATAGGAGCTTTTGGGATTCTGAATATACTGCCTTGTTCTTTTCATTTCATTTTGCACAGAAGGGAATGAGGTAGTACTGAGAAAAGATCAGTATACTAGAAATTGGGATCTCTGGGTTCTGTTCTGGTTTCTACCACTAACTTGCTCTGAGACCTGGAACAAATAAGTTAACTTCTCAGATTTAATGTTTTCTTTTTTAACTGTAAAATGAGGCACTATATATTTTTTTATCCTTCTTACACAGAAGACTTGTGGATCCTATGATGATTTAATATTCCAAAGTGATAAGAATTGGCCAAAGTCTAGACAGTATTTATTTTTATTTTTATTTTTCAATTAGAGTGGATATTCAATATTATTTTATATTAGTTTCAGGTGTACAGTATAATGGTTAGTCATTTATATAATCTATGAAGTATTCCCCCAGACTAGTCTAGTGGCAGTAGCAGTATCTTTATACATCTCAGGTGCTATGGGATCACAGACAGGTGACTGGAGACCTGTCAACACCTGTAGGATGAGTGGTCACATGGGCACTGGAGCTGTGACTACAGCCTCATCTCTGGTTCCTATATGACTTTGATAGTCTGAAATTGTTTTCTGACACTCCAATCACAGTAGCAGCCATAATAGTTATTCTGTACTCTAAGTTAGTAATTTATGGAGAATTCAAACCACATCACGGTAAGTTTTATCATTCCTGTTTTTAAAAAGAAACTCAATTTCCAGGAGTAGGAGAAGAGATATTGTATTAATGTGTTATGTGTTCCCAAAGTTTATGTCTTACTTTCATCTATTCTTTCTCAAGAATAGAGAATGAGGCAAGATGCAACGTCTTCACTATGTTCAGTGACTAACTTTTCCAAAATAACATCAGAGAAACAATCCTGTTGCATATATAGCTCTAATAAATAAAATTATGTTCAACATTCTGAAGATTAAAATAATACATTTCAATGAAAGGTATAATTATTTTGAGAGAAAAAATATATGAATTAAACTCTTCTCCACATATCTTCACCCATTACAATTAAAGGAAAATATCTCTAAATATTTAGAACTACATTATTTTAAGAGGTTTTAAACAGAAGAGATATTCTATTATGTTGTCTCATAAAAAATGTCATGTTCTAGATAACCAAAGTACTATCTTAGTTGATGTTAAAGTAATATCTGCTTGAATTTTTTAAAAAATAATAATGTAAAATAAAACAAAATAAAACAAAACAAAATGGTTTCATCATTTACAAGTCAATTCTAACCTAACAGTAAGTAGTGAGTGCATTGCTGTGAAAATACAACATGACCTACACAAGTATAATTTTCAACAGAGGCTGCTCTAAGTACATATAGAAATGCTACTGGAAATTTCTTCATACACAGTTCAGACCTTTCTTCTTTCTAATAGAAAGATCAAACTTTTACATGCACAATATGTAAACAGGAGTAACAATATTTTAAACTTATAGAAACATAAAGATTTTTGAGCACAAAATGCTTTGTCATCTCCAATATTTATATCATGTTGTTTTAATAATGGACTCCTAATTTATTATAGATTCTACAACTAGATGTATAATAAAGACTGAAAGAAACCAGATTAAAGTACATTAGTGAGAAGTTTTTCATATTTTAAATACTGTGAGAATTTTTCTCACATAACATCTTTATTTGATGCCTACAGAGGAGCGATCCTTTCATAAACAGAATGAAAATGTCGATCACCTGAATGTTTTGGTACAGATAACCCTACAGTATGTGAATTTGCTGCTTTATCTTTCTTTCATAATTATACAAACTAAAAGAACAGACTAATTTATTTTTACAGTAACACCCAGAAATTTAAAGCATGCATAACATGACATAAACCTCCAGAGTTTCCCCATTTGGTAAGCAATTTTGGTCAAATTTTGTTTGAATTATACAGTGCTTGGATTCTAATTCTTTACATTTTATAATCTGCAATGTTCAAGAAACTAAATTATTTTTGGAATGAGGTAGAATATAAATAAATAAAACCCCAAGCACAATATTCATCAAGTAACCAGTAAACACTAAAAAACAATTTACTTAAATTCCTCTACTGACTTACAAGGCTGTAAATATTGGCAGCTTTGCTGGTTAAATAGCTTGAGCTTTCTTGCTGGGTGATACTGATAAGAAGGGAAACTATGACTTCCTCAGGAAAAAAAAATGCACTAGATTAAGTAATAATTATATGAAATGCATTTGTTCAGCTTGGAAGTATTTTTTATGTTATAATAATAGAAACAGAATGCGGTAAATCAGGAAATTCAACAGATATAGTGGGAAAAATGACAAAGTCATTGAGGACTGGCCAGGGTTCAGAGGCCTATGAGCCCAGAAATGCAGTAAGCTATATACACAGATGGAGTCAACCAATTGCAATAGATGACTATTGAAACTAAACCATGTAGGTCCCAGTGCCAATTTCCTGAGGTATACACTCCACTCTGTTTTATATTAAGTGTTATAAATAATGAGAACACCTACATGAAGATTAATCAATGACCAAGAAACAAATTTTTTTCCATCCACCTTGGGGGATGTTTGACATAGAGTTTAGCAGCAGTTGTGTAGTCAACAAACGATAAAGTTACAAGGTAATGGTGGGAGGTTGTAAAACAACTTGATTGTACTATGCCTTCAAGCTAAAAAAAAAAAAAAAAAACATTTATTAGAAACCTTACATTGTTTTGACATTTTGCCTTACCTGTTCCACCTGATGGCCGCTGTGCATGGACATATGCAGTAGAACAGAGAACCATAGAGTTCATTGTCCGGGCGGAAACCTTGATTGTTTTTACTCCTTCTTAACTAGAGCATTAATATAGAAAGAAAGAAGAGTGGACAATCCCTGTTTTTTTTGTTTGTTTGTTTTTGTTTTTGTTTTTGTTTTTTTGTTACTTGAAAATATTGCTTCTGGTAGAAAACATCAAAGTTAAGATGTTATTTTATCTCCTTCCAAAATCCTATTGCTATTAGATGGGACAAGCCGAAACAAAATAAATCTACATTTTCCAGTTCTAAAAAAAAAAAAAAAAAAAAAAAAAAGATTGGATTGAAGGGATGGCTAGGTCTCAATAGAGCAGCATTTTTGGATGAATATCTGGAAAGAGAGATCATATGATGTTTTAAAGAAGCAGGTGAAATTAAGACTTAAAACATTTCAAGACAAAGCCTGTAAGGTGCTTGGAGCTCTTCTTAATAGCTTAGGCCCAGAGATGCAGAGTAAATATAGAAAGTGGGGCAGGAAAATGAGGTAGGTGGGTCCAAGGAATTCCTGTGCCATTCACCACCAACCACTGCTGAAGGACCATAACCAGAGAGATGTCCTCTAATTTCTAAAACTATAAAGCTACTCTCTAAAAAAATTTAATGACTTGCAAAGGGAGAGCTGAGGCTTAAGCCATTCTTGTTTTGTGAACTTTCTAATGTATTTTACTGCTACCTCTCCTATCACTCTCTTTCCATCCCACTTGGTCAGCCCTAATTTGGAATAATAGACCAAAATTTACATGACAGAGACTTATATTACTCACCATGCATTCATATTTCTTTCATATATTAATGATTACCAAACACATTTAGAAAATTAACAATACGATGCAAAGAAACCAAAATGAGCCAAGAGAACAGCCAACCCTAAGAGGCACTAGGATATGAGAAGGCATAGAAAAGAAATTTACCATATATTTTTATCACTGATTTGAGAAACTGTTGCATCTATAAACCAGAACAAGGTGTCATGATAAAGAGAAATTTAAGAATAAAGAGTTTTTAAAGCTTAAAAAGCTGTAAAAAATTAGGAAATCTTATTTTCGCACTCAACAAAAAGGTAAATGAACAGAAACTAAGAAAAAGGTTAACAGACATAGAGAATTGACAAAGGATACCAACATCTAATAAGAGTTTTAAGAAGAGAAGAAATAAAAAATGTAAGGACTGAAAAAAAAAAAAGGAAAATAGGAAAAAAATAATCTAACCTAAAACAAAAAAAGACATACTCTTCAAAATAAAGTAGCTGTTATGTGGTTAAGTGCCCCGTAAGACCCACACGTACTCATAGCTCAACGAAATGTCAAGTCTTCAAAGATTCGAAGAAGATTACAGAAACTTACAAAAGGAAAAGCTGCCTATCTACAAAGGAATGAGAATCAAATTGGCATTATCATTTTTATCAGCAATGCTGAATATCACAAGACAATAAAGCAATACCTTCAAAATTCTGCGGGAAAATAATTTTGAACTTCAAAATCCACTTTCCATCACACTATTAATTTAATGGCAAAAAAAGACACCTGAGATATACAAGGACTCAAAAGTTTTGGTTTCCAAATACCTTCTGAAACACTGCTTGTGGATGTCCAAAAGAGAGAAAGGCAAAAACCAAAAAGGGAACCCAAGTATGGAAGAGGCATACAGAGATTAAAACATCACAAGCAAAACCAGACAGTATGGACTAAGAACAAAAGAAAAAAATAAAGAAATTCTGAGATGACAGTTTTAGGTCAGAAATAAATAAATAAATAAACAAACAAACAAACAAACAAATAAATATAAAATAAATTAGAACAATAATCAGACAGCTCCAAGGGGGGAGGGAGAATATCTTTAAGAAAAATAATAATAGTACATAATTGAGAAATGAGTAATCTTAGTGATAAGGTGGAAACATGCTATTATTATCTAAAGATTATAAAATGTCATTTTAAAATTCCAGGAAAAGCAAAAAAGCAATTTATAGTCAAAATATAAGACAAATTTGTACAAGTTTTGGTGGCTAGGAATTCGTTTGACCTCCATGCTTGAGAATCGTATGCTTTAGGACAAAGAATTACATTTCCTTTCAATGGGTCCGATAAAGGACTTGGTTCTGCATTAAATAATCATAATACAGTAATATACTGTTTGCTGGTTTTCAATTTTACAATTAACCTTTTGTTATGATTTCAGAAGACCATGCAAAAAGTGTAAAGATACATGTACAGTCTATAGAAGATACCATAAAGATGAAGGTTTAAGCAAATGTGTAAATATTTGTAATTACAGCAATTTTCTGAAAATCATTTCCACATTAACACAATACTTTGAAAAAACTCTCCTTATACCTTTTAAGTACATATTGTTTTTCTTTTATGACAACTGAATGTTTAACTGAACTTTCTATGAATGACTCAAACATATAATGAATATGGAAAAAATCTACAGAATATTTTTTCAAGGTGGCTGTCAAACACAGGTAAGTCTTCAAGTTTGAAAGCTGTGGTCCTCCTGACTCTTCAGAGAGACTTCTACTCTGAACTCGAGGCAAAAATTTGTCCACAGACAGAATTTCTATTTCTATAAAACTTACAAACAATGATCAAATTATAGTATTTAACAGATAAATTACGTGTCAATAATTCTGTTACATCCCATACTTTAAAATCATTTCCTATGTAGTTTATCGATGTTATTTATATTTATAGGTATTCGAAATGTTATATTTATAGACACCGCCATACACACTTGCACACACATATCCATGATTGTTTCAGTATTTGCATATTTACACCACAGTATAACAATATTTCACTGTGAAGACTAGGAAATGGTAAACATTTTGACTGGAAAAACTGTCTTTGCATAGCAAGCCTAACTCGGCTCACTGCCATATGAAAAAATTAAGTGCAGGAAGCAGTGAAAAACGACCAGTCATTTCTTTTCTCCCAGCTGATACATATCTTATTTATTCTTCCTTGTAATGTGTGGATGCTGCACCATGCCCTATTTTGTCTTCTGCCTCAATTAAAATGTAAATTTCTGCAGCCCATCTCTATAATTCCAAACTGCTCTAGGCAGGAGAATTTAAACTGCTTTTAATAAAACCAACTACAGATGCTAAAATAAGATTTCTTCCCAAGTCTTTGAAATCTATATATGTGTAATGGCATGCTGGTTCCTCTGTAGTTACGTCTCAGCTAAAAACATTCAAATGAAAAAAAGAGAAAGTGATTGGTGCATTTTAATATCACCAGATATGCAAACCCATAGCTAAAGGACTGAACCTCCTCTCCTTCTGGACAATTTCTAGCAATCAATCTTTTTTCTTTTATAAAAGATAAATGTTGGTCACATTTAGAATATATAGCCTCAAAATGCCACTGACCATTTTGCCATATAGGATAACAATTCGATAGGTAGATACAAAATTGAAGTTAGGTTTGCAAAAATGACTTTAGATTTTCATATTGGGCTCTTGGTCTAAATCCAATTTATTCATTTCAGTGTCTTGTCCTGTTGCCTCTGTCTTGTAAACCTTCTGGTCATTTTTCCTGGGTAACTCTCAGTTTTCTCTCAAGTCTGAACTATAGTATCTTCTCCATGAAATATTACCTGGGACCGCTACAGTGGCGATTTGCCTCTTTGACTCCCTTACCCCTAGATTTCCCTGATTGTTCTTTCACAGTTCTAGTAATATCCATATTAGTACGATCATCTAATTTACTTTATAAAGAGGGTACTATCCAGATAGGAATGGAGAAAATAGGTGTAAACCAGGCTCCTCCAGGCAAACTGGGACCTATAGACAACCCACGAGTTACATGGACAATGTCTCATTCTTGCTAAATGGTTGACAAATACGATAAAAGTTGGAATGTGTCAATGGAGGAAGCATAGCACATGGCATGCTGATATTTGTGGTTCTCTGATGCCTCCAGTTCTTACGAAGTCCACAGTCTAGTAATATATGAGAGGGGAAAGAATTGTTTTTCTGTCACACATGGTTAAAATTTAACAATATGATCTGTGTTTTTCTAAGTCAGTGGCTCCCAACAGGTGGTGATTTTGTCCCCAGGGGACATCTGGCAGTGTCTGGAGATATTTCTGGTAATGGAAGATGCTACTGGTATTTAGTGGGTAGATACCAAGGACCTGATTGCCTCTCAGAACAGGGAATTATCCAGATCCAAAAATCAATAGCACCAATGTTGAGAAATACTGTACTTCGCAAGCGACAGAGTGTTCAGGTAAGAAAGGCAACGAACAAAAGCAGAGGAAACCCTCAGTGTTCAGATTTACAGAGCCAACCTCACAGCCCTGCGTGGAGGAGCACGCCTTCTGTGAGAACGCTGACTTTCACAACTGTCCTCAGTTTGTCTCGTGCACTGCTCTTCTTACTTGTTATTGAAGAAATGGCCATGAATGTAAGATAAGTCTCTATCTATACCATCCTCAAGGTATTTCATTGTAGAAAACAAAAATAAGCAACTACTATCTGATTTGAGTTTTTTGGTTCTTTCCCCTTTTACATCCTTCTTTTCGTCACTGTCAACTTAATTGTCCAGAAGCACTGTATTCTTCATTTTGGTGCCCTGCTCAAATACCTCCAGCAACTGAGTTTAAAGTGCTTAGCAGTTATTCTTCCTGAAGCTACCTGGGAAAGCTCTTTATAAGAGCCTCTAACTTCAGCCATATTGTTCTAGTCTCCATCCTCCAAATAAAATTTCCCACTCCTAACTCTGTGATGCTTCCTGCCTGGAGTATCTTCTTGCTTCCACTTTATCCCAATCCTGTTTTCCTTCCAAGACCATGCTTACATTTTACTTTTTTCAAAATCTTCTTTCCACTATTCCTCTATGTTTATTTCATTACTCATTTGCTTGTATTTATCATTATCTATTGATGTGTATAATCCTAATCTTCTCATCGAGACAGTTAATACTTAGGGAAAAATGTAAATTTACATGAAAAAAAAATGCCTTCCTCAATAAACTTACTTATGGGGAATTACTCATAAAGATTTTAAGAAATATTATCCATTGATCTTCTAGAACATTAATTGTGCACTTCCACCCACATTTACTGGTATTCAATAAATACATGTTGTTGATAACAGTGATGATGGAGACATATCTATGACTAAATAAGCTCCTAATGAGATCAGCTTTCAAAGAAGACACTTTTTCCCCCAGTATCAATGGAGGAAAAAAGAAATAGTCCTGCCAAACCCTTGGGGAAAGAATTTCAGAAAACATTAATTTTAGTTGCCGATCATTTCATTACTGCTCAGATCCTACAAGGATGGGGGAAAACTTGGAAACAGGATTCAGAGACTGAATTAAAGAGAAGGCTCAGGTAACATCAGCCATTTAACATGTGTTTAAAAATATAATTGTTGAAGTCTTAAGTTTTGGTTAAGTAGTGCTTCAAGTAATGTTTTTCATACTGAGTCTACAGACAAACTTGTTGGCACACAAGTTTTATGTTTTATGGTTGCTTTGTTTTTTAGTTTTCATTGCAATTGGAATCTAAAATGATTTTATCAGTATAAGGATAATATGTATAATTTGCTAAAATGAAAAACAGTTAAATATAACCATGCTCTAAGGCTTAGAATTTTTAGCCAATATTTCTCAGAATTGAGAGAGCTATGTTACTGAATTTCTTTTCTTAAAGAGGATCTGTATAGACTCAAATTTGGAAAATACTAACTTTTGATATATCTTCATGGGCATTATTGGTCTATTTTTAAAAAAAAAATGTAACAGCAATACATTTATACTCTGAAATAATATAATTTTTGTATTGATACAAAAATCAGTTTAGCCTAGCTTTCTTCAGGTGATAGTATTTGGTATGGCCTACTCATTCTTTTTCTTCACTTCATGAGTTATATGTTATATGAGATGAAAGAGATACTTTACCAACTTAAGAAAACTTTAACCACCAATGACTCCTTTATTGTCAAGGGTATACATTCATTACTCTAAGAAAATACAAGACTTCACAAATTTTAAAAGACTTCTCTTTTGCTTTATAATGGTATTTTTTTTGTAGTTTTACCCTCATAAATTTGTTCTATTATAAGCATTGCTAAAAAAAATTAAGTTAGGTAAACTGATATTTTTTCCCTTCTTCCCTACCTTCTTGTAGTGATTCTAATCTTAGTGGTCCCTTGGAATGGGTAAAGAGGAGACTGATTAAAAAAAAAAAAAAAAAAAAAAAGAAGGAAGAGAAATCATTAGACCTAAATATATAACTCCACTTGGATAACCGGAGTCTGAAAATTCTAGTACCGAAGAGGATTCTGTGGTAGTTTTTGTATCTGAAAATAATAAATTAAGTGTAACTAAAATAAGCCCTCCTTTTAAAAACTACAGTAAACCGAATCCAATGTAAAAAAAAAAAAAAAAATCACTTCATTGTGTAGACCCGGTCATCTTCCTGCTGCAGGCAGCTGGAGCTGACAACTCTCCAGAGGAAGCAGCTGGATGAGTAAGAGCTCATCCTTTATTGAATTTCCTAATAAAGAATGTACATCTTTGGGGACTGGCAGAAGCATCGAGCAACACTCCCCTCCCAACCTTCCTTGTAAGGCAGACAGTTGGGGGTGGCGGGGGCAGATAATTGAATTAAATACAGTGATTGAACACGAAATGCGTGCCTAGGTCTCAGGGGAGGTGTGCTTTCTGGAGAACTGACATCCCTTTTCCTTTTCAAGTTAGGTTGACAGTGACTGGGCTGCCTGTGCGAAGTTGTTGAAGTTGCCCTTTGCAACCAACTCCGCCTGTTCGGTAAGAGGGGGAGAAAGTCTGCATTTGGGATTTCATCTGAAGACATCTTTCCTCCAAGGTTTTTCCTGCTTAAGTTAGATGTGTTATTAATTCAGTTCACATCCTTTCCACAGGCAGGCCAATCAGTGCCAATCTGACTGGATGTGTTACCCGTTGCTACTCTTCTAATTCAGTACACTCAGTGGTAGCGGCAAACTGCAAATCAATCTGACTCCTCGTGAGTCACCTCAGACACAGCTATGCAAGAGCCTGTCTCTTGCTATTCTTTGACTGAGAGGTATTTTTTGCTTGGTACTGCCCTTCCTCCTTATTGAGAAGAGGAAATATGAACTGAATTCAATAAATAAAACTTAAAGAATGTGCTGATTGAGAACGGTGGCTCCACACCGAAAGTGTGAGTTAGCAATATTGATGTCTGTTGAGAAAGCTGGAGCAGAGCAATGTAGATAGTCCAAAGGCTAGCAGACCCTGCACTACTTTCTATGTCATGAGGGGAAAGAAAGTAATCTGTAAACACTCCTTCACAACTTCCTGACCCTGACATGCTGTTACTTCCTCATCCTCCCCCTTCCTCCTCTCTCATAGGAAGAGGTAGTTAACACTGATTTTTCTCCTTACATTTGGATTCCCTTCCCTTTCACCTTCATGGGAATCTATCTTAATGATTTATATCCTATCGCTCCATATTTTGCATTACTTTTGGCTATTTTTTAACAATATAAGGATATTCTACTTCTTCCATCTTTAAATATAATCTTTTTTATACTAAGACACCTTCAAGGTATCACTGTATTACTCTTTCCTTCACACATGAGGCATTGAAAAGAGCACCTTTCCTTACCTTTAATTCTCTCTTCCACTCCCCACAGTTTGAGATCCATGCCATTTACTGAACTCTGCTCTTACCAAGGTCATTTTCTAGTTTCTAAGTATACCGGATACGTCATAGTCCTTACTCTTCACCTTACTGGCAGCTCAGCAGGATCGGTAAGAACATGGCTTCTGGGGTCAGACTCCCCAGGCTTATACCCTCAAGGTGCCATTTATTAATTGTGTCATTTTTGTCAAAATACGAGCTGCATTCTGGTTTCCTCAGCTATAAAATGAGCTAATAATAACACCTCTAAGAGTTACTATGGAAATGAAGTGCATCAACACACATAAAAGCGACTCAAAAACTGGCACTCAAAACGTGTAGCAATTATTATTTAGCCTCTTTGCAGAGTTTGACACCACTGACCACCTACCTCTTGTTAAAATTCTCTTCTACTTCAACCTTCAAGACATCGCTTTGTTCAAGATCTTGCTCACCTTTCTGTTTTGAATGTCTATTTCTTATTTTTCTCTACCTCTTTTAAATTGAGGTTCTGTCTACATCTTCCTCCTGAACTACACATTCCCTGAAATCAATTTTGTTCATCTTCCTTCCAATACAATTACAACAGCACATTTTTATGTAGCTTAAACCTCTTTCCTTAAGAATCTGACTATTCTAAATAACTCGCCTTAAATGTTCCAAAAACTCGGCATGTTTTAAAATCATTACCCAAATCTTCCCCTCTTATCTTATTCCTTTTTCCAAGTTTCACCAAACCATGCATTTGCCAAAATTAAAAGCAGAGATTTCTCTATTTTCCATAACTCCTATTGATTCTTTAAAAATTTATCTTGTTACTAATCCATTCTCTGCATCTCCATCCCATTGTGCCATCGTTTAGGCCCTCATCAGTTCTTCCCTCGATTGCTGCAGTGGCTTCTCAGTTTTCCAGTTGTCTTGTCTTTGGTTTTGTCCCTTTTCCATTCATTCTCCATTCTCCTTCCCATCTGATCTTTCTAAACCATAGAGTTCTTTAGGACTCTCCATTGCTTGATATTTTTTTAATGGCAAATGGTCACCTTTCAATGTAAATTCAGAAGTACTTAGCATACTAGACAAGGTCCTCTCTTCCTGTTCAGTTTAATACTGTCACTTTTTCTGTAGTCCCCACACTTATGTTACATTTAAACTACTTGAACTTATACAAGTTTAATTTAGTCTCCCACAGATTTATTACTAGAAGCATCATTAACAGTCCCATCATTACATACCTGAAAAGGAAGACAAATAACTTCCCTAAATTATTCTAGAAGGTAATTTCAGATTTGTGAAGAAAATGTAGGAATCCATGGAGACATACATTTTAGATCAGTGAGGAGTCTTAGCGATCACCTAGCTCAGCTGTTCCCAATTTTGGCTGCACATTAGAGTCACCAGGCGGTCTTTTTAAAGTACATCAATGGTCAAGACCCATCAAAGAGCAGATAAATCAGAGTCTCTGGGGTCCAGGACACATTTTTACAGCTCCCAGGTGCTGCTCATAAATAACAAGGGCTGAGAACCACTGATCTAGCCTCATCCATTATTATACAGATGAATATATTTTAAAACACTTGATTTCATTTTCCTCTCATTATTTTCTCCCAGCAAAAACGACTGAGGTTAGCGATAAGCATTAAGCAAAAAAAGATAGCATAAACAATAAACTAAAGGCGAACATAAAAAAAGGTTACTTAACATGAGAAACAATGACATATATTTTATCATTCAGACTATGGCATTTTTGAGCTTCTTAAAGGGAAAAACTGCTTATTGTCAAACCACTGCCCAGGTTAGTGATTGAGGCATAGCAGGTTTTTATTTAAAATGTATCAGAATGAATGAGTGAAAACTTACTAAACCTTAAAAGAACATTTGAGAATAATATAAAAATTGTATGTCTTCCTATAGTTTTCATTTGAAGAACTGTGTACCCTTCACATATAGATTCAGAGATAAGCTCTGTGTGTTTGCATTTCTAAGACAGTGGAAGCAAGAGATGACTATTATTTCTTTCCTTTAAGAGGTGGACTTACATTTAAAATTTAGATACCAGAACAGAATTCCCTCAGGAAAAGAAAGTTAAATCCTTTTGGGTTTATGCTTTATTCTTCAACTAGAGTCTGACTAGAAAAGAGAATCTAGAAGTATCTTTGGTCACTGAATTAAGAAATTTGCAAGACAGTGAGGATTATAATTGAACATAATTGTAAAGGATGTTATGAGCTGAATTATGTACCCCAAAATTTATATATTGAAGTTCTACTTCCCAATGTGACTATATTTGAAGATAGGACCTTTAAGAGGTAATTAAGGTTAAATGAGGTCAAAAGGCTGATGGGCCCTACTGGGATGGGTGTTCCTATAAAAAGAGACACCAGGACACCCTGAGATTCCCACCCTGCATACACACATGCCAACACCTTGATCTTGGACTATAGCCTCCAGAACTGTGATAAATTAAATATCTGTTGTTTGATCCACTCAGGCTGTGTATTCTGTTATGGTAGCCCTGGCCAACTTGCTGCTAAGATGGACATTTTTTCTTTAGGGTCAGCAATGAGATGGCAAAAAGGAAGCAAGCAATTCAAAACAAGTACCAAGACTCTTCATTTGCTTTCGATAGAGACTGTTCTGGATGTAGAGTGTGAATGAGGTAAAAATATGATAAATGAAATTCCCTGGAAATGAAACCCAACCGTATTTTCACATATCCATGATAAATGTCTGGAATATTTTGTATATGATCTAACTCAGAGCGAAATATAACTTTACATAAAGTTACTACAGGTTCACAATACTTTTTAAAGGTTAAGGTTACAGACGAGATGACACATTATAATTTCCTCCCGACAACTTTCGGTCTTCCACTGCAGTCATCACTTCTGGGTTTTGTTTTAAAATGGAAACTGAAAAATAAAAATTAGCTATCCGCATTACAAGTGGAAAATGACAGGGGGATATAGTGGGTCATTTGGATTCTCCTTACAATGTTGGCTCAGATAATACCATTAGTGTTTATTCTCATATATTCTCTAAGCCTCCCTGCATTAGATTCAATAGGCCACCCTCTGGCTTTCCACGCCAAATAATCATTCTTTTTCTTATAAATTCATTTTAGCAGCACTTGTTTTTTGATTTGCTAGAAGTCCTCTGGCACACATTAACATTCAGAGTGGTTTAGGGCAGCCTCATGCAAATGTGACTCCTTCAGCCAACAAAATGCACATTTTCTGTTTGACAATCAACATTTCATTAGTAGCTTTGTTAAAGCTGAAACAGACCTTAATGATGACCTATTTCACTCCCCCCACCCACATCCCACCCAGTTAATATCACAAACAGATAAAAGACCTAGGTGTCTTCACTTTCAGGACATCATGCTACCTGTATGAACACCATTAGAGGTTGCTACCTTATTTCTACCTCTGCACACTGCCAGATTCTACTAAAGATGTGCAGACCTGAATTTCAAGCTGCAGTAAATTTGTATCAGGCTTGCCCTTGTTTTAATACATCTTAATATCCCAAATTCTTGTTTTATTACTGAAATAAAAATAAAAACATTGTTGTACATATATGATATACTCTTCAGAATATACAATATTTTTCAATTAAAATAATGTATTTCATTGGCATAAAAAGTATTAACATGCTAAATTAAATTTTTACCTATCTTCTCTCCCTATTATAGAGGGTGGTCTGTTATTTAAAACACACACACACACACACACACACACACACACACACACAACAGCGTATGAATGGGTCAATGCTTCTAACAGAAAAAGACATTCCATGAGTCTTTGAATCACTGAATGAATTTTTAAAGCACTTGGTTTTGTCACTTACAGAAATGAAAGATAAAGAGGGCTCAAATAAACATAGGTTGTTTAAAAAAAAAAAAAAAGTCTTTAAATTCTAGCCTTCTCTTCCCTCCGCACTGCCAGCTTTTTAATCTCACACAATTCTGCTCTAGGCCTCCCAGGGATTTCTTCTATAAATGAGTGAAAATGGTACCTTGTGGACCACAGTCAAGAAGTCAGTCCACAGATCTCTAAGGTCTCTTCAGATGCTAAGATCCACCTCCCTGTGAACTCATGGAACACAAAGCCTGTGGGAGGAAAGAAAATTCCCACACTGCCCGTGAATACACAGAGTCAGAGCTCTGACAAGAACGTGCAGAGGTAACATTTTTCTTAGACATCAGAAAGATGGGAGAAGAAGAGCAAAACCCGACTCTCCCAGGCCACATGTGATCAGATAAACAAGATACATAACAAGTATTTTTATATGCCATGAAATTTGAAAAAATATTTAAAATATAGATAGCATTATTCAGTACAAACTTAATAAACTTAAAAAGTAATGTAAAAATTCACTCTAATGTATCTTGTTGAAAAAAACTATCATTTCTAGTAATTTGAAGTTTTTGTGACTCCTTTATTTAAAATTATTAAACTTGAATAATTTTCAATAAAAAAATATCTGTTGTTTT
Source organism: Eidolon dupreanum (assembly GCA_028627145.1). Lineage (NCBI taxonomy): Eukaryota > Metazoa > Chordata > Mammalia > Chiroptera > Pteropodidae > Eidolon > Eidolon dupreanum. The sequence continues at coordinate 75,202,457 of CM053504.1, read as the reverse complement.
AACCTCATCTTCTATAGACTGACTACATTATATTGAAGATCTAGGTAAAGAAAGACCCCACTGAAGACAAATAATGTATCTGTTCCTCATTCATTTACCCATTCAGCAAACATTTATTGAACATTTACTAAGTTCCAACACTGTGTTAGCAGGAAAACTCTGCCTAAGTGGCCAAGCAGAAAATGAATGTGAAATCTGCCCTGTTCCATGTTGGAGCTGAACCTGTTTCTCTGTGGCTGCATTATTACCTCTTTCCATGTGCAATGCAGTGGCTGCATACTGCACGGCCCAGTGCACCCACACAAAATGACAGCAGAGAGCCTTTCAAAACTATATGCAGTGATATGTCTGAGAGTAATGTAAAGTAGCAATGGATACCAAGCCAGCTTAATCCTGAGCACCGAATAAACAGTATGTCTCTCCTCTTCAACAGCATTGAGTACCACGGAGAAAGGACGGCAGCTATTCCACCACGAGTCCTCAAATGAAAAGCACATTTGTGGTAACAGAGCACTGAAGGGGGAGGAAAACATGGACAAGGCAGACTTTACTTCCCTGGTGTTGGAGTTTCACATTTTTGGGGGGCCCAGCATTCACAAAGGCCTATATGTGAATGTATGCATATGTAGTTTTTATGTAGAGATACCCATCTTGATGTGTACAGGGAATGAAAACTACCACAGAGATGCTTTTAAAGGAAATGCAGGAGTAATTTTTATGTACATATTTGTATAGATAGATCCCTTAGCATAGAAGTATGTTTCAAACAGCTGAAAAAACACCCACTTCTTGATTTGGGGGCCACGGGGCTCATTTCCTTATTTATCATTAAAGGGAGCAGAAATATAAGGCTAGTAAGTAAAAGTTTTTGCCTATTTCTATTTACTTAATTATGTTTTAATTAGTGCCATGTTAAGTAAATCCTCCTCAAGGCAACTTATTTGTGAAGGCAGAGTCTGCTCCTCGATTTATAAATACTGTATATAAATATAAATATACTAAATATATAGCTATACTAAGTATATATACTATATATATCAAATATATGTAATATATATTTAATCAAAGTAAATATACAATTTGTGCATAAATATATTTATATAATATATGTAAAATTATATATATTTATATATTTAAATATATACTTATTATATAAATATATATATTTCTGTTATGAATACCAACCTATGACTTAAAATTTGAAGGAAAATGAAACTGTTTCCGCTGCCTAGAGTTTCTCTTTCAGACATCTACCAGGCTGATTATACTTGATCAGTGGACATGATTTTTCCTCTATGTTCATACATTTCCTTCCTTCACAGCCCTGTTTTAAATCCACACCATTCTAAGGGAGGTCACAGATTAATTTCAAATTAGTCACCAGCATCTTAATGTGAATTAGTTTCTGAGCTCACCTTCTTTCCAAGTACAGAGGGCAATGGGATTCTGACATTGTTGGGGAGATACAGGCAACACAGGGTCCCTGAGGAGCCATGCCTGAGGGGGATGTTGAAGTTTGTGGCTATGGGGACTAAACACCTGAAACACAGACTGAAGGGATAAGAGAAGAGGAGGGGACAAATGCTCCACCATTGACTGATTATCGTTGCCAGGTGTCAGCTCTCACATAACTTGAATTCCCTCTGCCTAAGGAGGAACTGAGATCTGAGGGTGCGACTGCAGAGTCATTTCTAAGAGGATATTGCAGAATACAAAATAATAAGGGAGACAGAGGTGGAGGAATCAAGAATTGAAAGCCACCTAGCTCCCATCTCCCACCAGAGTATACCCTATCTCTTGTCTCCTCCATTCCCTACTCTATAAGGTCCCCTGGCTAGAGGACTGGAAGACTGGGTAAGCACACACACACACGTACACACATGCACACGCACACGCACACACATCCCTCACAACACTACTGTAAACTTTCAAATGATGTTCAGATTCTTTTCTGAAGATATGCAATTCCTATCACTCTGATGCCAATTCTAAGTAGAGTCACAGGAAATTAGGCTTCCACTGCTAAACAGACCACAATCCCAATGGTGCTGAGCAAGCTAATTTTCCGGGCCCTGTTCCTAACGTCCAATCAGTAGCAAGGGAGCTACAAAGCAGTAAGCTCTGATATGATGGCTAATCAATCAGAATGTGAAAGCTCCTGCTCAGGGAATTCTGGGCAGATTCAGTGAGGCTTGGGAAGCTGCGCTGAAGAAGAAAAGGCCGAGGAAAAAGCTGTGTGTTCTTCTTCCCTGGGCTTGAATACCTTTTATCTGTCTCGGGGTGAGAATGCTTTGTCTAAATAAAAATCTCATTTACATACTATAGAAAGTGATGGAAAATCAGTAAATAAGTACATTTAGCATCAATTCCTAGTTAGTAATTATGACCCTTGCTGATCCCCTAGAGTCTCCATTCAAAAGCTTCCCGTTAGTTTTAGGAACCAGGTTTTAAAGATGCTGCTTAGAGGAAATGCCCTAATCTTTCTCTGCACAGCGGGGCACTGCTGTTGTAATTTTGCCTAATCATACCCTGGGCTCCGCTTGTTACTAACTAAATAGAAACAATTCTACAGAGGCTTCAAAGGAAACTGTGTCATCCAACACGAATTCTACCAACGCTCAAGTTACAGCATGCCAGAGGAGTTATTTTATTAATGGTGAGTATCCCTCCCTACTCCATTTATAATTTCTTTTCATTCATTCACATTATCTGGAAGGGGAAATTAAATTTGTCACATGTGTTTAGTAGGTATCAGTGCTCTGAACAGTCCGGAAACTTTACACCACATCTAAATATTGTTTTCAACTCAACATGGAGAAAAATCTGTTAGTTAAAATCATTGGAGAGTAATACTGATATAGGTGTTTTAGAGATCCATTTAAATATGGTATAATATTTTTGAGTTTTGGGACACTAAAAAGCTGTAGTCTAAAAACAGGCTTCTCTGTTTTCTCATAAATAAAAATAGTTATTACAGATAAATAAAATGCTCAGTCCCATGAACTATCTTTTGATGTAACAAAGGTTTAATTATGCCCCCATGTCATTCAACTTTAACCTATTTTAAATGTTAGAAAAATGGTGATTAGTTATTCAGAAGATACAATTAGAATGTTAATATTTCTTGAATATGCCAAAAAGTAAAGCAGGTTCAATGTACTGAAATATTCATATAAATATACACCATCTTAAAGACATCTAATGTTTATATATATTTAAATATTTATGTGTACACACATACACAAATACCACAAAATCATGGCTCTTTGTTGTATAATTTCTGAAATACCATGTATCATATCAAATCTCTCAAATGTAAGAACTATCTCATTTAGTACACATTAAATGTTCTCTTCCCTGGCAATATTACAAACAGATTTCACTCTAAAAGTTCTCCCTATAAAAGTTCTCATTCATATAATAAACACTCATCAAATGCTTACTACATACAAGGCATGAGACATTGGAAAAGCCAGACCATAGGTGTTCTTTTATCCCTCAGCAATAAGATTAGAGAGGCTGGCGGGGGTCTAGAGAGTATGAACCAAATTTTCAAACCTATCCTGCAGAATATAATATTTTATTGAAGAATCTTAAGCAATAAAAAAGTATATTCAAATTGACATTTTGGAGATATCAGAGACATCTGATGAGTGTGTGAATGCATACGTGTGCATACACACACATACATGCACAAAATAGGGAATTGCATTGGGGTCTTATCTGGTATTCTGGTTGAGATGGTATGGAAGTAAACTAGGATGGTTCCAGGGAACTTAGGAAGAGGGAGAAGGTTAAGTCATGTAGTAAGAACTATAAGGAGTCACTATTGGCTGACTGAGACACCAGGGAATGGAAATGAAGGGGAGGGGGAATCTAGGATGATACCCAAGTTCCTACTTTGGTATCTGGATTACTAATGGTGGTCTTCGCTAACATGGAGAATGCAAGAAAGAAGAAGTTTGAGGATAAAGATGCTATGTATTTATTTGGAGTTTGTGGGGTTTTAGATGTCTGTAGGACATCCACAAGAAAATGTCCAGTAGGCACTGGATATATGAGTCTGGAAGTCAAAGAAGAGATCTTTGATGGGAGTAGAGATTTAAGACTTACAGGTGAAGAGAAATTAAAACCAACAAAGGGGATTAGATTGCCTAGGAAAAGCACGTTGGCATAGAGCAAGGAACAAAGAATAGAGCTCTGGGGGATAACGACGATTGTGTTTCCGCTGCTAAAGGAAGAGGAGCATGTAGATTAGATGGCTGTCAGAGATGGAGCAGGGAAATGAGGAAAAATAGGCAATGTACAAGCTAAGGAAGAAAGAATTGAGTGGTTCAGAGTCTTGCCTGCAGAGAGGGAAAACTCAGGAAAACTTTAGCCAGGCTCCTCTGAACTCACTTCTCAACCAGGCCCTGACTTTTAAGCTTCCACGAAAGTCTCAGCATTGTCAGATTTTAACAAGAACCCTAAGTCTGTTTATCTAGAATCTCCTATCCTTGATGTCTGATCACCCTTGATATCTATGTAGGTTCCTCTTTCGTCACCATCCTCCAGGAGATGTCTGATCACTCTTGGCCTGCCTTCAGCAAGAATCCTGTTACATCAGGTTAAATCCTGTTACTTCAGGGTAAATCCTGTTATGTCAGGTTAGTCAGAATCTCTCCTTACCCTTGATGTTTCCTGTTGGAAATCTTCCATCCGCTGACCTCTTGAATCTGCTCCATGGCTATGAAATCCTCACTTTCCTTTGTTGTATTCAATCTCTCCCCTGTTACAAAACCCCACTGAAGTAGCCCCGCTTGAACGAAGACTTCCTTATCATCTTTAAAGGTGTCAATATGAATCATGCTCGCTGACAAGAGCACCTGTTTGACGTAGTACCAAAAGATCATCCTACAGGGGCACACTGCATGGCAGAGATGGACAGAGAATGGCTTCGGGGTGGGGTGAATAGAGAATAAAGTGAGATTGTTCAGGATATTAGCCAGTTCTTAAAAGTGCATGGAATGCCTGAGCAATTCAAAAACACTACAAAAACTATTTTTGCTCTCTTGGGTGTTTTAAAACATAAATAAATAAACACTCTCCTTCTGCTACTCATTTTTGCAAAGTGAATCGTTCAAGTTGTCAGGGTGTATAAGCAATGTCTCTTTATTCGTGGCCACAGAATAATCTCTGCTCAAACAACTTTTTGCTTTAGGGCAAATTTTAGCTTTACAGCAGCAAGCAAAAAAGTTTAGATAGGCTTCCGAGTCTACTATAGGAAAAATCTATGTATTTTGGGAGAAAATTCCTAGCAGTCCATCTTAGGTGTTGTGAAGTTCCTTAGTGATGGAGAGAAGCACATCTGCATGACAAGTATTATCTTCCTTTATGACTCCCCACAGATCTGAGCCCTTCTATGCATTTTATTGAATATACTAAGAAAATCCTCCTGGTTCATAGTCTGTGCATTGCAAAGAGATCTAAACTCAAATGAATCACTGAGCTAGTGCATTTAGTGGAAAGAGAACTGAATTAGGAGACAGGAAACCTGGGTTTAGGAGATGAGGTTTGGCTCTACCACTAAGTAGTGATATAATCTCAGACCAGAAATGTAAAA
>CM053504.1:75103119-75196355 GCA_028627145.1 Eidolon dupreanum | reverse complement strand
TGAATCTCCTCCTTTCTTGGGGCATCCTTCCTAAGTAGAAGTACACTCATGAAGAGTAGAAAGCAACCTTTGCCCTCTTTCCAAGTCTCCTTACCTTGGGCTCCACAAAGTTGCCCTTGTGAAATTTACTATTGATGATAATGACTCTTTATTCCCTTTACACTCTGTAGCCACTGAATATACTTCTTTCTCTAACTATACTTTTCAAATCATATTATAAGTATTTATTACGTGACTGTCTCTGTCCACAAGAATCTAATGATAATCCTACGAGTTCTTTAAGATTAGGGGTCATTTTTATGCACCTTTCCATCTCCTAAGCCTCTTTCAGGTAAGCACCAAATAAGTGTTTTTGAAATTAATTGATCCTTGCATAGACTAAGATTATGACACACCTGATTGGGCTCAGAGAATCTAGAAAAATAAAACCATGACAATAATCATAATATGCTATATGAATATCAGCTAATATGCACTAGATAATATAAGCAATGGCTCCAAAGCAAAAATATCATGGTTCAAAATAGAAGTGTTTCCCTTGGACCAAGTGGTTATGAATTGAGTATCTTTTTCCTTTTGCTTTTCACACTTCCCCTTCAACCTGACCTTCACAACATCCCCCTGCTGGAGAGATGCCCTGTAGCCCTCATTCTGGTATGTTATGTCTGCGGACAAATTCCTGGTGTGACCCAGGCCTGCCTTCTTCAAAATGCCATGCATGTTTGTGCAATTTCATTCCTTTCTCATTTATCAAATTGTCCTTGATGCATAGAACTTTGCTCTACAGTCTTGCTTTCTGCTATTATCATTAAAGAAATCTGTCCTCATTTGTTAATACATGTGTCAATTTAATGTCATTCTCCTAGGAAACATCTTTCACACTGGGGCTTTCTGAAGAAATAACTTCTTAACATACAACACAACATTGTAGATTGTGTGGCGGTATCACAAATTTAATTTTAGCAGGTCTTTAAAGTGCCCTCAATTAATGTAAGTTGTGTTTATGGGTAGTTTTGGTCCTACATGTAGGAATCCATGAAATTTAACTGTCCTCTGAAATGCCATTAAAATTCAATGTTTGACCCACTTTAGTATTACCACAAAAATATTATCATTGTAAAAGAATATCATTATATGACAAAAATACTTTTAAGTCTATCATTCACTTACTTCAAATATCAGTCAATCGATAAATCCTTGATTTTGAACAATGCCTTAGAGTTCATAGAAATTGAATTTGACCTGTCAAGAGTAACTGCATTAAAAGGATAAAAGGGAGAAAGTAAAGACAGCCATATTACAAAGTTCAGTTTGTCAATAAAGTCAGCTGAGTATAGGATATCATTATAAAGTTGGGCACACTTCGATCCTCTATGAATGTTTTTTAAGGGTGGCTGAAACATGACAGCATTTAAATTGAATATGTCAACTTGATTTTGGAGTCACTAGATAATGAATTGTGATGAACCTTGGTGAGTTTTTTTAAAAGATGACTGAAAAAAAAAAAAGATGAGATTCTCAAGTGGGTAAAATAAAAAAGAAAAAAGGAAGTATACCACTTAGTAAAGTAGAGACAGACAGCCTAAAGCAACATTAAAAATGCAGAAGTTAAAAGAAATTTATGAAAGACCCAGAAGTCAGAAGTTGAAGAACTCTAAACGTAATTCTGCTGGTAACATAAAGTGTGATGATTTATGTAATTTATTATAAATGTTAAAAAAATTTTAATTACAGGAAAAGGCTTCAGGGATATTCACTTGGTAAGTTTTCCCTCCTAATCTCCCATTCTGCAACACTATGGGGCGTATGTTATACAGAAAAACTAGAAACATTCAAAGATCTATAGGTATGGGGTCCAGGGAAGTTTTGAGCACCTGTATTATTTGTAAGGGCATGGTAATGGAGATTGAGTTGAGGGTGAAGATGGGGAAGAAAGAGGTAGAAAACGGTTGGATGAACATAAATAGTCCCTAACAACTATGCATTATTTGAAACATCTATTAGGCCTTTAATCATCAAATTCCCTCAGGAACACTCGCTTGAATGACCAATGTCCTCTCACCAATATTAAACATTGCATATATATCCTATGCCTGATTAAAATCCTTGATAGCAGGGACAAGGCCTTTTCATTTTGTTGTTGTTGTTTGGTAATTTCTTCCGTGTCTAGTATAAAGTTAGTAGAGACTGAATCGAGCTCAAGAATCTGTGCACATAAAACTCAAAGTTTCAGAGCAGGTGTATAGCTGCAGCTAAGATTGAAAAATCACTGCCCAAGTGCCCCAGCTATTTTTGATCACTCAATGATTACTAACAGCCTTCTGAAAGTGTGCTGCGGTCCCATGTAAATCTCTAAAAGCACATCAATTTCCTTTGCAAACCATATTCACAGAGAAGCCAATAGATATATCTTGTTTGCCTGACAATCATTTTACTATTATACTATTTATTAATAAATGCCATTTTTGTGTATACATTCTTGTGCTAGTCTTACCAAGAATTAAATTTTATTTTCCACATTTGGCACAATAACCTCTCCAAGAAAACAGAGCTAGTGAATTCATTGGTTTAAATAATTTTCCAACTCCTATGAAATTCAGTAAACACAAGGCATTTTTGTGGGGAAAGCTTAACTATGGGTGCTCAAAAAAGCAAACCAGTTTCTACTTACTTCCTCATGATTTATTAGATCAAATCCAACCAACTGAACCGCTTTAAAACTGTTTTTACTTTAATTCTCTGTATTCTACTCTTAACCCTCATATGACTGTAGTTTTTTCCTAAATAAATATTATTTAATACTGTGAATTAAACTAAACTGAATACCTCTAAACCCTTATTTCTAGCTTTGACCTTTTTTATTTTTTGAAATTCTGAAACTAAATACTGTAAATTTTTTAACCTGAGCATGAACAAATGAACTTATTACTACCCATTCATGCCAACATATCTCTCCTTCTACATTCTTCATCTGAGTACATCACCTCCTCTTCTGTCAGTCAAGTGAGTCATTTTTCAATCTCTATTCTACTTCATCCTAATTGACTATGGCCACCACATATTGTTAATTCTGTCTTTGATGTGTTTCCATTATCTCTGACCAGTTTAGGGTTTCAATACAGGTTCCTAGACTTTTGAAATAATTCCTAGCTATTCTTCCTCCCTCTTACATCCTAATATCAACCTGTATTTTAACCATCCTTCAAAATTAACTTTTAAAATATGGAATTCATTACCAGAAGCTATTTTTTTTTAACCTATAATATCAAGTCCCTACTTCAGGCTTCTCTCTTACAATGTATTCCCAAGTACATATTTCCAAGTTACACAGTTCATAGATCAATAATATTAATAAAAACAGCTTACCTGTACTGAAAACATTTCAATATCCCAACATAGAAGATCACATAGCTAGTGAGAAAAACTGAAGCCATGATTCCAACCCAATAGATAATCTCCTAACAATATAGTAAATTTGAGTGCTGATGCAAACAGGCCATGTCAAATGTTCACTGCTTATACTGTTGAACTGATATAACACTAGATAAAATATATATTTAGGAATAGAAGAAAAATTCTTAGTTACCATGAAGAAAGAAAACAATTCAAAATAATAGTATAAGTTAACAGCATAGTGACCAGGTGAGAGAGGAGGAGGAGGTGATTTCTCCTAAGATTTTTTTACCCAGCAGATATGTCAAACATCATCTTGTAAAGTACAAAAAAAAAAAAAAAAAAAAAAAAAAAGAAAAGAAAAAAAGAAAGAAAAAGAAAAAAGAAAAAGAAAAAGCAGCAGCCAAAAAATTAATACAAATTTATTCAAGACCCACTGAATCCCTAGGGCCTAGAAAAGAAAACACAACTCCACTCTATACGGAACTTTCACAACTGAGGACATGTGGAGTCACCATGGAAAAAATGTTCCTCACTGAAGATAATCTTACCATTAAGGATCGTTACATTCTACAGCAGGTATAAAGAGTGTCAGAAACTCAACAAACTGGAGAGAGCACCATAACAACTGCAGATTACAGGAAATCTAAAAGACACTGTAAAATAAACATGTGCAAGCTAAGACCATATGGAAAAAAAAGTATGATTTGACAAAGAATAAAACAAAGCTTTCTGCCTCCAGTAGCCCCAATGATCACATTTTTTCCTGCCTGCTTTTTAATCACTCTGCATTTCTCACGCCATTATTCTCATTCTGGAAATCACAACATTGAGAACTAATGCAGCAGCCTTATTGTTGTCCGTGATCCTATTGTTGCCTCTCCTCCCAATCTATGTTCATAACAAAATAAGTGTGCTCATGTCAAATGCTCACCTGAGCACGTTACTCCTCCTATGACAGCTATCCCACAGGATTCCATTGTTTTAATGTAATTTGCAAGGCTCTCTGTAATGTGCCCCTAGTTGTCTATTCGGCCTCATTTCCTATCATTTACTCCTTTCACATTCTATTGAGTCCTTAGCTCCTGTAGTATGTGGTGTTCTCCACACTTCTTGGCTTCTGCTTTTCCTGGAAACGAACTTCTCAGATGGACCTGAAAGTCCACATTAGAACAGGAAAGCTTTCCTCTGTGCACACACAGTTTCATGCTCTTCTCTTATAACCACATTTGCCACATTTAATTGTCAAGTCTGAGATTGCTAGACAATACCCCTGTAAAATCCAGGATAGCATGAACTTGATTATATGGATGGCATTTAGCAGATGTTCTATAAATATTTGTTGAAAATGCCAGACCATTCTCTTTCATCTTTTTAACTCCTTTACTCTGCTAATAAAAACTACTCATATTTTAAGGGCCAGCTCAAATTATTACTTCTTTTTGAAATATCAACTGTTCTACTTCCAGTGTTCCCATATTATCATTATTTATAAATGTCTACCTCTCCAGCTAAATTGTAATCTACTATACTGGTGATATGCAGTAGGTTCTTCATATACACTTAATAACTGAATATATGATCTGATGGCAAACACTATCAAATAATTGATATTGGGTCATTATTAAGATGTCCATAAAGGAAATAATAAAAATCACTTCTTTTTTTCAATTTTACTGCAGAAGTAAACACTTAGGCTTTTAATTTGAACGACATTATCTTACAATTTGATTATTCAATACTTTTTTCTTCTTACATCAACACCTTTGCAAACTAAGTCTCAAAAAATACTTATACTTTTCTGCGGAGGAACTTATCTGCATCCAGAAATGAGTAGGTATTTCCATCAATCCTTGGGCATTGAAATTGCAAGAGTCAAAGGCATATGGTTGTTTTCTGCTTTGCTAAAGAGAAACAACTCGACTGGGAAAAGTATGCATACCCACAGTTCATGGGTACCTGTTTCTTTCCTTAAAATCCATTCTAACTGATAATTTTATTATCAAATTTAAGTTTTATAGAAAAAATATTTATAACTCAAACATAACTTGACAAATTAATATTTTATGTATGAAACAGTAGTTAAAAACTGATGAAAGATATCAAGGAATAACTAAATAAATAGGAGATATTCCACGATCATGAATAAGATTCAATATTGTCAAGATCTAAGTTCTTCTATAGAATAATTCGATTTACAGATTCAACACAATCCAAATAAAAAATCCCAGCAAGTTATTTTATGGATATTGACAAACCTATTCTAAAGTTTATATCAAGAGGCAAAAGACCCAGATTGGCAAACTCAATACTGAAGAACAAAGTTGGAAGACTGACTCCAAGTCTTACTACAATGCTACAGTAATCAAGACACTGAGGTACTGGTGACAGAATAGACAAATAGGTCAATGGAACAGCATAAAGAGTCCAAAAAGAGACCCACAAAATATAATCAACTGATCTTTGACAAAGGAATAAAGGCAATACAATGGAGCAAAACGGTGCTGAAGAAACTAGATGTCTACATGTAGAAAAAAAATTAATTGGGACATAGATCTTGAACCCTTTACAAGAGTTAACTCAAAAGGGATCATAGACCTAAATGTAAAATGCAAAACTAAGAAACTCTTAGAAGATAGCATAGGGGAAAATCTAGGTGGCCTTGAGTAGTAGCACAATGACTTTTTAGATACAACACCAAAGTCTCAATCCATAAAAAAATTAATTAATGAGCTGGACTTCATTAAAGTTTTAAAAAAAAGTCTGTTATACTAAAGACAGTGTCAAGAGAATGAGAAGACAGGTCACAAACTGAAAGAAAATATATTTAAAAGACACGTGTTAAAAGATTTTTATACAAAATTCATAAAGAGCTCTATAAACTCTACATTAAGAAAATTAACAACTTGACTAAAAATTGGGCAAAAGATTGAAACAGACACCTCACTAAAGAAGATATACAAATAGCAAGTAAGCATATAAAAGACGTTTAACATCATAAGTCATTAGGGAATCGTGAATTAAAACAATGAGATACCATCACACTTGTTCGGATGGCCCAAATCTAAAATACTAAGGATGCTAAATGCTAGTGAGGATGTGGAAAAGCAGAAACTCTCATTCATTGCTGGTGGGAATGCAAAATGGCACAGCTACTTTGGAAGACAGTTTGACAGTTTCCTACAAAGCCAGACATACTATTACCAAGTGATCCAGCAACTGTGTGTGTTCCTTGGTATTTACCTAAGCTAATTAAAAATATGTCCACATAAAACCATGCACAAGATAGAAGCTCTATTCATAACTGTCAAAATTTGAAAGCAAGCAAGATGTCTTTTAGTAGGTGAATGGATAAACTGTGGTATATTCAGACAATGGAATATTATTCAGTTCTTAAAAGAAATGAGCTAGCAAACCAAGGAAAGCCATGGGATAAATGGAAATACATATTACTAAGTGAAAGAAGCCAATATGAAAAGATGACATGCTGTATTATTCCAACTATATGACATTCTTGAAAAGATAAACTATGGAGACAGTAAAATAGATTAGTGGTTGCAAGGGTTTAGAGAAAAGAGAGTGATGACTAGGTTAAGCACAAAGAAATTTTAGGGCAGTGAAACTATTATGTGTGATACTATAATGGTGGACACAAGTCATTATATACATTTGTCAAAACCCATAGACTGTATGTACAATACCAAGAATGAACTTTAATGTAAACTATGGACCTTGGGTGATTATGTGTGTCAATGTGGGTTCATCAATTGTAACCAATGTACTACTCTGGTGGGGGATGTCCCTAGCGGGGACATGTATGGGAAGTTTGTCGGGGAGAGGTGGATATATGAGAACCCTCTTGACTTTCTGCTCGAATTTTCTGTGAATCTAAAATTGCTCTAAAACATAAAATGTATTAATTTTAAAAAGTAGTAGTTAAAACAGAGGCTTAAGTTAAGTTGTTTTTCAATTATGATTTAATTAGAGGAACTGAAATTAAAATACAGCTTTTCCTGGTACATAATAAGTGAACTACAATAGACTTATAGGACACAATATAAACTCCATTTGCTCCATTCATATTGTTATTAAATTAATTTAAATAATGCAGCTTTAAAAATTGCTTCTTGAGTGATCAGATGTATAAAATTTGGCAATAGTCCTTTGGAAAGAATTGGGCTGTTAATCTGCCTTATAGACTGCAAAATCTATAGCAAATTTTCAGACCTAACTCAAATGTGTCCCTACCCTTTGCTGAAAGTATTTCCTAGAGCCACTTGCAAAATAAATGTTTACTGCCTGTATGTAATTTTAAATGCCTGAAAACTCTGTTTTATTTATTTAATCTTTCCCCAAAAGACTATTAAGAGAATAAAAGTCAGGCTAAATTAAATTACATGTGTAGCAAATGATAAAATGACAAATTATATAAAGCTGATAATACTTATGACAATTATAACCAGTATGAATATCTTATCTCCAAAAGATACTGAAAGGAATAACTAATGATATGATATTTTTCCAGCATATCAAAAACCGTTATATTATCTGGAACAATCAGTTTTAGCTCTACTTGTTAGGTTTATGCCACAGGTATAAGAGGTTCCCATGGCATTTGAATTGTGAAGATTTCTGTTGCAAGCTGAATGTTAAATTTTGAAAATAATGTGACCACAGCACAACGAAAATGAGTAATTCACCTTTTACGGAAAGAAAAGTTGAGCAGAGACACAGATAAGATGGAGGTAATGTTAAAGCTGAAATAAGAATTCAAGGATCACGATGTCCCATGATTTAGCTCAGGGTTTGTAATAACATCTTTGCTGTATAATTTAAGCAGACCAGGACATCTCAAGATTGCTGCTAACACCACCAGTGTGTTTAGCCTAAACATGCCAACACTTAGGAAAGCGACTGATTGCTTTTGTGAACCCAGTAAAGGGGGCAGGGGGAGGCAACAGCACAGCTCCTATGAAAAACATTATTTAGTGACATTTTGAAGTCGTGCAGACACTGTTATGTAGTCTAATGCATCTTCATCTCCTTCATAGTGTTTGAGCCCTTTAGATCAATCAGCTCAAATTTCTCCTCCTAACACACTGAAATGTTTGGTTAAGCTGACAAATTTGTGTAGTAAATACAACTGCCTGGCAGGAAGCTTTCTATCTGCTTTAGTCAATGCTTTGAAATAAATCCAGCCAGAACCATTTGTTCAGGCAGCTTTGAAAGTGAGTGATACAAATGGATAAGCTATATGTTCTGTCTTTAGTGTTGTATTTGAATGGCTCAGCGGGTATAGACAGGCTACTGCTCTGGAAGGTCCAAAGCATTCCATTGGCAAATGGAACTGGCAGATCCAGGCGGAACTCAGCAGGAATCACTCAGTATAGTATATGTGAGAATGTAGGCCAGGTCAGAGAGACAGTAAGCCCAGAGGAAGCAGTCAGTGGATGCCATGCACTGATGTCCCACTTCAAGCAGTGCACTAATAATAGCACTTCGGGCTGTGAGTGCAGGGGGCGGGGACGGGGGGAGGCACGTGGTGGAGTAAGAGAATGTATAAACACTTCAGCTCTTGTCATTAAGTCTTGTTTTTCTGAGTGTAGAGAATGAATGTCCACAAGGACTTTAAATACTTCCATAACTCACACACCTATTTATTTATTCATTCATTCATTTAAAACAACAAGTACTTGATGAGCATGTCTTCTTTGAAAAGGAATGTTGGGTGCTGCTGGGGGGATGTTGAGCCAGAGACCTATTTGGGACCCTTAAACAGATAAAAATAACATAGAGACCAATATAAGAAACCTGAGAGAGGTACAAATACAATTCTATGGGATTTTAAATAAGTGAGAAATTATTCTAGTTGATTAAAAGTGATTGTTTATATATAAACAAGTAAACTGATTCAGTTTATGAGAATGAAACGAAGTTCAACATAGGCTAAAGCTACACAGAATAAAAGAGGTATCTGAGCTGAGTGGAATGATTTTATATAATATATACAAGCAACTTAAATTTGGATGCCCTTTCGACTTCCCCATCACTTTTTTAAAAAAATATTATTTTATATCAGTTTCAAGTGTACTGCATAGTGGTTAGACATTTCTATGATTTAAGAAGTGGTCCTCCCGATTAGTACCCACCTGGCACTATACATAGTTACTACAATATTATTGACTATATTCCTTCCCTATGCTGTGCTTTACATCCCTGTGACTATTTTGTAAATACCAATTAGTACTTCTTCATACTCTATTTTTTTAGTGATCATCACAACAGGCCTAGGGTATTTAGGGGGGAAATACCCTAGTAGGGGGAAAATTTATTAACCAATTTTACAACTGAAAAATGAGTTTCCTAAGATATCTAATGACTGTCTTAAGGTCATTGTAGGAAATCATATTTTGAACTAGGGTCTTCTCCTTCCAGGTATAACATGGACTTTTTTCTGATCATGGAGCTTCTAGTAAAGTGTTTCTAGTAAAGAAACACTTAAGTGTGTTTGTCCCTAGGAAATAGAATTTTATTGGAGAGAACAAATTTACATTTCATTTTATACACTGCTGAATTCTTTGAAGTTTTTGTGATTATATACTTCAATATTAAAAATAATCACATGAAAATATCTGGAAAAAGAAAACATAAAATAAGAAAAGTAAAGATAGGCAATTTAAGATATAGAGAAAGGGAAGGATACATCCCATCTGCAATATAAAAAAGACTACATTATATAAACCAGTATGTCAAGTTCAAGGAGAAATGGGCAGAATAGCTTTATCATAATATATAGATCTGATCCATTTCAAGAGTGGATCACCCTCAGAGCAGGATCAAATATACTTCCCCCAAGTAATATATAACTACATGTGCAGGCCAGGCAAATATACGTATCCTCATAGAAAATTTTACTCTATATTATATGCACTAGTTGGGCATACTTGAAAAATTCACTGAAAATTTCTATACTTGGATACCTTCTCTTTATTATGAGAATAAGCATATGTGCCTATCTGCTTCACTGTTAGTAATAATAACACAAAATGTAATGATATATTACAATTTTAAATAACATGGAACATAATATATTGGAAATGTAACTACACATTTGAAGACTATATATATTTGCAAGTATAAATTTATGTAATTTTTTATCAATTATTTAACTGCTTATAAAATCTGTAATAGTCTCTATCTTCTGAGTTACTACAAAAATTACCCCCCCCCCAAAAAAAAACTGTTCAGTAGAAAAGATAAAAAAAGAAAGCACCAAAATGGTATTAAAATAAAAGCCGGAGGTATAAAATAAAACAGAGGAAATAATCAACATTCAGCAGTATCTTGAATGTTTACTCTGCGTAGGCATTATACTAAGTACTTTAAATCCACTAATTTAAATTTTCATGCAACTTTATAATATAGCTAGATAACAGTACCGTTACTCAAATTCAGACTGTTTCAAATATCTTATGATAATAACTTAAATTGTGTGTGACAATAAATATGAATCAGTGAAACCCTCCTTGGAAAAGGCAAAGAATTTCAAATTGTGTAGATGTGAACAAACACATGAGGCACCTGCATGCTATTAAAAGACATATCTATAACAGTTATTGAATACTAAACAGAATTGTATTAAAACATACAAAACAAAAGCATTACAAATAAAATGGAATATTTATAGAAATAATGTAGAATTAGAAAACTACGTGTGTAATAAGCTTGAATACTGAAACTAGATTTAAAAAGCAAACAAAATGTCCATAAATTCATTTTGAATATAAAGCAAAAATCCTATATACTGAATTTCACAGAGTATTTGTATTTTCATTTTAGTATAATTTAAAAATGCCTATCTTAAATCGATAGTTTATATCATTAGTGGCAAAATCCTAGTGATAATACTTTTTTAAAAATCATAAAAATGAAAATTATAAATATATGTAGAAAACAGTACGATAAAATAGTAATAGTATTTATGTTTGGAATAAAGCCACATATGATTTGTCTACTGTATTTTCAAAAATACCTATACTTAATGCATATATATTTCTTTCATAATGACAAAACATTTTAAAAGAAAACAAATATAAATTTATACATGTGTATGCTTATGTGTGTGTGTATGTATGAGAGTGTATTTGTGCAAAACTATAATACTGTATCGGTCATCAATTCCTGGACTTTGTTTTTCAGGAGGATGCATAATTTTGGATATTTCTCCAAATAATGTCTTTTTTAAACACTAAAGAAATATCCAGGGCAATCTAAAGCTTCCCTTTTACAAACCATTTTGAATCTCATTTTCCATAAATAGTTATTTGCGTTTGTTATTATCTTTCTAGTTTGTGAATTCTCTTATTGATGAAAACATCAATAAATTTACTACCAGGTATATAAAGAAGTCCTACACTTTCTTTTTGTTGTTATTATAAAATTACCTTCAAATTTCAAGAGAGTTCTTGTAGGTAGAGTATTCTTGAATTTGTTGAGCATGTCCATGCTCTACTTCCTAATATCTTCCATGGACATGAATTTGATTGTGTCCCTTTTTACCCATAATTTTTCCGAACTGAAAATTTCTCAATTATTCATACTATTTCATTCCTTTGATCATTTTCACTAACCTTTCAGGCTTCTGTTTTATAGCCTTAATGGAAAGCATTGAATAGAACTATGAACTCTACTCCAAGTACAAACGCAGTATTAGTTCTGTTCAAAGATCTAACAAAATTATATAATATTGTTTTTCAATTTTATCATGGTTCTCTCTGGCATTTGGTTGACCTTCTGAACTTCCACTCTACACTGGACTGTCTTTCAGGAATAGCTGACATAGATTTAGATATCTTTTTCTAGGCACGAGTAATATCAGAGAGAATAGTTTATTTTATCAGCATAGTTTGGATTATATTTTCCCAGACACAGTACCTTATACTTGCCACAGCTGAAATTTATCCACTATTATTTTGCCTATTCCCACAACATTACAAAATGTTCTTGCAGGGCCCATCATCTCACCAGTGGAACAGCATCGTAGTCCTCTGCAAACATACACATCTGTCTCATGCAGTTATAGTGGCCTGTCTTCCTCCACAGATCCACATTCTTCCAGCTAATAGAACCAGAGTCATGGTGGAGTATTTTTTTACTCTACTCATGTTCTGTTACTAATTCTGTGTACCAGAGGGGGATTTCAAGAACTTGAACAGGTGCTACAGGGGAAAAAATCAAGGCCACCTGCCTAGTCCTATTTTGACCTCATACCCTGTTCTCTACCTTGACTGTTCTTCCTTACGACCAAGACTCTCACTACACTCCAATTTTAATAACAGGTCCATGTCTTTGTGCATGGCCTGCTAACCCTACTTTTGTTTGTGTGGTCTTATTTTTGAATATGAATACCTTGCCATACTCTTGTTAATGTCGTCTTTCTTTTACTAACTGCCAGCTTGGGCTACCTTTGCCTAAAGCAGTGGTTAGAAATCACTTTTAAAGTTTATTAAGATACAATTTCCTGTCCCCACCCTCAGAGAATCTGATCCAGTAGCTCAAGGCAAGGCTAACAAATTTGTATTTCTAAGTCTATAAGTAATGCTAATGCTGCTGGCCTGGAGACCACACTTTGACAATAACACAACTTCCATGATTTCTCTCTGTTTTTTGCTTACTGGAAGCATGTCTTAACGATTTACCTTTCTGACCAGTTCATTTGGGTTGTCTTTATGGGCTTTTCTACATCTAACCACCCTCTTCCTTCATCTGACCACTGTATGAGAAAGGCAAGCAATGCCAATTCTAGTTCTGCTTCCTGAAATGGTGACGGTCATGATGACAATAAAGATGACAACAATGACAATGATAATGAAGATGTACCTCAATTTCCTTATCTTTAAAGTGGAGGGAAAAATAGTACCTCTCATAAATTTTTGAATTAAATGAGAAAACACAGCAGTTTGCACAATGCCTGAAACATAATAGGTGCCTAATAAATGTGCATGTGAGAACATCAATGCAAATGATGGCAACATATCATTAACTGAATGGATGGATTGACCGATGGATTGATTAGATTCTGGGTACATAATAATGAACACAACAGATAAGAACCCTGCTCTGATGGAGACAGAAACAGTGAATGAGTACATAGATAATAACAAGTTGTAATAAGTACTACAAAGGACACGATAAGAGGATAGTGGAACAGAGTAACTGTGAGAGGGTAATTTAGTCATACTGGACAAAGACAAACCCCATAAGAAAGTGATGTCTGCAGTAGGAGCTGGGACAAGAGGATTCCAGACACGGGTGCTGCCCAAACAAATATTGTGAGATTGGAAATTGTTTTTTTTTTTTTCCCAAGGCAAATGCAGAAGCCTAATAAATAGAGGAAGAATGTGATAAAGTTAAAAAAGTATATGCAAGCTGAAGTCCACAATGGTTGGTAGGATGTGGTAAAAAGTTTCTACTTTAAAAAAAAAAAACTGAAGGACCTTGAGGGTTTTAATTTCTAAGTAGGCACATCTATGTTCTGATTAACCTGTTAACAAGATTATTCTAGGTGAGAATGGGTTACAGTAAGGCAAGACTAGAAGAGAGATCGTTAGATTAGAGGTCTGGTCCAGGTAACAGGTGAGAGTAGTTGACTTCAGGGTGACCAAGGTCAGGAAACAGAGAAGGGAGTAGATTTAAAATATGTTCTCAAGGTTGAACTGTTATTCATTTAATGTAAGGTAAAAGGAAAAAAAGCACAAAGCTGATGACCGGGTTTAATATATTGCAACACTGAGGCTATATTCATTAAACCAAACTATTTATTTATTTTGACAGTTTTTGTATGTATTACACATGTGAATGATAAATAGTCTTTCCTATCCAAAGCTAACTTAATTGTGAATATTTATTTTCTGGGTGAATTTCTTAATAACTTACAACATAAACATTTTTCATAGTCTTTGGTAAAGTATAAGTAACATTAGCACATGTCCTAAGCTCCCTCCAGAGAGCCTGTAATATTTTTAGCTCAAATTATTTTTAAAAATAATAACTAATATTTATTTAGTGCTTTATATGTACCAGACCTTGGTCCACATCCAAATCCTTAGACTACACTGCCCACCCAAGCCAGCAAAACTTGTTCATCTTCTCTCACTAATAGCACTCTAGTAGTCCCCAATTCTACAACTTTGGTTCAGTGATCCCACATATTATGATAAATTGTACAGGCTTCCTTAAGTTCTACTATTCTCAGATCCACCTCTAGCATGCTTCTATTTTATTATTTTATATTACTTTCAGGTGTACAGTACAATATTTAGACATTTACACAATTTATGAAGTAGTCCCCCTGATAACTCTAGACCCATTTGGCACTATACACAATCATTACAATAATATTAATTAGATACCCTATGCTATACTCTAAATCCCCATGACTGTTTTGTAAGTACTAATTTGTAGTTCTTCATCCCTTAACCTTTTTCACTCAGCCCTCCAAACGCCCCCCCCCCTTGGTAATCACCAGTTTGTTCTCTGAATCTATGAGTCTGTTTTCATTTCTAGTATGCTTCTTTATCACAGTTTATTTCTCCTTAAGTGAGGAGATGGCAAGAGCAACTTAAGACATAAGATCTGAATGAGACCTGCTATTCTGAGTTTGAGTACTCAAGGCGCATGCATGTTAACACATAGATACCTGTTGCTAATAACAATAGTGATAACACTATGACTTACTCTCTATTCCAGGCACTGCCCTGGAGCTGCACTGAACATGTACTATTTCTCTTATCCCAATCTTCATAACTCTGCAGGTTAGATATCATTGGCCCACTGCATAGACAGTGTTTAGAGGTCAAGTGATGCGTTCACAGCTGCTTGTCCAGTAATACTCTCAATGGTAAACTGGGGTAATTTGGAGTAGAGAAAGAAGCAAGATGGTAGAAAGAAGGAGGTGTGGATAGAACGAAAGATCAGAGTCATAATCATACAAATGCTCCTGATTTGGGTGGATACGCTGATAAGCATGAAGTATCCATAAAGTGTCCAGCCAAAAAGAGGAAAAACCAAGTAAACTGCAGTGGAAGTGAAAAATGAGAATGCACGTGCATCTCTATTTACATGGAAGAGAGTGAAAAGGAGGTGAGGAGAAAATCTCAGTCACTGATATCTTCTTCTGAGGCCAGAATTTCCCTTATTATTATACTGTTGCTTTAAAAACCAAACAAGGAAATGTCCCTGCTCTCACTCTACCTTCCTGCAAATAATCTACATAATAACATGGTGTAGTCTTAATTCCCAAGGTATTTTGCAAGCTAAATTAGCATTCTAATAGAGAAACACAATATTACTTGCACAATCCCCACATCTATCTGGCTAACCATCCTTTAAGAATCACACATACACACTCACATACTACAATCCCCCAGCTCATTTGACATTTCTTCTGTTTTCATGCACCATAAATTGATGATAAAGTGTTATTACTGAGCATTAGGCAGTTAGATTCACTAACTACTATTGGTTAAGAACATATCAAGAGAAAATTGAATTATATAATTTAATCACAGGCTAATTATTTTCTTTGCTGGTCCTATAAAGAAGCAATGGATGTACATTCACAAGTATCACATTTATTTTCCTTAGCAGGAGGGAGGCACTGAGCTTTGATTAAAATGGCATCATGTTGCTTCTTACAGAATGTGTAATGGGTCTGAACTGCAAGAATAAAAAAATTGACTACACCCGTTAACTGTGGTAAAAATCCCATTTTAATTGGTAGGCAGTTGCCATAGAAATGTATACAGTACATTCCAAATACACATAAGTCAAATTGACATAGCTATACTGCTGATTCTTCTCCAAATAGAAAAAGAAAATAAGTTTTAACTCTATAGCCTTCACTAAATGCACACAGCATTTCTCAAATATTAGCCTGTTAGAGAGTCTGAGAAGTTTTATAGTATGTACGTGTTTAATTTAAATTTCTTTGATCCAATGTTTTCCAAACTGAGGTAACCACAGAGGATTTTTGTTTGTTTTGCTTTCATTTTTGTTAGGAATACCTAAAAATAAAACAATTTGGAAAATATTGGAGAATAAAAAGGTTTAGCCTTCATCTTTACAAGATGTCTCACTTAACTGTGTACTCAATTCATCTTTAATTTTGCCCATTTTGTTCATACCAAACATGTACTCAAAATCTGTTTCACAAGAAATATCTACCAAAATAGTTCTATTAAAATTTAGAACATTATGTCATGTCTTAATTGTAGTTCAGTTAAAACTTCAATCTTAGGAACAGCTTTTCTGAACAACAAGAATATGGATAAAAGAAGAAAACATTTGGAGTCCGCACTGTGTACAAAATTTCTTTGTGTGTGTGTGTGTCTCACAGAAGGACTAATTGAATGAGACATGATTTTTTTTCACATACTAAAATGTAAATTCACGATGAAAATCCAAAATCAATTCTGAGAGAGAAAAATCTGCATTTCTTACATTTCTTAAATGCTTGATTCATGCCCACTAGTATGTGAGAGATACTGAGAACATGAAAACGATTAAGATACAACCCATCTCCTTGAGAAATCAATTTGACTTATACGCGATCACAACTCACCATATGATTTCCTATGGAAATTGCCTACCCAATGTATTAAGTATAAATGGTGAAACTGCTAAGAAATTATGGCAGCACAGGAAAAAAAGAGCGTTACCACATGGGTGAACATAGTGTCAGATATAATAATGAAAGAGCAGTGCGCAGACTTGACACAATGTCAGCTTAGAGAACAGTCTTTGCAAACAAAAACATTTTCACACAGGTAGCCGATAACCTTATGTTGCCCTCAACAGTTTCTCTGTGTGGCATTCCATTTAGCCTATTCCTATGAAAGCGGCACACTTCGCCCCACATACATATGCCCTTAAAAAGACATTAGACTCAACGATAAAAAGACAAATAACCCAATAAAAAATGGGCAAAGGATCCAAATAGACATTTCTTCAAAAGAGATATACAAATGGCCAATAAACCCATG
Source organism: Eidolon dupreanum (assembly GCA_028627145.1). Taxonomy (NCBI): domain Eukaryota; kingdom Metazoa; phylum Chordata; class Mammalia; order Chiroptera; family Pteropodidae; genus Eidolon; species Eidolon dupreanum. Next base: position 75,178,920 of record CM053504.1, on the reverse strand, counting down.
ACAAGAGACTCAACGTCATTTATCATCAGGGGAATGCAAATCAAACCCACAATGATTTAGATACCACCTCTCACCCACTAGAGCGGCTAAACTCTAAAAAGTTAGCTAATAACAAGTGGGGATATAGAGAAATAGAAATACTCAGTTACTTTATAAATAGTCTAGTAATTCCTCAATAGAATTACCATATGACTGAGCAATTCCACTTCTTGTTATATGCCCAAGAGAACTGAAAACATAGGTCCACACGAAAACTGGTGCACAAATGTTTATATAGAATTATTCGCAATAGGCAAAAGGTAGAGGTAACCCTAATGCCCGTCAACTAATGAACGGGTTAATAAAACATGGTATGTTTATACAATGGAATATTATTTGGTCGTAAAAAGGAATTAAATATTGATACACACTATAACGAGGGTAAGCCTTGAAAACATTGTGCTATTAAAGAAATAAGTCACAAAACACAACATATTTTATCATTCCATTCATGTGAAATGTTAGAACAGGAAATCCTACAAAGACAGAGAGTAGATCAGTGGTTGCTTAGGGCTGTGAGTAAGGCAGGTGGAGGAGGGAGAACAGGAGAATATGGGAATGATAGCTGAAGGGTTCCAGGTTACTTTCTGAGGTAATGAAGGTGTCCTAAAATTGACTGATTAGATATAGTTGCACATATCTGTGATTATATTGAACACCATTAAATTGTACAGTTTAAATGCAAAATTGTATACTATGTGAATTACAGTAAATGATATCTCAATAAAGCTGGGTTTTGCCAAAGATTTAGGCAGACGACTATTACATTTTCAGTATGTATTTGTTAAATGAGTGAATAAATGAATCAATCAATGTATAGATAAAAACTCTAAATGTTTTAATAGAGTCCACCATTGTAAGACTGGTTACCAAGTTGGTGCTTTTTGCCCTTAGGCACACTGCCACCAAGTGGAGGTAGGAGCCTTGGTCACATGGTATAAATTTCAGGTGTTTGAATATCAGCTATACTCTGATGGTTTCCTGATCAAATATACCAGATTATACTAAAGATGAGGCCACACCTTACTATGTAAAATTAGTGAAATGATTATACCTTCATATATTAAATAATAAATCAGAAATAAATCCTCAGAATGTATATAAAGAAATGTCATGCTTTACTCCCTAGTCTTTGAAATGTGGCAAGTACAATGGATATTAACTCTTGCTAACTTTACTTAAAACACTTCTTATTTAGTTTGAGTCCTATCACAGAGTTAAACTCCTTTTGAGATAATGCATACTTCCGGGACTTTGGGACAACTTTGGCGGGCAACGCCCTTTGGGGCAGCTTTCCACTACTGTCAGCAGTTCTCCTAAACCACAGATGGTCAATTCACCTTGCTGAGATGGTTAGGGCTAATTAAAATCATAGCCTTAGATTGCATTTTTAATGCTCTCAATTACTATATATAGCCTTTGCCTTTCCCTCTAGGGCCTCAACTTCCTCATATAAGAAAAAAAATTAGATTCATAACCATCTCAAGGATAAATGCAAAACACTGTTTAAACTGTTTTCTCTGATGGAAGAGGGAGAAGTGTAGAGGTCTACGAAGTGGCATTCAAATAAATATTTGTGTAATGAATAAATAAATCCTACTACTAATCCAACCAGTATTTCCACATCTGAGTATAACTGCCATTGTGATACTAAATCACTTTATTACTAACAGTCTGAAAGTACCATTTTTCATAATTTAATATATATATGTATTCAATGGAATCTTCTAAACATCATTTTGGATAGAACTTTTGCACACTCTTATAACAGCTGTGATCTCAGATGAGGAAAGTTACTATACTAAGAAGTCAACACAGTGATGAGAAGCAGCAGCTCATAGGTCATTTTGAATTTTTAAAATTTAATTCTGCTTTATGCATGTGTATCCTACATTTGGGAACACATCTCTACATGAAAAAACTCTTAATTAATTTCAATATGATCCATTTGGCAATTACCTTGTAAAGGATAATCAATATAAACTTACCCAAGGCACTGCTTTTATGACTATAGTCATTAAATGTGATGTGTGAGGGGGTCACTGCTCATAAAGACTGATTATAGACAGATATGAACTTTAAGGACTGCTACTTAGCCAGAGGAGGTGATGTTGTAAGTTCAGGAGAGCGCCATTCAAACAAAGAGTTGCACATCGTTACAGGATAAATTTACCTTAATTGATATATTACATAACTATTTCCCATTTATGGCTAAGAACCTGAGTCTAAAATCCAACATGAGAGATCCCTCAGCAAGTTTATAAAGGAGGTGATTAACACCTTAATGGGAGGTGAATGTGCCACTTACTTTCCAAACAAATGAATAGCTCAATTTCCTACGTGGCCAATTACATGTGCACCAAAATTAGCAACTATGTTACATATATTTCAGTTAAAAAATTATAAAACTAAAGGACATGCAAAAAAAGGATATAAAGCCACATCAGTGTTCAATTATCATGTTGCCTTTCATTACTAGACACATCTGAGGATCGATGGGGTGTGAATATTTACATGCTTGTTGCAGTAAATTGAATTTATCTAAGAATTGATTTAGAAAAATAAATTTCTTCATAGAATTGCAGCATATCATTTATAATGATAGGTTCTCAAATGAAAGGAGCAGCTTTTACTTAGAAATTACTAAATACAGAGATGATGAAGATACTTAAAGCAAAACTAAGACAGGGGAACATTAAATTTATAAGAATCTTAGAACAACACATAACCTAGTGTATAAACAGATATATGTCTTTTGATTCATTGCCATTATGAATAGCACTTTTTTTCACACTCCTGGGAATTTAAGATCGTCAGTACTAACAATATGCAATAAATATTGGTAATATACTTCTCTATTGTAGCTCACGTCTCTATAAAACGGATCAAGAATCTTTTTAACAATATAATTCATAAAACAACTACTTTTTCTGTGGTTACATTAGCCTGCTCAGGCTGCCATAACAAAATAGCTGGTGCCTGGGTGGCTTACACGACATCAATTTAATTTTCAAAGTTCTGCAGGCAGGAAGTCTGAGATCAAGGTGCCAGCATGGTTGGTTTCTGGTAAGACACTTTTCCTTGACTTGCAGACTGTGCCTGCTCTCTCTGTCTCATATGTCCTGTCTTCCGAATGTGTGCTCTGAGAGGCAGAGTACTCTGATAGCTCTTTCTCTTCTTACAAAGACACCATATCTATTGGATTAGAGATCCATTCTTATGACCTCATTTAACCTTAACTACCTACCTTCTTAAAGGTCCTATCTCCAAATACAGTAACATTGGAGATGAAGGCTACAATATATGAATGTGGAGAAAATCAATTTAGTCCCTAACCATAGTGTATGAAAAACCATGAGTATCAATGGAGAGTTTATGCAATATTTTGATAGAAAGTTAGATAACTTATGTAAAATGTACAAACAATTGTATTTCTTATATTTAAAGTTCACATGAGCAAGAGAAAAAAAACAAGGGTTTGAGTAGCCAAGATGCTTAAGACATGGCATCTGTTTTTAAGTCTCTCATAATCTACTTGGGAAGAAAGCACGCATAGGAGGCTGTAGAGGCACAGAGGAAAGTAAAAAATATAAAATGTTTCACATATTTTGATATCATCCTTGTAGCACAAACCTAATTTTTATCTATGTTTCTAAAGAATACTGCCAAGGAAATTTCTGCATATCATTAGGACATCATTATATGAATTCTCCATGATTTATGAAAATTATGTAGGGACCAGTGGTTGCTTTGTACATTTCATAGATGAGGAAAATTACTCATAAAGAGAGTGCATGGGATGTTTTAATATTTGTGGTATTTTGTTTTGTTTGTTTTTGCTTAATCTTTGTAACTATGCTTTAGGCTTCTCATGAGGGCTGGAAGAACATCTTAGATATTTTTATTTCCCAGAACACAAAAAGCTATCTCTTGCTATTCTGAAATCTTTCTCTCCCAATTCTCACACCCTAGCAGTCACCAAATCCTATTTGAAAGTAATGATTATTTTCTTCAAATAAAGAAATTGAGGATTATAGAGTTAAATAACTGGCTAAGATGAAACAGCTAATAAGGATGATTCAAAAATCTTTCCATGTCTTTCCATTGCCTGTAAGATAAAAATCTAATCACATTCCCAAAATACTTAGGATCCATACCACTTTTCCAGTCCACCGTAGGACTGCCTTTGTGCCCACAATCTTTAGTCACATCAAATCACTTGCCCTTTCACAGTCCTTGCTTATCTCCAGACCTTTACTTCCCTCTGCCCACAATGCTCTCCCCTTGCCTCTCTGCCCAACTCCCTAACTCCCATTCTCACATCTTCGTTGAACTCTTTACTCAGGGACCCTCAACCCCCTCTTATCCAGTTGTTCTTTATGTTCTTAGTAATTGCCTACTTCTTTTCTGTTTACCTAATGAATCTCTGAGGACTGGATCTGAGTCGTATGTGCCTTTCTATGCCTAAAGGGTACTTGGCAGAGCACGAGGCATTCAACTGTTGGTTGCTGCTTTACTACAAATGCTTTGGTTAAGGTATATATCTGGGACTAGAAACTGTAATTGGTTAGCTCACTATATACTCAGCTATCTTTTTTACCATTCAAAAGTATTTTCAAAAGAAAGCGAGCTGGTAGTGTAGACTTTTCCATCCCACAACATTAAAAAATAATAGTTTTTAACAGGAATGTTTAACTTCCCCTGTGCATCTTAATCTACTGTCTTCTTAACTCTCTTTTAAGATAATTTTTCTAAAACTTTCTGAATAGCTTAGCCTATTAGCTAACCATTTGCAGAATCTGTACATTATTTAACGGCTGAGATAACTGTATGCATTTTAAAGAATAAAGGAATGGATTTTAGAGAGAAATTTCCTTAGAAATAGAGAATATATGTATGTTGTATATATAAATGTATATATTATATATGTGCTTGTACATATGTGTGTATATGTGTATGCATACACACATATATTATATATTTATTAAAATATAATTTAACATTCTGAATCTACTATCATTGGGTTTAAAGAACATCTTTGTGTAAGGTAGACATGCTCAGGTCAATAGAGCCCTTCTGAACACATAGGTGACCCATGGACCCCTGTCTCTCATGGAGAAGTCTCAGGCACAAGTGACACTTCCTCAAAGGACTTCTTTTCAGAGGTGTTTACCTGGAAGAAGTATAACCTGAAGCATCACGTGATGCGATATGTGCCACTCATGCTGTAGGTGTCAAGAATTCTTACATTTGGTTTCAAGTTTCCAATTATGTGCCACGGACTGATCTAGCAGTCTCATCTGTGTCCTACAAAGCCCATCTGTGCCAATTCCAGTCAACATTTCTCTAGAAAGCTGATAAGGCAAATAATTGAGAAAACTTACACACAAAGGTAAACTTTTAATAAGATATTGTACATATTGCTGCAGATTGCTTTAAAAGGAATTCTGGAAAGTTAAAAAATGTTTTCATTTTCTCTTGGATGTTAGAGCTAATGGCTTCTATTGAAGGGTGAACTTTCCACATATTTTCTTCTGTGTGTGGATGAAGAGTACACAGGGCTTGTCCAAGGTCAGGGACTTTATTTAAAAAAACAAGAGTTTAAAAAAACAATCACGATCCTAGTGATTTAAATAAAACAGGAACTAGCAACACTATTCTGAGAGGCTCTTTCTACATCCTACTCTTCAGGACCTCTCCAGCCACTGCTGCTTTGGGTTCTGTCTTTTATGAGAGCAGAGACTATCAACTCTTCAAATCTTCACAGCTTCCATGTTTACATCCAATATGAAAAAAATCTTACTCAGAAGGCATTAGCGCAACTGATTGTATAAATGTGTAATTATGCTAAAATCGTACTAAAGTCAGACTTCAAAACTTTTATAGCCTTTGCAGAACCTAGTGCAGTCTATATATTCAAAATATGTCCACCAGTACTATATTAACGACTATTCTAATAGGTCAGAGACATTAGCATAAATGGTTATTATTAAGAATACTTCCATCACCACATATTTGACCCACTTTACCTTTATCTACCTCCCACAATCCCCCCTTTCCCTCTAGTAACCACTAAACGGTTGTCTGTATCTATGAGTCTTTTGTTTTTTTGTCTTTCATTCATATCCCACATATGCGTGAAATCATATGGTCCTCAATTTTTTCTGTCTGATTTATTTTGCTTAGTATGATTATCTCAAAATTTATCCATATTGTTGCAAATGGCAGTATTTCATCTTTTCTTATAGCTGAGTAATATTCCATTGTATATATGTATATCTTCTTTATTCAATGCAATGCAATACACACATGATATATTATTGAACTGTATACTTGAAACATATAATTTTGTTAACCAATGTCACCCTAATAAATTTAATTTTAAAAAGCTATAGTAATTTAAAAAATACTTCTATAAAAGTATTTATATTTTATTTATTTTAGATAAGGTTGTCCTTAACCTTTTCTAACATAGATTTCTCTAAGAGGTTTAATTATTAGAGATCTTTCAATTTTAATTCTATAATGTAAATGCTTTAAATTATATTTAATGTATATCAGCTCTGAAACTCTTCAGAAAGACCACAGCATTTCTCTTTATTTTGTTGTTTATAAAATAATATCCTACTTGAAAAATTTATTCGTTCATGCAGGTTCACATTCAAAGCCAATCTAAGTACAAGAGAGAACCGCAAGTTGAAAAGGAAAATGAATCTGATATAATACATGATTAAAGCTTATAAGCATAAGCTTAAATTTCTTGTGGGATTTTATCTTATGAAGAATTTAAATTATGCTTAAATTTGTAAAAATGATGAAAACTAAATTTGAATAATACTGATAATGAAGTTATTTTCTCCTCATCTTCCATTGAAAGAAAAAGTAATAAATTCTATTTCCATATAAACTCAGTCCTGCAAGATAAGTTCAACTTTATATCAGAATAGTCAAAGACTATATCAAAAATTGTATTATATCGACATTCATTTTGAAGCCTGTGTAAAATAGTTAAACCAGTTTTAAAACTACCTCCTGAATTAAATAATGACTTTTACAATAGTTATAAATAGTTATAACAGTCTGTAGAAAACCTTTCAAATGTATACCCAGGTACCAAGGAGATTCAAAAAAAAAAAAAAAAGACCCAAGAAATAAACACAGCTCCATCTATTTTTTTAAAAAATTAATTATTCTTCTATTTTACAGATTTGATATGTAATATGTATAGGTTTTGAAAACAAGGTGGTTCATTTAGAATACAAATATAAGTCTAAAGGCAACAAAGCCAATAGCCATAAAGAAAAAGACTTGGTACCCTATAGAAGATATAAAAATAAATAAAAACAACAACAACAACAACATACACAGATAGAACATACACAGCATAGTTACTATTCTTCCCATATAAAGAGTTCTTACAAATCAACAAAATAAATATTTCAATAAATGTATGAAGGTAAAAAGAATGATAACCGACTCACAAAATATAAAATGCTAATGTCTAGTAAAACTATAAAAAAGAAATCTAAGTTTAATAAGCATTCAAATTAGAACAAATTTATAAAATTTTAGATAAGCAAAGTTAGGAGGCTGGGAAAGAAGGCAGCCTTTTGAAGAGGGACAAATTCCTACACTGCTAGTGAGAGTATAACCATTTCTGCAATACTTTTCCTGAGGATATGAGCAAATAAATAACAAACATATATTTTTAGCAAGGATAATCAACTCAGTGATTTTTAAAAAATGAAACTTTAAAACAATATAATTCTCAATAATAAAGAACTAGAGAACGTACACACGTGCACAGGAACACACAGAGGAAGATGCCATGAATGTTGGTATGTGTGCAAACACATATGTCTATACACATATTTCTTGACTACTGTTGTCTCAGAAATCAGAATTTACATGCATCTGTCTTAGATATCAATGAAGTATTACATGTCTAAATATTGTATACTTATTTGATATAAAATTTGACCTCATGTATTCGCAATTAAAGGTTTACCTATCATCACTATAAATTCTAGCTCATTCCATAACTGCCTTTGCCTTATGATCAACCACACACATTACAAGGTAATTTCTATGGTAGTCATTCTGTGTTACTGTACATTGATGGTATAATTGTAAAAGTTATTTGCTTCAACAAAAAAATTTCCATATGAGTAAATAAAATTATTGTCATTTTAAAGACACATATTTTAGTTAGAATAACACTACTTCTAAAACCAAAGAATTAAAGTCCTTTGCCTACATTAGTTTAATATTTATGATTTGATCAAAGAACAAACACTTTCTCACCCATCACATATATTATTACCTTGTCTGTAGATGAAAGCATTTTCTAAATAAACGTTAAATCTAGAAAAGCAAAATAGATAGCATAATATTATGATATAGCCTAGCAGATAAAATCAGTGTACTGTACCTTTTCATTTTTACTGAATAACTTTTAAAGAACCTGTAATTTTTCCTGGACTGTTTACAAGGTAAAAAGATTTATTCCAGAAGAAAAATATCCAATGACTGTTAGATGATTTTTTGTTGTTACAGGAGAAAACAATTGAAATCCAAATGTTAAGGTACTTTCTTCAAACTGCATAATTCAAATGAAACTGGCCAAAAGAATTCTGGAGTAGATGATAAAATATGTGTTTGTTTGAGTGAGTACCTACCACATAAAAGAATAATTAATATGCAATGACACACAGTGATCCTACCTTTCTGAATGATATGAACCTACCCATGCTCCTTAAATTTCTTTAAATCATATTTTTGCCATGAACATTTTCTTTAGATGTATTTGATTTTAATGGTTCACTTTTAATGTAGCATCTATAGTATTTCCATACTAACAAAACAATTTCATCAACACATCTGAATTTACTGTCAGATACCCTGTCATCTCAAATGACAACTGACTTTTCCATTCAGGTGCATTTTTTAATGTAATTTATTGCATTAATTTCTTCATTTATTTTCCCCAGATAATATATTTTGCAACCTCTCATTTGTTATTTAACACATTTGTTAAATAATAGTTTTTGGTAGGTTTCAGTTATATCAATGGAATAATTAGCTGAAAGAGCAATAAATCTGGATTTTAATCAATGAGTATTCAAACACTGCATTTAACCTCTATGCAATTAATCAAAGTAGAAGAAGAATATGTGTGGAGTACTGAGACTTTGTAATTTCCCACTAATAAACATAAGAAGCAATTTGGCAATAAACACTTAAAGTGTCACAGAAATATACTTTGAACGGTACAATGTAAACTCATCTCAAGCTATTAACTTACCCAAGACATTAAGCTCTGCAGAGGCACTAATATTCTCATTTTTATATGTGACAACGCAGGTGTAAGTTCCACTGTCATCATCTGTCACGTTAGATATAAGCAAGTTGCTTCCACCCAACAAAGAATACTTTCTGGACCTGTAAGACATAAGGCATATGAAATTAGAGAGTAGATTTACATATATGTATGTATATCAGGCAAGGTACTCAGAGGTTTAAATAAACTCTATGAAAGCTCAAATTATAAAACTGGAGAGAAACTCTATTATCATGGGGTTTGATAACATCACATTTATTAGTCAAAAATTCATTCAAGTAAACTACTCCCATTGGAAGTCTGTGTATTGATCAAAGAAATAAAGTAGATTACTCTTGGAACTAATGTTAGTACTGAGAAAAAAAATTACAGATAATCTAGTCTACTTCTCTTTTTTTGAAAACTCCAAGTTCCATAGAAGTGGTTCCCCACAGTGGAAGTCAATCAAATTTAGTAATCTTTGTACAGTTACATTTCATACTTCACCAAAAATGCCTAGGTATAGTCAGAGAACACATCTTGACATGCTGAAGATGCAACTGGATTTCTTGCATGCTTTAATATTCTCAGAAGTATTATGATATCATACCATGTACTATTGTTTTACAAATATTTGAAGTAGATGAAATTTAAAGATTAACATATTATCCATAAACCTATCTCATCACTGAAAATAAATGTGTTAAAAAAGAATACGCCAGACCTCAAAATCAATGACATTAATTTCTTAAGTGAAATCCATTTAATTAAAATGGTTCATACTAAGTGTTCCATTCTGTTAAGAGTTTACTTTCTAACTATCCCTAGTATTAATGTCCAGTAATTCGAAGCCAGTCAAGTTCTCCACCTGTCTTATGTGAAATATTTGTTATAGCTTAGATGGAGAGACCTATAACTGGAGCTAAAAAAAAAAAAAAAAATTGCACAAACCCTATATATTTGAATGCTGTGTGTTTGAATTCAGGTAATATTGGTTTCTTAAGAAATATTCACTCTCTATATTACTTCCTTAGGATTAGATCTTCCAAAATATCTTTGCTGAAGATCTTTTGGGCAGGTCCATCTCAACAGCAACACTGGCTTGCTGAATTTCCTTTCTTAATTGATCTTATGGATTTTGACTCTGTTCTCCACTCTTTAAATTCCAGTGGGTAAATGTCTTTCATTTACTGAATAACGTCAAGGAATGTGAGAAAATGGTCAATTATTATCAAAAACCCTTGTATTTCCAGATATCTATATCAAATTAGAAAAAATAAACAGTAATATAGATTTCACAAAGTCCTTAATTTATAATACCTGAGTTGGACGACTTCTTCTCCTCGTAACCAGGTAAAACTCGGGGGAGGATAGCCAGAAACGCAACACTCCAGGACGGCCTCTTTTCCTTCGATGGCTACTACATTGGATGGTCTTTGCAGAAAATACAGCTGCCTATGCAGTCCTGGGTCTGTGGGGGAAAACACAGGATCACATCTTTTATGAAAAGCACTGCATTGATAAAAGATGTCGCTTAACCCATTTTTTTCCCTAAAAAGACACTGTAATGGAGAGGAAGGACAAAAAAGTGGAAAATACCAATGAAACTTATGAAATAAACTTCTAAAAGTTTTTCCATCCCTAGTTTCTAGGATTGTGACATTAGAATATTCATAGCTATGGATGACATCATGGTGTAAGGCAAAGGAAGAAGGTGGTCACTGATCTGAGTTACAAGCTTTGTTGATTTATCCTCATTAGAGAACAAGACAGTATTATCAGTAACTTTTCTAAATGTTATCATCCAAATCTTTTTGCTATATTGTTTGCCTTCCACTAATATCTATTGCATTTCTTCCTGCTTTGTTTATTGCTTCTATGGACTGGGAAATAAGATAAACAAACATTTTAGAATTATGTTAAATAACATACAAGTACAGAGGCAGAATATAGAAGGTACTGAGAAAATACCTCTGTCTTCAAAATAACAGAAGCCACACTAGTTTCTTAGAACAGTAAGTCTGGCTGTTTCTAGGTCTTCTGTGTATTTTTAATTTTTAACAACTTCACAAATGCTGAGTTTGTTCCTAGAGTTGAGACTCTGAATAAATGATCTGCATCTTTCTACTTCACCTGATGCATTTTATTGCTCTCTATATACGACTTATTCATTTTTACTAGCAGGTAACTGAAACTGTGTCTATTTAGTCTAAGGACTCATTCTATTCACCTTGGAACTCATTTGATCTAAACTCGCTAAGATTGTATCAGGTGGAATAAGGGAGGAAAATCACAAAATTCTAAGCACAGGGTTCAACACTCAAGAGAAAACTGTAAGAGATAAGAGCTTCTCCTCCACTTACCATATTAATCCCATTCCTCATGCATGGGACACACCAACAACAGCCTAATGCTTAGGTGGGCTTGAAGGAAATCCTCCCATCTGTAGTAACATCCACTGACCTGACCTGCTGACTAAATTTCTATCACTCAAAGTTCACTCACTTAAGATAAAATGTTATATTTCCAGGTCCCCATTAAAATTCACATCCCTCTATGAAGGTTTAATTTAGGCTATTTTCAACTCAAGGCATCAAATGTAATTAGAGTATAATTAATTGGTCATTTTGCAAACTCGAAGCAAAATCTTAAAGCAAAGAAAATGAGGCAATGAAATCTTAAAAACTAAGATTAGGGTAGACAGAGAATTGCCAAAGGAGGTTAGATCCAAATAACTATAGGGGGTCATAGTGTGGGCTACGGCTGATCAGAGAGGAAGTGAGATGAGAGGAGATCTGGGATATAAAATAATACTGTCCTTAGTCATCCTTGGCCTGACCCAACTCCACATAGGTTGATCAGAGATAAATAAAAAAACACCGATTCCCTTGTTAATAATTGAGATAGCAATTGTCATCTAAAGTACTCTTGGTGTGAAAAAAGAGAAATTCACACTTTCTCTGTCTTCTCACATCTGTTTCTGGTTGTTAAAGCAACAAAAATAAATGTTCTTCACAACAAAAATATTGAAGGAATTTTCTAAATGTGTTAATCCTTATTAAACCAATATTGTAAAAAATGTCTCGAAACTTAAAAATTGTTGGTGTTATGTCTCATTTCCCTTCTTGAAGTGACCTTTCAAATCAAATGAAAATGGTCTGAAGGATAATATTGCTTAAAAATAAATTTCCTGAAATAGAGCCCCAAAATTTGCAATTATAAATACCTGCCATTATAATGGAGGCCTATCCATTTGCATGCTTACTTTCATTCCCTGTTCCTAACAGAAATGTCTTAGCTATATACACAGAACAATACTATACTATATATTATAGTATACTACGTAACGTACTATAGTATACTATACTACAATACTATCGATAGAAAACATCAAATAAGAACAATGTAATTTGATCTTCTAGGTAAAAGAAATTTTACCTGGGACCTATGTGCAATACTACCTATTTATCCATGAAAGAGCCAACAATTCAACTCAAACTATTATATTTTCCTTTATCAGAAAACAAAATCATGTAACACAAAATGATTATTTTTTTAAATGTTACTTTATATTTTTGTATTAATTTGTCAAAAATTAAATTAATTGTACAGAATTCCCATATATTAGTTCTCTATCCTTGGACATTCATTTTTCCGTATAATTAACATCTTACATTAGTGTGGTACATTTGTTACAATTAATGAACTGCTACTGGTACATTTTTAATAGCTAAAGTCCATAGTGTACATTAAGGTTCACTGTGTTGCATAGTCTATGGATTTTGATTAATGCATAATGTCATGCATCCCATATTATAGTATCACATAGAATGGTTTCACCGCCCTAAAAATCCCAATCGTCAACTATTCATCCCTCCTCCATCACCCCTATCTCAAAGCACAGGCAATCACTGGTCATTTTGCTATTTCTATAGTTGTGCCTGTTCCAGAACATGATCTAGTTGGAATTATACAGTATTTAGACTTCTGAGATTGAGTTATTTCATGTGGCAATATGCACTTAGGGTTCCTCCATGTATTTTTGTGATTTGATAGCTCATATATTTTTATTACTAGATATTATTCCATTGCCTAGATTATTACAGTTTATCCATTCACCTTTCAAAGGATGCCTTGATTGCTTTGAGGTTTTGGTGATTATGAACAAATTTGCCATAAACATCCATGTGCAGATTTTGGTCTGGACATAACTTTTCAACTCAGTTGGGTAAATACCTTGTAGTGCAATTGCTAGGTTGTATGGTAAAACTATGTTTATATTTGTAAAAACTCCCAGTCTTCCAAAGTGGCTCTGCAATTTTGAAATCTCACCAGCAACGGATGAATGTTCCTATTGCTCCAAGTTCTTATAACCATTTGGTATGGTCATTTTTTGAGTTTTAGCCATTTCGATAGGTGTCTAGAGATATCTTATAATTGTTTTAATTTGCAATTCCCCAATGACATATGATGTTAAGCACATTCCATTTACTTAATTTCTACCTATATATCTTCTTCAGTGAGGTGTTGGTTCTGATCTTTTGCTTGCTTTGTAATTGATTTGTTCATATTCTCATCATTGAGTTTCAAGTGTTGTATATTTTGAATACAAGTCCTTTATCTGATGTGTGTTTTGTAAATATTTTCTCTGTCTGTGGCTCATTTTTTCATTCTCTTAGCATTGGCTTTTTGCATAGCAGAAATTATTAATTTTCTAAAAATTCATTTTCAAACCTAAGATCACCTAGATTTTCTCATATGCTATCTTCTAGAATTTTATACAGTTTTCTGTTTTACATTAGGGTTTGATCCATCTTGAGTTAATTTTTGCAAAAGATATAAGCTCTGTGTTTAGTTTTTTGTTTTTTGTTTTTTGTTTTTTTTTTTTTTTTTTTTGCATACTGATGTTCAATTGTTCCAGCACCATTTGTTGAAAAGATTACCCTTTCTCCATTGACTTGACTTTTATCCCTTGTCAAAGATCTCTCAGCCATTTTTGTGAAGGTCTATTTCTGGAAGCTCTAGGTTGTTTCATTGAACTATTTCTCTATTATTCTGCCAATATAATACTATCTTGACTATCATAGCTTTATGATAGTCAAGCAGCTTTGATGTCAAGCAGTGTATATCTTCTGCCTTTCTTCTTTGGTATTATGGTCACTATTCTGGGTCTCTTATTTTTCCATATAAACTTTAGCATCAGTTTATTGAGATACATAAAATAACTTGCTGGGATTTTGATATTTTAAAATATTAGTAATTCAGGCATCACTGGGATCACACTGCTACAAAAGAACAATCTGCTATTACTTTTTTAGACAGAGCAAGTATTCTACATTACTTCTATCTTGACCTGGCGCATTTCAGTTATGTTTATAATCTTTGCAGCTCCACAGTCACTAAAATTTGTGACTCTGATCACATTTGTAGAAATGTCAGCTTTTGGCAGAAAAATTTGGTTTTATTTCTCCAAAGATATTTCTCTGTATTTATCTAATCTAATAAATTATAATATTATAGAAGTTCCAAAATAACTAATAGAAAAAAATTTAATAGGAAATAGTTCATATGTTTTGCAACATTGTGATAGATTAAATACGATCACAAATTGTTTGAGTCCTCCAATCCAGAATTGATGGTCTAGTTCCCTATCATTTAAATCCGGCCTGGATATTGCTTTGAGTAATAGATTGTGGTAAGAGTTATACTGTAGGAGTTCTGGAGCCATGTCTTTTTTTTCATGTCTTTTTCTGAGACTATCATGTTAGTCTAGCCAACTGAAGGAAGAGAATAACTGAGTTCCCAAACTACAAGCCAGCACCAACTGACAGAAAACCGAGTGAGGCCATCTTGAACCTTCCATCTCGGCCAAATGTGTATGAGTGAATCAAAATGAAACCAGCAGAGAAACTGCTAGGATAAATAAATAACTGTTTTAAGTCACTAAATTTTGGAGTGGTTTGTTACACAGCAATAGATAACTGAAACATAAACATGAAAATGAAAACAAACCTATCCCAGCAATTTAAATTACTAAGTAACCATTTTTGTTCATGTTTTTTTCAGTTTGATTTTTGGTTTCTGTTTTTGTACTATTAGGGTAATTTTGGTTATATACAGAGACATTATTAAACTTGACATCTGCTTTATTTTTCTCCTTTAAAATGTGACTTTTTAAAAGTAGCATCAAGAAAATGTACTTATGTTTGAAAATAGGGAAGATAGTAATAAAATTTAATGACAAAACACAGGTTACATATTTAAGAGCAAATAAAAGTTTTACCTCTAGGCTCTGTAATAGCATAGATGAAAAAGTCCTGGCAACGGTGAAATTGAAATACTAGGTCATGACTTTGTGAACCAAATTGATTTTAATGGAACTATGATGGAAGTGGTAATTAGTCATAAAAATCATTTTTATTCTCAGTATATGGGCACTAACTAGTCAGATCCAAATAGAGCTATTCAGCTAATAGAATATAACAAAATTTTTTCAAGTGAATTAATAAATGTGATTTAATCATAGGAAATGGCATCAGAATACCAATCTGTAATGTTCTATTTCTTAAATTGTGTGACAGGTATACAAATGGTCATTTTATTTTTATTCCTTAAACTGTATCTATGTTCCATATACTTCAAGGTATGTGTACTCTATTTTAAAATAAAAAGGGAAGGAAAGTTCAACAGTCGATTCTAGAAAACATATCTAACAATAGCTTTAAAATCAAATCAGCAAAATTAGATTTTTTTCTAATGTCAAATTTTTGAATTACAAATTCAAAAAACAGATCTTTTTAATTTGATGCTTATGGAAGTAAATGCATAAAGTCACATAACCATTTTTTTTTCTAAATTGATTACAAGCAGTTGTGATTTGCTTGGACTAAAATCCAGTCTAGCTTTTTCCTGTTGGGGGGAAAATGTTAGCCTGATTCTCCGAACTGACCTCATTGTCATCCTGGTGGCAGCACAGCTAATCCTCCTCAAAGAGGAAAAAGGTAGGTAAATAAAGGGAAGAGTCATGGCAGTGGTACTGATCTCTGACATAGCCGGATGTCATTAAAATGTAGAAACACCTTGTGCCTAAATGCTGCCTTTGCTTCCTCTTCCCTGCCTTTTTTTCTCCCTTCATTCCGTCCTTTCCTTTTAAATTTTTTTAATGGAAAATTTGGCCTACTTGAGCTTAATCTGTTATCTGAGTTAGAAAGGGCTGATCTACAATTATTAGGAAAATAAATAATGATGTAAACAGTGGATCTCAAACTGTTTGATCTCAGGAACCATTTGTACTCTTAAAAATTAGTATCGAGGACCTCAGCTTTTGATTATGTAGGTTATAGCTATAAATATTTACCATATTAAAAATAAAAATGAGAGATTTAAAATATTTATTCATTAAACATTTATTTACACATTACCAAAAATAAGAAAAAACCTCTATTTTCCAAAATAAAAAATTATTAGTGAGAAGAGCAATAGTACTTCATAGTTTTGTAAATTTTTAAACAAGTGTAGACTGTTGTGTTACTTTCTGCATTTGCTTTGTTTTGATATGTTGATTTGTCTGAATTGCATGAAAATAATCTGACTTCAAACAGATAAACAGTTGGAAAAAAGAGGCACATTGTAATAGCGTTTTCAGACAACTGTAGATTGTATCCTTTAACTCTACACCAAAACTCAATAAGTAGTTTCTTGAAAGTTAGTTGTAATGTGGAATCTGACACCACATCGATAAATACATTATGTTAAGCTATATAAAAATCTATTGGTCTATCTTGCATTTTGAATACATCTTTTACCCATGCATGATTTTGTCACATCAATCAATGGGCATTTGGAGTGGTACACTGAATTAGAAAGATCTTCCAAATGGTGACACATTTCATTATATGGTATCAAAAAAATCTAATTTGTTACTATCACCACCAATCCCATCAAAAGGCCTTTTAATGTTACATAGCTGTCAAGCTCCCAGTGGTGGATACAAGTTTTCCAAATTTCTAATTTAACCTAAAAGCTTGAATTCATCCTTGGCAGCACATACTATTTTCTTTGAATTGATTGGCTCACTTCATTCATTTTTGAGAAAATGTCTAACTAGGACCCAAGTCTGTTTTTCTGTTGATTGTCCTTTCAAGTAAAAATGGTGTTCCATGAAAACAAAACAAAAAAATAGCAAATTCAGCTTTTAAACTCGAATAATCACAGAAGTGTTTATCCCTCAGAAACCACTGTACTTCAGTATTCTACATCTGTATTTCCCATTTTGGCATGCAGACTATTAAAAAGGTATGTATTTAAGGATTGAGATTTAATAATTAATAATTTTTACTGCTTTATCAAAGGCATTTTAAGTCAGTATAGTGAAAAAATACAGAAAGAAATATAAAGTAATATCATTAAGATAGATTTCACCCTGAAATCAACTCAAGAAATGCCATAGGACCATACTTTGAGAATTGATATAAACACGGTATGAACAAGTTATATATTAAAGAAGCCTATTTCTCCTTAATATGAGAACAGTTTTGCACCTTTCAAATAGAAAATGGTAAATATACTTCCTTTTCCTCCTCATCATCAATGTCATCATTATTTTGTATTTAGAAAGGCAATAAAAACTTAAATATTTCCAATCACTGTCTTTAAAAATTAACAAGTATTTCGGATCATATAACTTGACACATTCACCTAAACTTCACATATTCAGAAATAAAAATTCAACTGTCTTCAGCACCCATGTCCTAAAGAGGCATGGGGAAGCCACACTAGCGAATGTGGAGAGAGTATTTTCTGTTTAAAGACATTTATCAAAAAAAAAAGAAAAAGTTTCTACTAGACATTACACTGGCCTAATTAATTGAGTCTGTGAAGCCAGCTGAAATCTATATTTGACTCTCTGCCGTTACAAGTTTTCCCAAATGCCTTGGGACCACATAATTTTTACTTTCTTCAAAATAAATGAACATGTTAACTGTATAAATTATGCAAGCTGGGAAATGTTTTAGAGTGAAAGATAACTCTGCTTATATTATTCTAAGACATGAGGTAGGACTGGAACTATACTGGGCAAACTGGAAGGTATGCACATCCTGTGATGACAATGGCTCTCTTTTAATGGAGTCATTTCCCTGAACTATTGTTTAGAAACATCAACATTAAACTTTCAGGGCTGAATCTAAAGAATAATTGAGGCACAGGGAAATTTAATTCTGAACTGTTGGCATCGGTGTCAGCAAGAAAAAAAATCTTGTTTTCCACAACTTAATATCTGTCTTCCTTAAAATAACCAGTACTTGCTTTTCATTTGTGTGCTTTCTGAATGTAAAATCTTTTTATCCAATTGAAAATGAAAGGGCACTGCGGGATACCATGGGGTATTTGCTTTGATTTTTCCTAGGCATAAGAGTTGCAAATTAATTTAACCTTACAGAGCTAGTTTCCTCTCCTCATCCTCAGTGTCAAGTTAACCTACCATTCACCTGCTGACTCCTTAGCCATCCCCCATCTAGTTCCATTTTAGGAAATTCAATAGGTGCAATGTGCTTTTAAACACAGGTATGTACTATACAGGAATACCTCATTTTATTGCACTTCTCTTTATTTCACTTCCCAGGTGTTGCATTTTCTACAACCTGAAGGCAAGACCCTCCACTAGCAAGAAGATGATGACTCATGTTACTGTGATACTTGCTTTATTGCAGTGGTCTGGAACAGAACCAACAACATCTCTGCAGTATGCAGTATGTAATATGCTCTGAGTGAAAAATCCCATGAAACTTCTTGTAACTCTGTGTTTAGAGCGTCTTTTATTAAAAACCACTCTAATCCAAACTGATCAAAGGAATGAACATTTATTTAATAAAAAATGGCTGAAAGCCAAAGAGCTTTGAACAGAGAGGGCAGAGGGAGCTATTTCTCAGGAGCTATTATTCATCACTCTATGATTCTATTACTTGCCTTCCTCATTTACACCAATTCAGTACTAAAAATGACATCCCCTCTCCGTAAATATTTCTACATCTGTTCATATTTCCTATTTCTTTCTCCATGTACACATACATATTGCTATTTGTAGTTAGAGTTTAGAGGGAAAGAGGGAATCATCTATTCTTATCACTGGCATATGGCCATATCCCTCTGTCTCACAGGCAAATTTTGAGTCTATCAGTTTTATTTTGTAGCAGGTCTGAAGGAAATGATTTTTCATTTATAGAATTTTTCAAAAAAATTTTTACAGCTGACAGCAGTATTCCAAAAAACAAATGTTGCTATTATGAGGTGTCAAAGTTAGTTTAGAGAAACCAGAAATCTTCATAATTTATATAAATGTATAAAGCAGTATTTAAAACTTTCCAGAAAAGTAGTACATACTTTTTATTCTAACTCTCATTTTAACTAAAGAACTATAAGTATTTGAAATATTTATTTGGTCACTGTTGAATCAATAAAGGTGTGCCCATAACTCATGACTAAATATGTCTCTCTCTCTCTCTCTCTCTTTTTTTTTTATGTCCCAGGAATAAACTGACGCGAAACAAGACCAGAGAAGGAAGCTCTACACATCCTTTCATTAATCTTTGACTCCTGCATTCAAAGGTTACAGATGTGGCTTCTATACACCCTCTGAGAAGTCCTCTTCAGTCACTCACTCAGGGCTGCTAACAGTCATATTCATAGTAAGTGCAGAGCTGACCATTTGTCAGCTTCAACAGGCTCTTGAGAAAAAGACAGGCTTTCTCCTTTTCAAGAAATCTTCATTCCTGCATATGGAAGGTAATCCCAAGTACATCGTTTTTGCCTGTGACCTTATATGAAAAAACAGCCTACCAGAGAACAGGAGTTAACAGGAGAGAGTATAATCAATATCTAATATCACTCAAAGTCAAGGATGAAAATAGAAAAAACTAGTGGATTTAGTGAGTGGGAGATCACTAGTGACATCAGAATGACAGATATGCAAAAAAAAAAAAAAAAAAAAAAAAGTAATAGGCCCCCAGTATTCCAAGTTCTCTCAATTTGGAATTCTGAGCATTGCCCTCCCAAAAAGCACTAAAAGATGAAGACTATTTTTTAATTCAAAAAACAAACAAAAGTTATTTATTTATCCACAGTAAGTCAACTTAGGCTTACCAACATACTAGACTGTTGCATCTGAGTGGAATTTCATCAACATCATGTGAAATACTGGTTATCTCAGTTATCCAACACTGGTTAAAAGACCTGACCTACAATAACTAATTTCTACATTGCACGATAGTCCATTGGTTTCTGTGCTCTGCCAGGCCCTGGTTATCAAAGAAGGCAAGCTAAAGTTATCATCTAGGGGTGGCATGGGCATAGCATTACATAGAACTTGATCAGTTCACTGCATGGTCAACACTACACAATAAAGAGAATCCTATGCATCCTATCTTTTTTTGATGTGCTTTCTGTGACAATGTAAAGCAACTTAAAATTGTTGTTTGTTTGCTTTAACTTAAAGTAGGCCCATCTCATATTTAATGATATTGGTTTTTGACCTTCAGTTGCTGTGTTTCAGCATGGCCTTATGGTTTTTAATAATTAGTTTGTCTATCAAACTTGAACTCTTAAACACTGAGATTATAAAGACAGAGTTGGGGATGAATGTAAACTGTAATAACAAACAAGATCCTTGGTAGTGAGAAGATTCGGAAAGGCTGATCTAGTCCAACCTCCCCTCTCAACAAATAATGAAACTAAGAATTTTAGAGGATTCGATGAGTTGATAATGGCTAATAAAGATCAAACACCAGAAGCCTTATTTATTTTCTAACTCCATCTCTAAGACATGCCTCTTGAGGTATTTCATACAGCAAAATAAATGATGTTGATGGAAAGATAAGGGTGGATATCATGGAACAATGAGTTACTAGAGAATAAATAGTTGGAGTAGACCCTGGCATTTAATAGATATAAAAAGAAAATATAGAAATTAGACAGTACTATCAATAAATTGCACAAAAATGTAACTAAATAGCAGTAGATAAATGAATACTTAGACACCCACAATCAAAATCTAGTAATTTATTATCAGAGAAATAATCTTGACATGAAAATCAAATTCTTAAAGACTTTGAATCTCTAAAATGCTGAAGTAATGATAATAGCTATGGAGGACTTGGTACTCCCAGGCATTGTATTCAGCCTATTAAATTAAAACCTCATAACCAACCTATTAAATATATGCTATCACACTCTGCATTTTACAAGATGAATAAATTAAAACTTAGATTAAATAACTTGCCCTAAACTGCAAAAGTAGTAAGTGGTAGAACCAAGATTTGCACTTAGTCTGGTGTTAGATTCCATGCTTTTAACGACTTATAATAATAGTTCAAAAGTTAGGAATTTTAAATATTCATTAATTGATCATTAACTCAATATGAACTGAATCCACAGAAATGAATTGTAACAGTTCACATTCTGACCCTTCCATACAATCTGGATTAAATTTGTTATAAAATTAGGAAACATGAATTTCATGTGGTTTAAATATAATATGGTCTATCCTTTATTCTTTTCTAAATACAGATAAGAGAGAAGCTCAAGAAACCACCTTATCCAACTTAGATCTAAAAGAGACTAAAAGTGTCCTGTTTTTAGCATGACATAAGAAATAGTTTTCTTCAAAACTAGCCCGGGAAAGGGTATGGGGGAACAGATTATGAGACAATCCTTCAATTCAATGAAAACCTATGCAGTGAGTAAAGTATGATATAAAAATCAGGTAATATGTTGATCTGATTTGCTCTTTAATTCTTTGTTTCGGTTTTTATGATTGTATGTTTATGTCACAGTATCCATTGCTCGAAAACCTGCAAGGATTCCCAACCATCCATAAAGTGAATAAAATCAACTCTAATTCCTAGACATGGGATTCAAAGCTCTTCATAAAGTAGGGTCAACTTCTTATTCCAGAGTTATCATTTGCTGCCATCTTTCTACAAATTCTCCTCTCCCGATGATCTAGAAAAGTAATCATCTCTATGTAGACTTTCTGAATTTTCCACATAGAATTGACTTAATCTTGTCTGTGCTGATTTGGAATTAAATGTGTTTTCCTGAATTTACCATTCCCTGCCTTATGTTGTCATATAGCTACATGAATTAACTTGTCTGGTTTGATGCAAAGAATATGTCTTCTTTGTTATTCTCTAGAGATCATTATTCTGTAGAAATTATAAAAACAAATGGCATCAGAATAGAAATCATTTTTAAATATAAGTAATATTTAGTCAAATCAAAAGTTTAATACACCCATTGAATTAATAATTCTTAGTGACAAACAAAACTGAAACTGTATTTTTTAACTAAAAAAAGATGTAATTTCCTTTTAAATAATATGATTTTTAGTATGGTTTATGTTGAAACTTATTTCAATAAAAATAATTATAGAAAAAAATGGTTTGAAATATATTTTAGTCCAATTTATTCCACTAAAAGCCAAAGACTCTAATTATACAGATATCTAGTTCAGGTCTATCCAGAGCCTAGGGTCATCTAATTGGAATTAAATAAATGAACAATAGATTGAATCACAATTGATTAATTCAATTAGGCCACTAAGAAAACTGAAATAAAAATTTTAATGTATGAGCCAGTTATTTTAGTCAACCTAGGGCCCAGAGCAGATTTATAATTCAGCAATTCAATCTGGTGCTTGGCAGTCAGACTTGATGAAACTGAATAAAGTGAACTTGACAATCACGATGCCCACTTTAATCTCTCATATATTCTCCATTGCATACAATAAGATATTTTAAACTATCTCAACTCTTACTTAGTGTTTTGTTATCAATGCTTCAAAAAAATTTACAACAGTTTAACATGTACTTAATCTACTAAAAATGTTCAGTTCCTCCTAAGCAAAAATTCTATTGCTGTCCTAAAACATTAATAAAAAAATTAAGTTAATTACCAATTTTCCTACCTTTGAATAAAGTGAATAATTATTAATTTAATCTGGAAAATATAAAATGTTATGGGAAAATCTCTTTTAAAATTTTGTAATTTTTTTGAACATAATACACCACTGCCTCCACTCCCAATCTCAGTAAAAAGTGCCACATCCTAGCTTTTACTGAGCCTGAACTCCACCCCACACTCATATTCCATATTTGATATGTTTTTAAGACCTGCCTTTAATATCTCTCCACCCATCTTTATTTCTGAATCCTTTCTGATATCTACTTTAGTAGCAACTTTAGGTCAACTCTTTGAAGGATTAATGCCACACATCCTACTTTATCTTCCTTCTTTCCATTTATCTTCCTTACTTCCAACTTGTCCCCCTCCAACCTTTCCTATTCTCTATGATCCAGTTAAACAGAATATGTGCATTTCCTCTGAAACGTTAATTTCTCTTTTCTCTATGCTTTGCTTATAATGCTCTACTTTCCCGGTATATACTTCTCTTTGCATACCTACTACTTGTTCTTCAAGACTGGCGTATTGGTGTTTCTCGTGGTAATGTCACCCTGTGCTTTCTTCTTTCATAGCACAGTCTGCTTGTTTTATCTATTTCCCCCACTAGACTATAGCTATTTGA
The DNA here is from genome assembly GCA_028627145.1 of Eidolon dupreanum. Taxonomy (NCBI): domain Eukaryota; kingdom Metazoa; phylum Chordata; class Mammalia; order Chiroptera; family Pteropodidae; genus Eidolon; species Eidolon dupreanum. The sequence goes on along the minus strand of CM053504.1, from coordinate 75,154,984 downwards.
AGGCATAGTCTTCTAACTCTGTGGTCCTAGCAACCAGTATGATGACAGGTGTATAAGGTTAGCTTAAAAATTTGTTGAATGAAGTACTTATTTAGTGAATAAATGAGAACTGTTTGTTCAAAGATAACATTTCAAAACAGCTATTTGAATCTTAAGATCTGGATTTAATAGATCTCAGTTATTAGGTGGTATTAAACATCTGTTATATAAAAGTGGCAACTTAAAATAGATTTTACAAAAACTTCAATAAGTACATTAAAATCTATGTTACTTAGAACTAGATTAACTGTCTATATATATACACATATGTATTCAAATACTTTATATGAATGTGGTATAAACAAGTTTTAGACAAACTTGAAAAACTTCCAATAGCGAAATAGATAACTTCCTCATTCAACACGGCACTTAAATGACCATGGAAGAATACATATACACATATATTTTTAAAGAGTGACAACCAGTCAGGTACCACTTTCATGCTCCTAAGTTCTGTCAATAATATGATGAGTTTCTGTTTTAATTGACTCCATCTTACCAGATTAAATAAGTGCTAGAATAGAGAATGGGCAATTTATACACGTGATTCATTACTCACTCAAACTGGAAAGTGGAAATTGATTCAGAAAGGATTAATATGATTTTAAAAATGAGAGAGGCATAAGTGGCAACTAAAAGAAGCTAGAATTGGCCATGCATTCATTCATTCATTTATTCATCTCTCACTCATTTTTGTACTTGTTGATCTGTGTATCTGACCTCTAAACCAACTTGCAAACTTAAGAATAAATGGGACAGACATATATTCCTTCATCAATTCTTTTGTGTGATCAATAACAAATGAGATGGGCTTAATCAAGCATGACAATAACATGTATGGATATGAGTGTCGAGGTGCAGGGGATGTTTATTACCTCAATCGTATTTCCTTTTTGAGGTCTATATTCTAGAAATAGAACTTGGAGAAAAGTTCTCATTAAATGTAATGATTTTTTAAAAAATCAGTTTCCATCCAAGTAGAAATACCCAAATAACTCTAAACTATACCAACAAATTCTTGATTTTAGCCAAATTAACAATATGAAATTTGGCTTTAAAGAAATCTCTATGGGTTACAATGCAAATGTGTTTTACAAGGTGAACAAATAAAGGTAAATGGTGATTTGATGATAATGTCTCCATGTCTTTCAAAACTTTCATTTCAGATTTAATATTTAATTAGTCTAACTTTATCCTTTAATACCACAGGGAAACAACCTCTCAGTCATATTAAGATAGTCAAACATATTCCTGCCAATTTTCTATGTGGCCTACCTAAGCTTCCCATGTCATTAACTTAACAGATGCATTATTAAGAATATATGAATATAAATATTTAAATTTTTGTGCATATAATGGATGCCTAAATAAATGCATCTATGTTTTGGGAATAAATGTTATATTTGCATCTTTTATTGCCTAGTGGATGGAAGGTAACAGTGTTCTTGATGGTTACGGACATGTTTAAGTCAGTAGCTCTGTGACTAAGGGAGGTGAGAATACACAAAAGAGTTAGGAGAGGTTTTAGAGACATTCTTATTAAAGAATCTGAAAACTTTCAATCAAATTGCTGGTTTGCTTTTCAAATGACTTAGGAATGTGACCCTACACCTAGCTAAAGAACTTGTGATAACTACAGAGTGCAGAGACAAAAGCCAACATCAGTGCTTTGATAGGGAGCCCAGCACAATTTCTCAAGGATGTGCCTTTTTTTGTGATTCTCAGTAGTAAGTCTAAGTAAACCTTACAAGAGAGACCAAATAAGAAAGTAGATATTACATAGACAGTTGATAGTGGCAGTTATTGAAAGAGACAGGATCATAGAGAATATCCAGTCCAGTCTCTGATTATTTAGGAAAGAAAAATGAGCCCAGAGTCTTAGAGATTTGTCAGAGAAGAGAAAGGCTGATAAGAGATGGAGAGAAACAATCTTCCTTATCATACTATCAATCATGCTTTATTGTTTATACGTAATTATGTGTACGTCCATGCTCACCCAGAACTCTAATAAGACGGGCTCTCTGTGTCAGTCTTAGTCACTCATGACATATTCCTAGTAGTAAATGGAATGCTACTCTAAAATGACTGGATGAACGGATGAGTAAATAAATGTTTAATATTAACCTGGGGAAGGTTCTAATCTTGCTAAGCTTCACCTTCATCCTTAGATAATGGGGATAATAACTACCTCTTGAGAGTGTTATCAGAGGAAAATGAAGTAATACATAAAAATGTTTTGTGGGGGTCTTTGCACAAAGAAGCATTCATTATATATGAATGGAATGAGTGAATGAATGGCTGAAGCCAAATACAAGGTATATATCTTTCTCCAGAAATTTTAGCTATAAGACATGAGAAAATAAGAAAAAGCTTCTGGCGTATCCTCATCTAATGGCTCAGAGAGAAAAGAAAAAAATTTATAAAACAAAACCCCAGTAAGCAATACAGAACTTCAAATAAATACAAACTACTTAAAAAGGAAAAATGGTGGCTTAAACTATTTTAGAAACTATAATTCTGGAAAAAATAAAGAGCACTACAATACCTGATAAAATTCTGACTTCGGCTTCATTTCCCATTCTTGAGCTGGCTGGGTTCCGGGCCAAGCATCGATAGATTCCGATGTCCCCTGGCTGAAGTCTGCTGATCTGCAATGAACCAGAGGGCAAGATGACCACTCGGGGGTCGCCTGGGACTGGCGTCAGGTCTTGTTGGTTCTTCTGCCAGTGTACTGTTGGCATAGGTTCCCCAGTGACTTCGCATTTGAGTAACACTGTGTCTCCCATGAAGGCAGTGACAGATTCTGTCTGGGACAGGAACCTCAGTGGTCCTAGGGGAAAAACAAAGAAGAAAGGATACGTCTTTCAGAGGTGGCACAATAACCACCAACAAAGTAATCGCATTTGTATTCTTAATAGAAAATTGTATTTTACAAAGTATTTTCTCAAATTTCATCTCATTGGCTCTTCTCATTTTACCACATTATGTAGCTGGCACTAGAGCAGTTTCTGTGGCTAAAAACTGCTAATGATATTGCCAGGAACCTCTAGACCTTTATTGCTTTTGTTATTATTGGTTAATAAAACAGCCTTGCAAAATACACAGGGCCGACAAGATCATCCTAATTTTACACATTCGAAAATCGAGGCTCCAGAATTGAAATTCCACGCACAGGTTCACATTGCTATTACATGGCAATCCTGCAATCAAGACCTGGTTCTTCCGAATCCCGGTCCTGCACGCTCCCTCAGTGACACGACTTTGATCAGAGAATTGTGAAGTCTGGGGATTCATGATGGCCTTGCCATGTGGCATAGCCTAAGGCAGTTTCAAGAAAAATGGGTGGTATTAACCACTGGTTACAGTAACAAAAAACAACCTTTTATTGACTAATGGAATAAAGTAAATGTGCATCAGTATTTGCAAGTTATGGTTGTGGTGTAGTAAAAAAATACTAAAGTTGGAATTAGACTAGTTTATGTTTCTAGCCTGGCTGAGCCATCTACTCTATGCAAGTTCTTTGGTAACTTTCTCATTTCTATGGACTATTGTAGTGTAAGCTCAGAAAGTCAGTTTTTCTGTTTTATAATGCAAGTGACACTTAAACTTTGATGGCTGAGGCATCCACTTCAAAGATGGCTATCTGGAATAAACACATAGCACTCACATAACTAAATAAATAGGCAGCCCCACTCACTCCCCAGGCTCCTTTGTTTTAGAGATTTGGTTGATTTAGATAACTGACCATTTGGGCTGCTACTTTTTTTCTTTTCTCACTCTTAGGTTTTAAATTCACCAGTGAAGAATAAGCCTATGAAACCCTAGGCTCTCACCTTCGACTCCAATAATCCCTACACCTCCACCCCTAACTTCACTGTGTGTCATGTAATTTCTGGGACCTGTAAGTAATGAATCATTTTTTCTTTTTCTTCAAAGCTTTCTCATGATTGCTGCTGAGGGCATCTTGCAATTATTGTTAACAATCACAGGGCAGGTCCAGCTACCACATTGGTTATCCACAGGCTGAAACCAGCACAAAACAGCTATAAAATGGGAGAAAAGCTAACTCAACTTACATGACCACTATGATGTTCATATGAAATAACACGTGAAAATGGATGATGATAGAGGAAAATAAAAAAGACAAACAAAGAAATAAACTGGACATCACTGACCATAAGCATGGTAAGAGAGAGGCATCTTCCACTGTGATGTTGTTCCTGAAAAGGGTAGATATTTTGATTCTGCTCACTCAAACTCCTTTTATGAACAGATAGATATTTGCTACCCTAATATTTTGACCATAAAACCTTTTTTATATGATTACAAATATATGTGTGAATAATGCCATTTCTGATAGGTTGATTTTATTTGTAGAGTTAATTCAATTAAATGAGTTTAATCCTTTGACTCATGTTCTATTCATCACGGTTATATTGCAGTATTTCTATTTTCATTTTAATCTTACTGGAATTGTTTTCATTGTATGTGTACTTTATAGAATTTGATTCATTCATCAGTGTTGGGTACACACGAAATCTTCCTAATCATATTTTATGTTACTGTGATTTTTATTTTACCAATTTCTTTTTACAAGCTCAAAATTTCCTAGATCCTGGTTTAAATTTTGTCAAGAAATTTTTCATCAATGTTTAGTCAATAACAAATTCTACTGTGCTCAGTTTTAAATACCGTTAGTTTTATTTTGGATCTTTTCATTCTCACAAACCTAACTTTCCCTATGAGCTGATGAAAATTTTGCTGGAGACAAAAAGGCAAAGGCAAACTGGCCTATGTCAAAACATCATAATTTAATATGAGAGACAATCAGAAATGCTGTAGAGAAGACTCCTTCCCTAGGTAAAGGTGGTGTTTCATGCCCTTTTCAGGGAATAGAGTCTGAAAGACAAGATAATTGAATTTATGAAATAGGAAATTCCATCAACATCATATATGGAATGGGTACAAACTGCCAAAGATAGTATATCCCTCATTATAGCTCCTCTCACATAAACAGATACAATATTAAGATTGTTCTTTAGTAAAAATAACTAATTCAAGACCATGGAAAAACATTAAAATTGATGCAAATATTAATTTATCAATTAAAATTTATCCCATACATATATGTACTAAAATTACTCATCTGGTTCCCAGTTAAGACTAGAATTTGGAACTGTCTCAACACTACAGACACATCTACAGAGGGCTCCAGGCCTGAGTTTAATTCTATTTTTCTCATTTAGTTGTCAGAATTAATCCACAACTGTGCTGGATCTACCTACCAATGAGTGAAGAGCAAAAAGAATCAGTTAACTTGTGCGCTGGCTCATTGTTCAAAGTCCAATAGCTAGGCTGCCTGTGGTACATAGACTTAAGTCTATTCAAAAGAAGGTATATTCATCTACTACAGATTGACCTCAGTGCGGATTTAAGACATGTACTTGAATAGAGAATGATTTATATTTATTACATGAGGCAAAACGAACAATGAGTAGTGGTCAGATGATGTGATGGTTATGTATGCCAATAGATTTTCAAACAAATGTCTGGCTCTTTTAATAATTTTCTTCCTCATCCTTTGTTCCTCATCCCTAGCATTTTATTTTGTAATTAAGGAAATACAGTTGGGAATAATATACCAACATATGAGAGTTGTATGTTTTATACAATGCAGATAAGAATAAAATACTTTTGAAAAATTGATAAAATATCTGGATATTTTCATATATTCAGATATGTGGTCCTATATAAGTTATACAATTTGCATAAAATTCTGAATATCTATTTTACATCTGAATGCCTTTGGTATGCAAAAAATTCGATTGCATGTCTAACCATTATGCTGTACACCTGAAACTAATTGAAAAATTAAAATAAAAAAAATCTTAAAAAATTCATTTTCAAAAATCTAGGGCATAGAGTAAAATATAAAAGAGTAATTCAAGTTGATACTTGGCAATCGGTTCCTTTATATAAACTACTAGCTAGAAGAATCATACACGAGACATGAAATTGTATGTTAATATAGTCAGACTTGATGGAATTGGCTACTATTTCACATGCTTATTCAGTATGTACTCTATGGTGATTTCATATTTTAATAAACAGGGATCAGAATTGCCTCCTATTTTAAAATTTAACAATGTTTGAGAATTTCGAACAGTTGATTATTTGACATAGTGAGGAATTGTAAATATGATTCGTAGCTTTTCCTTTTTTATCTCTACAAAGGAACCTTGCATATCAAAAAGCAATTCTAAGTTTATGATGCTCTGCATGGCTTGAATTAATGCCCCCAATATTGTGCTGAATTGTAGCACTCACATCTCATGGTGGTGTACAAACCAGCAACAGCATTAAAAGAAGAAGTTATAGGCTATCAACTTAGTACTATATTTTTAAGGCATGAGTATGAGCACCTAGTAATGAACATTAAACTCACTATAACTCATAAGAATGAAATACAGTATTATTAGAAGAGTCATTTAATGCTCTAATGCAATACAAACAATTCCTATGCTTCATTCGTAAATACGGGTATAATATTAACTAGATCCTCATGAAAAATAGTTACCTGTACAAGAGCCTGTTCACAAAAAAAAGCCTGATTTAAACTCATTAGATCATATTTGATCCATTGTAATCACAGCCCAAATGGTCTTTCTATCTCTACTCCTTTTTTACCCAAGACCTTTTCAAACATAGTCAAAAGATCAATGTTCCTAAATTTCCAGTTTTCGTATCACTCAGAAAATTCTGACATTCCAAAAATTCTCTAATATTGTCTTATACCCCAATTTCTGGTACTCAAGTATGGGTAGAAGAAGAATAATGCATCTTCTGGGCTCATCTTTCATAAAATAATTCTTGGACATATTGAACTGGCCTATGCTCTAAACATGGCTTCCTCTTGACTTATTTCTCATGATATTTTCTCCAAAGGGGTGTATACTCTCTTCTCATATCTACCTATCAAAAATATAGTCATTCTTAAGATACTGAGTCAAAAAATACCCATTTCCTTAGTCTTGCTTCCAGGAAATTATCTCCCTACCTTTTGCATTTTTACAGCACTCGTAAGTCACAGAGAGTGTGACATAGTTGATTGTATAAATAAAAGCCTGGAAAGTGTTTACACATTTGTATATGTGTTTTTTCATATTTTATGTACACAGAATATATTAAATATCTACTGAAAGAAAATAAATATTTTCTAAGGTTCTACATGACTCTAAATGTTTAAATAGAGCATTGTAAATATCCAAATTTTGATAATTATGTTTAACTATTGTCTTTTCATTTTCTAATGTTGTCTCTTCATTTTATGGCACTTTAGGATGAACATAACTGGGTGTCTGATTACTTGGGGTCACTTCTCTACTTTCTCATTTGCACAAGGTCTCAGTTTTATAATTTATACTGTTCTAAACTCCTTTATAAATGATTTCATTTAATCCTTACGACAACTCTTTTAAGTGTTATTATCTCCACTTTATAGATGGAACTGTAATGGGAGCAAAACTGATTCAAATATTTACACTGTGCATAAATGTGTTTTCAAAAGCTTGAGTATTGAATTATTATACTCCTTAAAATACCTTATTTCACCAAACTAAGTAAAAATATCTTAAGAGGAGTTTCTAGTATATATCGGTACCTCCTCACTGCTCAACTTCCTAGAATTGGCACAGAACTGGGTAAAACTCTGTTGTTTAATATGAACATTCTCCTTATATACAAACTTCAGCCTGAAGTACTGCACTATTAAGAATGCACGCAGACCTATTTTTGGTGCTTTCATAAGAGTATTTCAGTGTTGGCTTTGACAAGAGGCTGTTTTCCAGAATGAATTGTAGTCAAGGTTCCTACTTTCACACCTAGTCTGGCACAGGATGCAATGGCAGCTTTAAATCTAGAAACACCGAGACTTGGAAGGGTCTCATGCCAGCCAGCTTACATGTTTACACATTATCTGCACATCTGTGCATTAGCAAACACCAGCACCTAGAGAGGGATCAGTTCAGGAACTATTAAAATAACAGAACATTTTGTTTTACATATGAAAAAGTCAGATACATATTGAGCTCCATTTTATCCTCAGTCCTAGAAATGGTAAACACAGACACTTATAATTCAAATATTATAAGTGGCTAATAGTCAGTAAAAGTGCCTAGGCTTCAGCATCGGAGGTTTTGTTTATGTCAACTATCCTAATTATAGTTGTATAGTAAGCATTAGATGCTGTTAGAAAGAGATGAATAGCCATTATGAGAATACTCATGGAGAAATGCATCCCACCCTGCTTATTTTGATTTATGTAAAAGATCCATTATTCTCTAATACTAATTTTAACACCAAAATGATTCATTAAGTGTCTATTTATATATGTTACTTTGTTCAATGTTGCTCTAGGCTTGTTAAACAGCTATAACCACAGTTCTTTTCTAGAACATTTACTAACTACCCATGCAAGGAGGAGTGAAGGTTTCAGTATTTTCAGTTCCTCAGTAACATGGTGCTTGAATATGTTGGCATTAACAGAGCTGACACAGTATAAGAATTCTCAATTTCTCCAATAGGCCTCCTTCGAAACCAGAGAGAATTGCTCCTATACGTCTCCTTTGTTGCATTTATTTCAATTGTTATCAATTAACTGTAGAATTAATTTAATAGCTATCTTCCTGGCTAACCTGTAAATTCCACAAAAGTGGGGCTGGATCTAGTTTATTTTGTACTCTTAGTATTTGGCACAGTACATGGCATAGAGATGTCCATCAAATACTTGTTGAATGAAAAATATATATATATATGTATTATTGATAAGATACTAACTTTAGGAAAATATCCCAAGTCCTAAATAGTAGAAGGTCTAAGAATTATAGCAATGACTATGGAAATATAAAGACGAAGAAAACAGATATTTCTTTAGGAAAAGTGAGAAAGAGTTGAGGCTACATAAATGTCAACTCATAAAGCCTTTCATTTGAAAAGAGAATCTATGGAGAAAAAAAGAACTATGCCTTGTGCATCAATGAAAATTTTATCTAAGCCCCATAAGTTTAAATTGTGGACCCGCGATATACATTTTAAATGAGATTTCTCCATCCTCCCCTCAAATCACTGTCTCCAGGAACAAAGTTATCAGCTTCTCAGAGCCAGCCCTCACCCATCTGGGATAGCATGGGCAATGGCTGCAGCCATCAATCAGGTTTCGGCAAAACATATTTCTTTAGGAGCTAGGGACAACCAAACTGTCACCAGGGCAGAAGAAATGTTAATAGCAAAAGCAGCAAACATTTTTCATTTGGGCTTTTCTTTTGCGATGCTGGAAAAAAAAATGAGGTAAAAAATCACCATGGCAATAAATGAAAAGCTGCCAAATCTGCAGGGACATCAAATGTGTTCGGCTCTCAGAATTAAAATAATGAGAACAATAATCTCTTCTACCCTTCCACCCATGCACACACACACCACACAGATCAAGAGAAATCTTTCCATTACATCCAGTCAGAAAGTTTGAATATCTTCCACACGTACTCTGATTCATTTAATTCTGAACTATTTTGCTTTTTAAGCAGAAGTGGAATAAAGCATTTCACAGCCCAGGTTTAGACTCTCTGCCCCTGGGGAGGCCTCTGTTCCACCCACACATTCTGCAGAGTGGGCCTACTCCTTCTTTGAAATTCTAATCTGAAAATGGCACATTCTCCAGCTTTGCCCTCTAGCCTCTTGGGCTGACTATCAGGATCCCCATCTCCTCTTGTAGAAGGTCTAATTATTAAGTAATTAAAGTTCATTTAATAAAAGGAGACTTATCAATAGGGGCACAGACCCTGGGGTTGGAAACATGCCTTGCTTTTAAATATTCATCAATGTGGTAATATTCTACAACTGCCCCAGGAAAGCTGGTGTTAATGCTGTTTGCTCCAAATTAAAGCCTGAAGGCTATGTCCCTTAATTAGCCAAGGGAAAGGGAATCGAGATAATCCAAGAGAAGTTCTCCAGATCTGGTTCTTTTTGGCAGCCAGAAGACCAATAAAGGAGTCATGAAATTCGTTATAAGCATATTTCTGCCATGTATGTCCCTCTGAGAGTTATATTCCTCTTCTTAATTTTTACAGGTTTTTGTTTTTGCTTTTGTTTTAGCTTCTTCATTTTTACTGGCAAAATTACAGACTCCTAGGTGGTTAGCTGAAGGCTTGAAAGTGGCCTTGCAAAACAAGTCTAGTAAGTGTCTAGGGGGCGCCAGCCACACTCACCAGTGTGTAATGTTTTAAGAAACACTGAAGTGGCCAATTAATTGAACCTCAGAAGGATGTAATAGATGTGTGACAGGGGTGCGGGTGGGGGACAGGAACTGTACAGGCAAATTACAGAGTCAGTTTGTCTGTCCAGCTTTGTAAGATTAGTAGCACACACTGAACTCATTCTCCAGGCAAAAAATTGTAAGGAGAAATGTCATCAATTAAGTCTCAGAGTAACCTTTGGGGTATGTCTAATATAAAAGCTCTGTAAGGTGGTACTTTTCCACATCCCTGAGGACTGACCATACACAAGACTTGGAACCAGCCAGTCATGTGGGGACCTCTATAATCTGTGGGTGACAAAGAACGAGTCTGAATGCTCTTCTATCATATTCTCACCGAGGTTCTCCAAATCTTCCTTCTTAATAATATCCTTAAGGCCTCTGGTAGCTTACATGGTGCCTTTTTAAGAATTGGGAAAGGGTGCCGTCTTTGGAAAGATGAAGTTTTAAAAGATGCTCTGTAGGAGTGGCCAGCAAAACCAGAGCTGGATTATTCTGGCCTCTCCCAACTTTTTCCTGGAGACAGTTGTCAGGTATGAATTACAGCCTTGTATTAACAGCCCTGTTCCTCTCAGTCTCCTGATCAGCAATTAGACAAGCAAGATTCAGCTCGGCCCATCTGTGTTTCCTGTTAACTTCAGAGTCAATATAGGCAGACTTTGGAAATATTTTCCTAAGCATTTTAATAGCTTTTCTTTCACTCATCTGAGCTATTATATGATATCTATTTCCCAGCTCAAGGTCAAATAATAAAGAGAGCTTTAGCACCTTTCTCTCAGACTCACCATGGTATTGTTTCCCTGGACATAGATCCTTCATACAATCTAATCAAATTATATTGAACATTCAATGCCATTATTCCACATGAAGATTAGAATTTTTTTCTTATAAAAAGAGCGAGATAGCAACCCCTATATTGTGGCAGCTACTTTTCCTCTTAACTGTGCTGTTATATCTTGGATGACTGAAACCAGTCTTTTACTTGTATATATGAATTAAGCCAAATGGAAACTGTTATTTATAATGCAGATGAATTAGGAATTGTTTGCTTGTTTTACTTTACTATAAGATTTTCTATAGGAATTGTTTAAAGAACAAATTTCTAATGCAGAAAAATGTTCATTAGTAATCAACTAAAAATATAAACAAAAATGATATAATGGTTTAACCTATTAATGTTGCAAAGATTTCAAAATGATAATTAACAATGCTTCTAAAAGTACAAATTGACATAGTACCTTTGAAAAATGATTTAGCAATGTGCATCATAATAATTTAACCCAAGAACTCCACTCCTAGGAATCTATCCATAAATATATGAAAAAAAAAGGTATATAAAATTATTCAATGCAGCTTATTTAAAATAATGAATAACAGAAAATGGGCTAATTGTACAATTGGTGATTGTTTAAGCAAATTATGGTATAGCCACTATACTTAACATTATACAATATATAAAATTATGTTAATAAACATTATTTAAAGTGAGAGAAAATATTTTTTTTCTGTTTTTCTAAAATAAGCATATTCTGAAATACACAAAGGGATATTTTGCTAATGATTCTAACACTCTATTCCGTGTGTTACATTCATTGTAAATTTCAAGCAACTATTCATGAGCATATTGATCTAGTGAAGAGATGTTTACCTCCACAGCCTTTGACAATCACTTGATTTTCATTCGCTACTGCAGATACGATTCTTATTATAAAACCTGAGATTGGTTTATAATCAATAGTAATGAATAATTTCACAGAATTCAGGCTTGGGCTTTCTATCAAGCTTAAATCTCATTACGCATGGCTAATGAATGGTCACAACATTCATGGAAGTTGATTATGAATGTGGCTGATATTTGCTGGGCCTAATTGTAAACTGTACTTAATTCAAGGCAGGCATATTACCCAAATAACAGAAAAGCAAGCTCTTGACATTGTATAATATTTTGTCTTATATCATTCCATTGTCACCATCTCTTCACTATTTCATCTAGGTTTCCTGAAAACCCTGACATGAACCCTTACTGGCACTGATTATGTCATCTCATGGGACTTTCCAAATTATGCATTCATTCATTCAGTCAGTCAGTGTGATGGTTAGCTTTATGTGTGGACTTAATTGGACCCCACAGTGCCAAGATGTTAGGTTTACCATTATTCTGGATGTATCTGTGAGGGTGTTTCTAGGTGAAATTCACATGTAAATCTGTCAACTGAGTAAAACAGATTACTCTCTCCAATGTGGATGGGCCTCTTCCAATCCACTGAAGAACTGAATAAAACAGAAAGGTGGAGAAAGAGACGATTCACTCTCTCTGACTGCCTTTAAGCTGGACATCAGTCTGTCCATGCCTTCGACTGAGACTCAAACTGCAATGTAGACCATCAGCTCTCCTGGTTCTCAGACTGAAACTGTAGCATCTGCTCTCCTAGGTCTGCAGCTTGCCAACTGCAGGTCCAGGACTTCTCAGCCTCCATAATCACATTAGTCAATTTCTTACAATAAATCTCTTTAGATTATTCATATAATATGCAGGAAACATATATAGTATTGGTTCTTTTTCTCTGGGGAACTCCAACCAATACAGTCAACATTTAGTGAGGACCTTACACATGGCAGGCATCATCCTAATTGTCTAAAGAATACAATCACAAACAACTAGTTTCTTTCCTCAAAGAGCTTATAGTTCAGTAGGAAAAGCAAATGTATAAGGACAGTGCTATGTGACAAGTGCAATGTACGGTGGAACAGAGATAAAATAATCCTTAGTGATGCCTATTAGGAAGGGGATAAATTAGGAAAGAGCATAGGAATGCGGGAATATGAGCTGGGTCTTGAATGCATGCATAGGGTTTCACCAAGTGCCCAAGATCCAAAAGGACATTCTAGACAGAAGGACATGGGCAAAACATTGAATCTGAATGCCACCACATATTTTGGACATGGTAAGTATTTCAGTAAATAATGGGGAAGCACTAAGAGATCTCTACAACTGCTTTTTTTTTTTTTTCTATCACAAAAGAGAGTCTGATACTGTTCTTTAATTTTATTACAGGTTTTGTGTGTTTTGCTACATAAGTACTATAAGTTCCATGATGGCAGATGAGTATGAAATAGTGCGAGATTCACACTCAGCATATTTCCTGAATCACGACAAAGCGCCTAAAACAGGGAAGCCCATAACCAGAAAACTTAACAAGAGATTTTCATATTAGTTTCAAAGGTCATTAAAACAAGAGCTAATAAAATGCATTTGCATGCAGTGCATTTATACAATGAAAATTAAAAATATATATATATTTCTGCTTAACTGCTGAACTTAATGTGATTTTTCACTTTCTCTATTGACACCCTGCTAAAATCAAAACACTTTAAAGAATTATCAAATTTTTGATAACGACTCAGAGTAACCAAACATACCTGATATAGTGAGCGATTCAAAAAGAAAAAAAAGTTGGATAGTTGGGGAAGTTCATAGTTGGGGAAGTATCTCAGACTTACCTGGATCAATGTCCACCACAAGAGTCTGAACTAATCATTTATTCCAATTTATCTGTCCATGTTCTTAGTCCCTAGCGATCATTTGGCTATAGAAGAATGTCAGTAAATTGGAGAATAGCAAATCACCCTTCCTAAAAAACTTTTAGTTGTGGAATCACGTCCAGGGGTATTGTCTGATACTGGGACTGAGGAGGAAGATGGAAAAGGGCATGCCTGGGCAGAGATATATTTTTTCCCTGCTTCTAAGGGAGCCAGACATGGGTTACAGGTATGTGTAGCTGGAAGTCAAATATTCCTTCAGAACAGCTTTAAGCCTCAAATACTTACAGAGCACTTACACACTTTTTTATAGACTCAGCAACAATATTACTTCCAAGCTTGTTTATGATCTTTCCTGATCTTATGATCTATGAATGTAAAAAGAAGTATTAAAATATTGAGAAGTATTTCTTAAAAAGAAGCATGGTTCAAAAGATAGAGCATAAGCTTTGAATAGTAGTGGGCAAAGAGGTACATGCCAAAAGATTACACTGGAGATTTAGCCAGGGGTGGATAATTCAGGTGCCTTATACCATCTTAGTAAGTTTGGATTTTAGTTCAATTACACTGAGAGGTTATTAAGGGATTTTGAGCAAGGGAATTATGTAATTGGATTTATATTATTTTTGAAGATCATTCTGGTTGCTGTGTAGAGAATAATTTGGGGGAAGGAGATACAGGTGAAGGCAAGAGTGCAAGCAAGAATCTCACAAACTTAAGAGTGGTCTAGGTAAAAGGAAATACAGCTTGTGTTGAGAAAGACCTTGTGAACGCCGTCTTTTGACCCCCAGTAAGCCGCATGAGAACGAGCCTCGGGCCTGTAACACTTCCTTGGGAATGAATAAGGAGCCCACACAGCCTGTGCTGGGCTTATCACCTTGTGTGGAGATACCTTTCTCTGTTTCAGATGCAATGACTGTTCCTTTGTTCTGATTAAGTGTGTATGTCACTCACTATGAAGGCACGCTCCCAGCCTTCAGTATCTCAGACTCCAGAGGAAAGGATCTGGGGTCCTTCTCCTGTGATACAAGAGGGGTACAAGTAGACCAATTGCCCGGCATAAGCTGTGGGAGCACCCACTAGCCATGGGGGACTACCACCTGCTATTGAAGCTGATCTTGCTCTGTCTCTTCTGTGTGTAACGCATCGTTCCATCCAGTGCTTGACTGGGCTGTGTTTTTCTTTGTAACACTGATACCCAGATGCAGTAGGCAGAAGTGTCTAGAGTCCACCCCTGGGACTGATAACCAATGTGTGCTGTTCTGCTCCACAGCTTGGGCAAATGAAGCAGCAGTGAGAATGAAAAAGGAGAGACAGACTAGATGTATTCTGAGACATAATCAAAAGGAGCTATAAGATTGAGTATGGTTTGTAAAGAAAAGAGATGGGCCAAGAATAAGCCAGATTTCCACATAAAATATTTATTTGTGATCTATGGGTTTTACTTGGCATAAGTGGGTAACA
The DNA here is from genome assembly GCA_028627145.1 of Eidolon dupreanum. Taxonomy (NCBI): domain Eukaryota; kingdom Metazoa; phylum Chordata; class Mammalia; order Chiroptera; family Pteropodidae; genus Eidolon; species Eidolon dupreanum. Next base: position 75,139,632 of record CM053504.1, on the reverse strand, counting down.
TGTGGTGGTTTGGAGGGAAGTAAGAAAAAAAAAGACACTTGAGTAAGATGTTGTGTTAGAAACTAGACAATAGTAAGAGATCAAGTTATTGGATCTGAATCTCAAAAATAAAAGATTACAGAATGTGACTGCCAAAGTTCTTTTCATTTATAAAATTATATGACCATGTAATTCTACAGTTAAAAAGCTAATATGTTTAAACAATGAATATGACTTTATATTCATTCACCACAATTTAACAAAATACATTAGACATTATGAGATAGAGAGGCAAATAAAAGATTCGCCACCACTTCCATAATGGATGAGCTGCCAATCTAGTACAAAATACAGGGCTCATCAGACAACTTTTATCATGAAGCTTCAACAAAGGGACCTAAAAAACAAGCTTGGAGATTTATGTAAGAGAGAAGCCAATAAAATTTGCCCAATATCATTAAAAACAAAACAAAACAAAACAAAACAAAACTGACCAACTCAAATTTATTTGAACGACTCTTATTTCCTTTGCTTATAATCACAAGTAAACTACTTTGTCATTAATTGAGCCTTTTCACTAATTTAGAGTCACTTACTCTAATTTACTTTGGCTATGTAGATAGAACTCTTGTTCTCAAAGCCTATCTAAAATATTATTAAAGTCATACATCTTTTTGAAGAAGAGAAGATCAAAAGCTTAAGTTTAAAACAGCCGGATTTATCCTAAATTTTGCCAAGTTCTTTGAATTCACTTTGAACCAAATTTTGCTTTCTTTGAAGCAAACTCTTTTTATGTATTTTACTTTTTTGGCCTCAGCATTTGAGGACTTGAGATAGTTATTAGAGTGATTTACAGATACTTCTATATCAGAATGATGTTTGAGACACATATTGACATTTTATTGTAATCTCCATTGTCCTTTCAGGATATATGCTATTGAACTGAGTCTTAGATCTAGAACCGTCTATTAAAATACTAATGGAGTCCATTTATCTTAAGCCCCGCCACAAGTAATGTGTGAGGTTCACCTGTAAGACAATTTCTCACCAGTAAACTTATGAAGGTTAACCTGATTTTAAGCTTAAATTTGGGGATCTCAGAACACGGCATTATTTTCCAAATTTCTTACCAGATAAGATACCATAGTGAATATATATATTTCTTAAGTTTATGAGATCACTCACTCTCCATCCTTCTCCCTTATAATTCTCCTTTAAAAGCTATATGTCCTATTCTAACTGGTCTTCTCTCTGGGTTTCGGAACATGGCTTTGTACTTTCTCATCTATCTTTTCAGGTTTGCCACCGTCTGCCATCTACCCATCTGTCTGATTATTTTGCCTTTTTCATATCTCATGAGGGCTGAGCCTTGGTTGGATTTGTTTACTGTTGTATCCTCAGTGCCTGCACTTAGGAGGCACTCAATAAATATTTGCTGCATGCACAAGTAAAATATCTGAACCAAATTCAACATTCTAAATTCAAATCAAATCTATTTTCCCCATTTCTTCTCTGATTTCTCAGAGAATTTACTCTCGTTGGCACTCATTTGGTAATCATCAACTACACACTGGTATTGTTATCATATTTTCGTGCATCCCTTCTATCTAATTAAATTTTAGGTTGCTAAAGGATAGATATACTGCTCTATGTTTCTGTTAACATTCACAGTGCAGTGTCTTACATACTGAAAACACCATATAAATCCCTTGTTTTAGGTCTGATTACACTGAGGAATGATTATTTTTGTTTTGCCCAGTTAGGCGAAGGACCATCTGCTAAAAAACTCTAATGTAATCAACTTCAGTTGATTTATTCAATTTTAAAGTTTTGATGACTGGCCCTTTCCATTTGCAAATATTTTAGTGGTCGCCTCAATTTATGGGAAGGTCTCATTACTGTAACTTAGAACTTACAACGTATAGTAATTTAGACCCAAACGGTTGGGTTATCTTTGAAATGGCTGTCAAGAAAAGGTTTTGTAAGCAAATTAACTGGACAAACAAGATTCATAGTAAAGTCATTTTTTAAAGTGACTTCTCCTGATTCTGAAATGTAGGACTTGTTCATGCATTTTCCAACCCACTTATCAATCTCTGCTTTACACTGATGGCTTTGATGTCAATATCTACATATTTCTCTAAAATTATAAGATTTTGAAAGTAGGAACAAGACTTCGATCATCTGTGTTCTCTTCTGCCCAGAGCAGTGCCTTTGCAGTAACATGGAGTAAACGGCTATCGGTCAGCTGATTATTAATAGCCTGATTCTTCATCTGTATTCCTTCTAGAATCTTTTTATCCTCCAATAATTATCTATCATCAATTCTAGAATTTTTAAGTGGTTTCATGAAAGGAAGCATGAAGATAAACAAATGCTAGATTCATCACTTAAAGATAAGAAGCCTTAAAGATCAAACAAATCCAATCATTTCATTTAATGGAAAAAGATGTGTTGAAACATAAAATTAATAATTTTACCCAATCTTTAATTCCTTTTTCCAATTTTTCTTTGTGTTATAGGTTCTCTATATCTGAGTTTATGTCTATATCTGATATACAGACATAGGTATATATGTGTCTATATGTGCCTGATTCAATATTAATACATGTGTTTGTGTGTATATATGTGCTGGGTGTGTATAGATACAGATACAGATATAGAGGTATGTGTGCATATGTATAGTTGTATATGTACAACTATAGTCAAATATATACATATATCTCTCTATTTCAAGTGAGTTTATGTATGCATACACATATACATCTACTTTACATATATCCCTTCAAAGATATATATATATATTTAACTATTGAAAAGAATGAAGAATTTAGGCATAGCAATCCTATTATAATAGTTCATCATTGTTTGTTGTTAAAGAGTGATTTTATCTTAAATAACTCAAATAATTAACAAAGGTTTTCACCATTATTATTCATGTATGTGTTGTCCCTTTATAAAACATAAAGCTTTCCATACATGTCCTTTCCACTGAATTTCTCAAGTTATCAGAATTTAGATATAAAAAGTACGCTGACTCCAGTTCTATCATTTAGAGAAATGGCAATATTCCTATAAATCATAAACTTGTCCATAATACAGATTTTTAATATGATTCAAACTCATCAGAGAAGATGCCTTATTATTCACACCAAGCTGAACTGCTAATTTTCAGAGACAAATGCACCTGTGGAAAAAGAAATCATATCTTTAAATTGTATTACCCACTGACAAGACCACCTACTGTTTTGTCCTTGTTGTTAATACAGAAATCAGAGGGTGTAAATCTCTTCATCTTCCTGTCAGCACTTCTGGCCAGGGTGTTAATGGCCTGCAGCCAGGAAGTTGTATAGGCGTCTAGCCAATCAGCAATGAAACCATTTAATCTTTTTTTCAAACAGGAAGCACAATTTGGGACCTGGGGGAGCTCAACACTAATGCATTTAGATGCAAACATATTTTAAATCTCCAATTAAAACAAGGGACAAGAGATCTAAATCCTTTGTGATATAAAATGGGTAGAAAAAACTCTCTTTATTTATTAAGTGAAAGGCTAATTTTACTGACTGAAAAAACATTATCAGCATCTTAACAGATTTCTTTTCAAAGACTAAACCCAGTCTCCTCCTGCCAAGATGAAAGTACTCTAGTTTCTTCAGAGAGAAGCATTAGAAAGGTCTCCCGCTTGGAGAAACTAGCTCATCTAAAGGAGATGATTTTGTCTGGTACGGAGGCCGTAAGATGTCTAATTCTGAGACAAATCAAAATGAACGATCATGACCACATTAACAACAACCAGTAACAGTTGGATAAGCTATACAATGAAGCCACGGAAATTCACCTTTTGAAATTCTTGAGAAAAAACATATTGAAAAATTGAGATAAACAATTATTTAAAATATCTTGGAAAATACATTTTCTGTTATCCACAAGAGTTATATTATAAAATCACTAGAGGTTATATAAATTGTAAGCAATTTATTCAAACGCATAGTAAGGAATGGGAGTGGGGATAAGCATTGTGGACAAGATCTAAAAACATCATCTGGACAAGATCTAAAGAAAACAGAGGTTAAAACCATTAATGTCTTAAGTTTTAATTGCATAGTATTAGATTCTGAACATCCTTTTTTAGCCATTTGCTGGAATTATCTCTCTGTAGCTAAAATGACATAGGTGGAGAAAACATAATAAAAAGCATTATGTAGCACAAAGGGTAGAAAATAACATGCTTGACTCTCCATTTCTACAAATACATACTAATTCTAGCTTTTAAAAAACTCATGGATAGATTTTTCAAAAATGCTAAGAGAAGCACTAGTACAAGGATAGACGGATGAACACGCATTAATTAGGCCTAAAAGTTGCAAAGTGAGAACAAGATTTAGATAAAAGCACAAAGGTTCTACAAAGTATTAATTGGAGATTAAATTCAGAGTCATGTTTCCAATATCTGCTACAAACTGCTGTCTGAATCAAAATCTTGCCTTTCTTTCATTTAATGAGCATGATCTCACACACTTCCCATGGCTACTCCATTTCAGCCTAGTACTGCTCAGATTACATTAGAATAGCCTAGGAGGACCCCAGTATATCTTGAGGCAAAAATTGTGTGGCAAGGGTTGAGAAACCATAGTCTGTGGGCCAAATCTGGCCTGTCACCTGTTTCTGTAGGGCCTGTAAACGAAGAATGGTTGAAAACAATTTTTTAAAATAACATTATTAAATGTGAAAATTATATGCAATTCATATTTCAGTATCCATAAAACAAAGTTTAATTGGAACACAGCCATCGGCATTTATTTACCTGTCGTCTATGGCTGCTTTCAAGTACAATGAGAGTTGAGTAGTTGTGTCAGAGACTACACGGCCTGCAAATCTAGAAATATTTACTATCTGGTTCTTTAGAGAAAAAGTTTGACTCATTGTCTATATAATGTTAACTCAGGAGTTCCAAATCAACTAGTCAATTTCACGTAAATTTGATCGATATAGTTGGGAGAACAACCTACCCATCTGGTATGTCTGACCTGTGTGATCAATTGCACAAAAATAATCGCTTAATACCTTAACATTTCATGTAGACATAGCCCCAGAGTGCACTTGCTCACTTCAAATACAACTTTTATGAACATAATAAAAGAAGTAAAAAGAAAAAAAAGCAAAGGTTTATGAAACAGCTTTTTTCCACCTTTTTTTTTTTTTTTTTTTTTTTTGTATTTTTGGTCCAATTTGATTTCTACAGCCACTTAGCTAGTGACAAATAATACAATATTTGTTATATCAGGAACTGTGGACTCTCCAGGACCTACTATTAGAGAGAAGTTTAAGCAAGGGAGCCCCTTTCAGTACCCTTTCTTCCAAATTGTAATCAATGCAATTTTTCAACTTTTCTTTCTAAACTTTCTGTGTGAAATAAATGCAAGATGGGGTTATAAAGTGATGAGTTTGTATCTGGGTGTATGTTAGAAGTCTTACAGCTAAAATATTTTTTTCTGCTAGTTATTCTTACTTATATTCTCATGAGTCATTTTTTTTTTTTAAACCAGCTTCTTTTAAGGTGCTCTCAGGTGTTCCAGCACATTAATTCATTCAACAAATATTTATTGAGCTCCTAATATGTGCCATAAACTGTTCTGGGCATTAAAAATAAAGTAACAAATGATAAGGATAAAACATTCTGCCCTAGTAAAAATTGCATACATAAGAAGAATCAGATAATAAACAAATAAGTAAAAATAAAGTAGGAGAGAAAGGGGATGAAGATCCCAGGAAAAAAATAAATCAGGAAAGGGAGTTGAGTGGTGGCTAGGAGCTGTAGCAATTTTATATAGGGATGTCAGGAAAGGCCTTACTAAGAAAAGATCTCACAGAGGTGAGGGAGCGGGCCATGAGGCTGCATGGGACAAAGCATGTCAAGCGGGGGAATTCACATGCAAAGGCCGGGGTGAAGGTTCTAGGGGAACTGCACATTAATGGTTCTGTGGAGGGCGCAACATTAAATCAGTGCCCCGACCTACTCTAATGGCCTTTCCACGTGAATGGGAGTGGCAGTCAACAAATGTTTCTAAGCCAGAGAAAGAATCTGTCATACTAGGTAAGAGAAACAGTCTCAGAAGAGAGAGCCCTTTGAGCTCAAAAATAAAGATAAGGTTTCCTGAAAAGTTAGATTTTACAGACTGATTAAAAGGATGGCTATGAGGTGGGGTGGGAGGAGGGCAAAGCACATGATCAGAAAACGCTGGCGCGGCACCATTATTAGCCAGCGGTCTAAGTGTGGTTTGTGTTGCAGGATGGAGCGGATCAAAGGGGAACACTGGAAAATACAGTGGAAAACCAAAGGGGAGCGAGACTAGGGAAGGAGGAGGGAGCTGGTGGAAGATCAGGAATGCTGGGCAAGAAAGTGTGAGTTTTATCTCACTAATTCTTACTTATATTTTCATGGATTAATTTTTTGGCTCTTAGGACAGATGTAGATTCCAAAACTCTAGAAAAGGGGTAAATTACTCAGGAAATAGGATAAATGACATTATGATTAAAACAGCCTTTAAATACTACATTCATGCATGTCTTGTGGTGACAGGGCATGAGAAAACAGATTCATGGGTAGATAAACCTATCTGATATATTCGACTGAGAAAGACATGAGCAAAACTTTCCTAAAAAGTCTCATGTTTTGGTTCCCTAAACATTCGGAAACACACACACACACACACACACACACACACACACACACACACACACACACAGAGTCGCCTCCTCTAGACCAGTGAATCTCAACTGGCAGTGATTTTGCTCTCCCAAGAGACACTGGTAATGTCTGCAGACAATTTATCCCCTCTCTTTTAATTGCGCTACAGGCATTTAGTGGGTGGAAGCTAAGGCTGCTGCTGCAATACACAGAACAGCCCCCCACAACACAGAATTAGTTGGTCTAAAAGTCAATAGTGTTGAGGTTGATGGAAACCAATTGCATGTCAAGGCACTAGTTTCAATGGTAAGTCTGCCAGATAAAATATAGAACAGCTAGTTAAATTTGAACTTCAAATAAATATGTTTTTAGTATAAGTATATCCATGCAATATTTTAGGTGTAATTATACTAAACAATTATTCACTGTTTATCTGAAATTAAAATTAAAACTGGGAACACTATATTATTGTTTTTTAAATTTTTATTTATTTGCTAAATCTGGCAATGCTACTTTAAGGGACATGGAGAGTCTGAAGCAAGAGACAAAAAACTGGCAGGTGAGTATTTTAGGGTGAAACCCAAATGTAAAAACCTGGAGACAATTTTAAAGGGGACACATGGAAAGCCTAAATTTCTGAAGTTCTTCCTGAGAATTACATATTTGAGAACTATGTTTTATGCTTTCTTGCACTCTTGTTTTTAATGACTACTGGCAACTGACTCAAACTTTACCTAAGACAATTCAATCAGAATTTGAGAAGGACTCATCCAAACAATTTCTTCTGTTGGCCATTGTAGCACAAAATTAACCTTCCTTTCTAAAACACCCTAGGTAAAAAACATATATATATATATATATATATATACACTTCATGCTTCTTCTCACCAACTTGTCTTCATAGGATTTTGAACTCAAGAACATCATTCATAAGCAGATATTCAGATATTCATATTCTACCTCAGGGAAAACTTTCTCTTTCCTCTTTCCTCTAAACTCATATCACTCCCATCAATATCATCCATCTGGCAAATACTAATCTACTTATGCCACCTAATATGTTATTAACTTTGATTGTCATATACCCCTGAGACAGTAAAGCAGTTTAGAAAGAACAAACCATGCCAAATTAGCCCTAGTAACTATGTTGACTGGTCTATTTCCCCTTTGGTGAATCAAAGGGCTTCTGTAAACACAATGTATCTTAATTTGAGTAAAATATTTGACAAATGGTAGCTCTTGTTCCAATCAGGTTTATTCACCCCTTCAGGAATATATTTTTGGTAGGGCCTGAGGATTTTAAATGCTAAAGCTTTAATCCAGATTGAATGCAGGACTGGAGGAACATGCCAACCTAAAATATGCCATTCTACACTCCTCCATGGTCTACCTGTCCATTGATTGATGTTTTTGTATTTTCCACATCTTGGCTCATTTTCAAGGCTGAGCTAACACGCATGCATACACCTAGGGTCCAGTCTTTAGGCTGAAGGAATGAGATGCTCTTCTCTCACTCCTCTGTACACTATTTACTGTGAGATGGAAAGCTGGGCAAAATTTGCAAATGTTGAAGGAGGAAATTGTGGAGAGACACTTGACCCTTGAAGACTCAGAGAATAATGCTTCCGTCTATATTAAAATTGTGTGCTTATTTGGGGGTGGTTTTGGGTGGGACCTGTGGGAAGGTGAAGATCTTTTTGTAGAAACTTAAAAACCAGTGTGCCACTGATTTTAAATAGTAAGATTTGAATTTCACAGTGAGTATTAATATGTTACAAGCAGGCAATCAGTAGGATTAACACATTTGATATGGGATAACTTGGAAATTTCAAAAGGCTGTCTTTCATTAGTTCATCTATAAAAGCATAATAGTTCATTTCTTTTTTATAGTTCTTTTTTAATAGTCAGTATTTCTGACTTCAAGTGATCAGAGGAGGCCAAATAACTAATAAAGAGTGGTGGAGATTTTTTTTAAGTGTCATATAATCATTGAGCTCTTACAACTAATCCAAGCCTTCTCTGCAGGAGCAGTAACCCCTATTATAATGATATAGAATCACCAGATCAGTGCACTAGCATTGCTTTATCTACTTCAAAAACACTGTCAGCTTGACCAAAGTCTTTGCCTTGGAGGGTGTTATTTTATTACATTTCCTAGATATGTTCAACTTTATCAATCATGTCTATCACAGACCATGTAAACCAACAAGTACAGAGAGGGGCCTCCTCTTTATTCTATGAAGCAGTTAAGCATTAGACCAATCCCCAACTGATCCCAAACAAAAGGTTAAGCAAAAGGAATTGCAAGTCAAGCTCTCATACCAATCAGTTTTGTGATCTTGTGGGCAACATAGACATTACCTTACTAGCTTGCCATGGTTATTAATCAAGATAATGCATAGTGATGCTCTTTTGAGGATAGAAAGGGAGATACTTTAATTACAGAAAGTCCCTGGCTTTTGAACACTGGCTTCCTAAAACCTTCTTACGAGTGAGCAAACATTGCTGCCTGATTCCACGGCTCTTCCCACAGTGTTTTTGTTTTGGTTTGGTTTGGTTTGGTTTTTGGCTGGAGCCCTTCTCCAAAGGCTGTGACGGTCCACAGGAACACACAGGAAGACTCTCATCCTCTACCTTTACCATCTTTCCTTTTAGTTTGAACTCCCCTGTGGGACTGACTGTCCCTTCCAGCAGAGTTTTCCAAATGGCTATTAACCTCCAACTTGACTTGTAAACTCTCTTGGTCTCAATCATCAGAAGGGCCAGGATTTAGAGGGATAGGGAACTCAGCAGACATGGAAGGGCTAGGAGAAGGCAGAAAAAGGAGACAAGGAACCCTAGCAGAACTGTATACCTCTATTAAATAATATGTCACCACAATATTTGTGGATCTGAGCTCCCAACCACAACCACACATTCACATACTTCTCTGGGTTTTGGGTTCCAGATAAAATATGCTAATAAACCAAGTACTTCCAGGGTTATTAAAATGTTTTCTCCTATTAATTTATGCCACCATCATTGCTGCCGTTGCTAATGCTCCTTATAACAGTCTGCCTATTGAATGTGGAAACTGACATTCTTGAATCCTAGTTCCAATTCAAGAATGAGTTTAAAACATTGAAAAAGACATATTCCATTTCTCCATGTGAGAAACGGGCATGGTAGCCCCAGTTCCCACGTGGCATCTCCAGAAAGACAGAAAGTGAATGTTTTATGCAGTAAACATCAAATACTACTTGAAGAGATGATGGGTTGGCCCTTGCTATCTAAACTACGTAAAAAAGAACAATAATTATCTTGACTAGAACATCAGAATGAGATTCCAACGATGTACATATTTGTGAAAACAAGCCAGGCATTTTAATTCCCTCTTTCTAGTAAGCTCTTTGGCATTAATTTACACATATTCTTTTAATCAAATAATGAATGAATTTTTTTCTTTTGACAAATTCATGGCCAACATTTAGTCTAAAAAGGAAGTTCTAATTATGAGGAGATTATTACTTTCTCATTTGCACAGATTTGGCTCATTAGAGCTATAATCCTTTTCCCTCAGCCCACAGACTGAAAAGCAACTTCTTTCTATGATTCTGAGAGTGAAATTAACTTTTTTCATAAAAGTTCAAATCACAATGACTGGAAGGCCTGGCCAATATAACCCTTAATCATAATATGACCACCACGGAGGAGACCAATTTTCATGTTCCATTCTTAGTAATCGTTCATGGAAATCACTGGGCTTCATCTTGGTGCCTTCATAAAAATACGATCTTAAGTTCGAATTATGCTATGTAACATCATGGTGTCTGGCCAGCCAAATTCAAATGACATTCAGTTTATGCTTCTCTAATCTCTCCAAGTGCTTCACTGGATCATTTATAGAATTGAGTCTTAATGGTTAGAAATTAAATTAGAAAGGAAATATGCATCATGCTTCTACTGCACTAAAATGAAAACTTTTTTTCCTAGTTAAGTGGGCCATTTTTCTCTTTTGGATATTTAACAAGAAAAAAGAACTAATTTAATGGAGTGAGCTCATTACTGCTACTCTAGCCCGTCCATTAGCATACGTCTTTAGAACAAAGATAGCAAAATGTTACTCAAACATGTCTACAGTCTAAATTTACTAAAAGCACATTCCTCTCAGATTCACTCCATTAGGCATTTACTTAGTGTTTGTTTTTACCAGTATCCAATCTGTTTAAGGAATGTACTTGATATTAATTTTCACTTTTTCTTCCCCCAAATGAAATATAATCCACATGCAATGGTGATGGGCAAGTTAGATAGCAAAATACTTATGAAGCAGGAAAATTAGAAGAAGAGAATGTGAATCAGTTTAAAAATGTACAAAATAATTCACTGACTTAAAGCTAAGATTCACACAAATAGCCTGAAGAGGAGGAATTAGTAGTTAAGACCATAATTTCATTTTATTTATACATAATTTGTTGTATAGCAATTATTCTTAATCTGTGGGCCAAGAAACACTGGGGCAACTGTTATGCATGCTTTAGAGTTATGGAAAAGAGTCCCTGAATCAATATACACATTGATCATTGTTTCAAGGCTATTAACATGACTTTCAAAGTATTAAGAAATATTTTCCAATAATACAAAGACACTGTTTAAATTTTATTTAAAATTATTACTAAATCGTAAAAAATGGATATTGCCACTTTATTGTTTTTGTTTTAAATTACTGGCTATCAAAAGAATAATTCTATTAAGTTATAAAAAATCTTTATAAGATTTCTATAAAACAGAAGGTATAAACTGTGTGTGTGTGTGTGTGTGTGTGTGTGTGTGTGTAACAGATATTTCTTGATTTACTGTCCCTATATACCCATCATAAATTGAAAATATGTCAAAAATGCATTTAATACACCTACCTTACTGAATATCATAACTTAGCCTAGCTCACCCTAAATGTGCTCAGAACATACACATTAGCCTATAATAGGGCAAAATCATCTAACACAAAGCCTATTTTATAAGGCCCAGCATCATGATAGAATCATACTGCCTATCGCAAGACCGGAAAAAAATCAAAATTCCAAGTATGGTTTCTACTGAATGCATGTTACTTTTCCACCATTTGTAAAGTTAAAAAATCATAAATTGAACCATCTCATCGAAGACTGCCTTTACTCATACCTATATACACATATATAGACATGCACACACTATAAGTAATATATGATACATAATATTTAAATTAACTGCTTAAGGCATGCAAATGATTTCATAACATTGGTGCAAATCTTGAATGATTGTAATCATCTCTACTCAATGTTAAAGCAAGCTTTCATAAGAATGTAGACTCTAATGTAACTTTTTTTTTTTTTTGGATGAGACAACCCTTGGTTGACCTCACAGATTGCAAGGACCTTGTCAGCTTACAATCCCTTTTTAAAAATTTTTTACACCTACAGCACCTGGTCTTCCTAGGTGGTCTCCCATCCAAGTACTACCCAGGCCCAACCCTGCTTAGCTTTCGAGATCAGATGGGATTGGGCTTGTTCAGGGTAGCATGGCCACAGACCTTTAATGTCATTTTCAATCACCATCCTCATGACCATTTCCCAGGTTATATATATGTTCCTTCAATAATAACACCTTACTGAGGGTTTACATATATTTTCTCTCATCACAATAACAACTCTGTAAGGTACAAGTGATTTTTCCCATCTTATGAGTTAGAAAACAGACTCAGAGAGGTTCATGGGTCTTTGCCTTCGTCCATAGTAGTAAATTCCTTGCAGACCTGCAACTATTGATTCTGGTTTGCATGTGGTCCTTGTACCACATCACGGTCACATCCTCACTGACAAAAAACGTCATTGAGCATACTGTTAATTAAGCTAGTATTTCAAAACTTTATAAAGCTATACACAAATATAGGATGTTGTTCTGCTTACTAGCACATCTAAAAATACAGAAATTACCAAAAAGAAGAAGTGAAGTAATGACAAAAAAGAATATATTCTTTCAGTCTCAGTCATTCTTCTCATTCAGATCAAATTATTGGAACTACCATAATTTGTCAGGAATGCTCTGAATAAAGAGCTAAAGTTGGGATAGGGAGACAAATAGAACTTGGAAATGGCCAAGGGAGAGATGCCAGGGGCCTGAGGGAGAGCACTGCAGACTGGGAGAAAAGAGAGTTGAGTGCAGATGGGATGGTTGGGCTGCTTCACAGAGAGAGCTCCATGCAGAGTGTAAAGAGAAAGCTATGACCCTCAGAGTATGACCCTCCATTGTTTGCCTGATTTCAAGGGGGTGGACCATACCCTTGTGTAAACTACGTCTTCACTCCATTGTGAGCAACTGGTTGGGAGGCTGCCTAGACTGTAAGTCTGACCCTGGAAGCCATTTCTGACAGTTTCACTTATGAACCCCAGGTCATGGCTTAGATTCCTGTGGGGGCCAATTATCTCTGCTCTGACAAACAGAAACACAGCCAGTCCTTGGGAGGCCTCTCAGAAGGCAAACTCATTGTTAATGGGTCAGTGGAAACACCTCTGGATATGAAGACACCAAAGATTTCTTTTCTAGAATTATACACACAGCCCCAAACTCTGCTGGTGGGCTTCATGTGATAGAAACTAATAAACAGCTTTAATAAAAGAGAGTGCTTCAAATGCAATTCTGTGTGCACGAGTTGATACTCAGCAAAAAAACAGAAAAGAATTACTACTGCCTACAGCATGTCTAGGGTACATGTGAGCTTGGCAAGTAAATTGTTTTAGATGTAGGATGTCTAGTTAATGATTAAGTGATAGCACTTGACTGTAATTCTACTTATTTTGAAATGTTTTTTTTCCTCTAAGAGTAAAACATGGAGAGAGAGAATTCTGTGAAAACTTAGCAGTGGATTAGGATGGGTTTAGTCTTGATTTTTAATTTGTAATAAGGCTGGGAAATATTAATTCCTCTACTTCCATCTACCCCACCCCCACACCCAAAGCCAGGCCCACCCAAACCATTATGCTAATCATCCCAAGAATTAGAGAGGTATTTCATAAACTATCCCAGTTCATTTGGATACAGATTTATGAGCACTGAATAAATAAGTGGTTATAATTTGCCCTCATGATGTAAAATAGGATCAAAAGAAGTCAAATCAGCCTAATATTTGGAGAGTTAACTGTGCTTCTCACTGGGATGTGAAATTAGAGGCACTGAGCATATAAAACAGTCTCATCTCTACTTATGAAATCTATTAAAATTCCTTCTGTCATATAGCCAAATGTTCAGCATTTTTACTTTATAGATGAGGAAACTTGCAAACTGAGGTCAAGCAAGGTCATACGCCAAAAACTGGATAGCTAATAATTTGTGTACTGGGAACTAAGATCCAAGCTCTTTGCTGCTAGAGCTTTGAATTTTTCCTGTAACTTTTGCCTCTTCTCATTTTTGAAAGTCCCAAAGACTGGGACTTGTACTCTTGAGTTAGTCAACAGGCTTCATCTGTGAGTCTCTAACTTGCTCATGAGCTGCAGGACTCACCGCTGATCATTTTTGCATGTTGGCCAATACCTGTCTGCTCCCAATACCAATGGCCTTGGTCCCTGACCCAGAAACGGTGAGAGCCAGACATAGTGAGATATTAGAATCTGCTTCTAGGCTATGAAAATCATGCAATTTACAAATGTTTCCTGTGTCAATCATCCCGGTTTCTGAAGGTAGACAAGGCACTGAAGAATAGTGACAGCATCACTTGCTACTTCCCCACCTCATCTCTGCCATGTGTTAAGTCCATCAATTTGGCTTTCCTGTCAAAATCTGGACATCTGGTTTCTCTGCAAGTTACACAACTGGAAGGTGTTCTGTTTCATAAACTGGTTGTAGAATTTAATAAAGTGTAATATGAAAAAGTTGCTCAGTAAAATATTTGTTATGCAGTAAGTAGTTAGAAACTAATACAGCCTCCTTGAGCCTGATTTCCAACTATCTGAAAACCTGATGGTGTTAGTTGACTTTCTTTTGTTCAGCCATTCATTTACTCCTTTGAATGTGCTTAGAGAAGGTCTATGCTGTACCCAGCTCTCTGCTAGTCACTGAACTTCAGAAATAATGATCTGTTGATGGGGCTGTAAAAGCAACATGAGATCCCTGAACTATTAGATATACCAGCAGTTGCCCTGGTCCAGCTCATCCTACATAAAGTATACTGGGTGACCAGAGATTCTGTTTTGTTCTGATTTTGTTTTTAGGCTTTCAAAATCTTATTAATCATGACTTCTTGAATTCTTTTATTGAATACGGAATTATTTTTTAAAAAACAGATCAATAAAAGATAAATAATAATCATCTCACCTTCTTAAAGTATATCTTTAAAAATTTATATGTAAAAGTAAATATTATTGCTAGAGTACCTCAAAACAACATGATTATGTAAATAATATTACCAATCCTGAATATAAAAATAATTTTGATTTATTTTGTTATGTCTAAAAGCCTGGTAAAATATTTTTGACATTAATTTTTATAATTAAGCCTCTTTTTTTTTCCCCTTGCTACATAAGGCCAATTTTCAGTTAAAGTATATTACAATTGTACCATGCCTGCTATTAAATGATGAAAAGTAAAATCAATCAGTTATTTTGACTATAACAGCAAAAGAAGGATATGCATTTGTGTGGTACTCATGTTTTATATAAAAAAGCTATATTCAATATTCTAATTATTCTAACTATAGTCAGTTAGTAAAGTACGATGATTTGTCTTATAAGACAATCATCTGGTGTCTGGTTTAATCTTATTTGTAAGATTATAAGTGTAGTAAAGTAGGTTGTTTAAACAATACTTCTCTTATCACTGTTCATTGCTTATTTTCTACATTTCAATCAATATCCAGTAGCTGGAAAAAGGCTTAGCACAGAGTAGGTGCTCAATAATTATATGCTGAATGAATAAATGTTAAACTGCTATTATTCTAACATGTCCATTTAGATTCACCTGATGTTCAGCATTATACTTGATATTGGCCATTTTCAGGTTCCCTATTAACTCAATTTGCCATTTATTTGGAAAAGAGAAGCAGGCTAAGAGGGTCTAGAGGATTTTGGTTTATAGAAAATGGTGAATAGAATAACTCAAAGTGTAATAATAAATGCGTTATAAGTAGATTTTAAACCAAATATCTTTCTGTAAGCCAGGATTTACAAACTCTATATAAGAGAAGAGGAAGTGATGAAGATTATGGCTAACTACAGCATGCATGGTACTCCCAAGCCATCGCCACACAGAAGTCAGTGGGCTGCGTGGGAATTCTACTGCTTTGAAAATGCTCCTACTTTATGGCAAATATGGTATTTTCTGGACTGAGTCTTAAACACTTTAAGAAAATATATATAGTATTTAACAGTTGACTAAAATTATATAAAATCATATATGAACAAGATATATAAAAATAAAAAGAGTAGCATAATCTTTAAAGGGCTAGATATGTTAATTTTCAAATACCATTCTTAACCAACTTTGATAGACATTTTTTGGAGAGGAAGTGTCACTTTGAATAAAAACACAATACAGACTTTAAGCTACTGACAGATTATAAATGCATCATTAGTTACAATCACCTTCTTGTGGACTTTCTCTTCTTAGCAATTTTGAAATAAAAAGAATACAAATCCTGTTAGAATCCTTGTTCATTTGATATTATAAGCATAAGAAATAAAAAAAGAGGTAATATTGAAGCTGTAAAACACCATAATTTGTTAATGTAAAAAATATAAAAAGACAAAAGGTATAAACTTCTAGTTATAAAATAAGTCATGGAGACATAACGTACGGCATGATGACTATAGTTAATACAGCAGAACTTTACTGTGCAGGAAAAGCCAGTGATGAAATATTCCCTCTAAAACAAGATCGGCCAATGAGACAACATGTTCAACAAGCAGATGTAATAAACCAGTTAAAATATGGTTAGATTTTAATGCCTATTTTTGAGGAATGTTTCTGAAAAGTTAAAGCTAATTGCTGAACTAATTATACTTCCCTTGAATTTCTTAAACACAAATGATGTGCTTCCAGATTAATTAACTTTACTTCAGAAAAACTGGGAGTGATTCCAAATTTTGTCTGTCTGATTACTTAACTTCCATGAAAAATATTCCTTAAAGCTCTGCCCTTGGGCATATGATGTTAGAGGTGCTTTTATAGGGTGTAAGTAGAAATGCATAAATAAATTTCTAAATTAGCAGCTGATCTTATAGACTTCAGGATGGTAGAAAAGAATTCTTTAAGGCCAGCCAAAACTGATTTCAACATTCAAAAACAAACAAACAAACCCCAACAACTAAGTACTATAATTTCTAGATCTATTTCCTTCCAATTTTATTTTACTGAAGAGCAATAGTGTTCTCTCACAGCCTGGGGTGGTGTGGTATTTTACCAGACTTCATTCCTGTAATTGGAAATATGTGTATATTTCCTCCCAAATCAGATAAAGGTGAGAAGCCCATGTGCTCTTTCTGCTAAACCACCTAAATGTGAACAGCAAAATCAAAAGTTCAGTTCACTAGCTAGTACATAAGAAATCTATATCCTTTTACCTCTTTCTGTTATAAAATTCTATGCTTGATTATCTGCTCTTAAAAAACAGGAAACCAATCTAATAAATAATCAAGTTATAAAAGCTACTTTTTATGAGCTTTGCTGCTCAGGGGTATATTCTGTTGCCAGTGATGCTTTAATTAAAAAAAAAAAAAAAAAAAAAAAAGGATCTTGAGATTCCGGTTTGGGAGCAGGTACGAAAGACACTACATCGCCTATAAATTTTTGTGCCTTGATCTTTTCAGCACTCTCTTCTTACCCTACACCAGTTCACAATTAGTGGATTTCATTTCAGCTGCTCACCTAGGGGCACTATTCCCATCCTTGATTATGAGCAAAGTTTCTCCTGTAGCGTTAGAGAAACAGAGACAACACTGGCCAATTCTTTATTGGCCAGATTTGTGAAAAGAGACCGGCAGGGAATCAGTCTTTGTTTTAAACAGGAGAGAGGCTTCTAGTTTAGTTTCAAGAGAAGACAGCAACACATAATTAACTGGGGCAGGCATGACCTGGGGCAGATGGCAACGGCAGCCCAGTGGCAAGTAGACTGTCAACAACAAAGATTCCTACTGGGTGGTACTAGTCCTCAGAATAAAGAGACTAAGAAAGCTTTCTGAAAAACTATATGTTTGTTACCTTAAATTTGTCTAAAGACCTCCTAGAATACATACACATACATAGTCAATTAGAAATTATTGCAAAATATAAATGAAATTCAGCAGCAGGAAGAAAGTACAACAATGCTGTTACTTAATAATACTGGCTAATATTTTTGAGGGTTTAGAATTGGCCAGATATGCTAAATTCTTTAAAGTATTATTTGATGCCATGTTTGCAACATCTCTAAGGTGTATACTCTCATCGCTATCTTTTTAAAAATAAGGAAATTTAATCATTAAAAAGTTGTGGAATGTGCCTGAGATTACATTATAAATTGCCACATGAAGTATTAGAGTGTGAATACACAGAAAAGGAAAAAAAAAAACAGAACTGAATGTCCAAAAAATAACTTGACATATATGGGAAAATATACATAATCTCAAACCATTAGGGAAAGATGAATAATTACATAAATGTTGTTGGAACAACTGGGTAGCCATCTGGAAAAATATTAATAAAGTCAGAGTCTGATCACAACCAATAAAACAGGATACGTTCCAATGCATAAAGGATATAAATGCAACTGTAAATAAATACATAAAACAGGTACTAGAATAAATCAAGAATCCTTTAATAATTTTGGGGTGGAAAAGGCCATTCCAACTATTACACAAAATTCTGAAGGCATTAAAGAAAATATTTATAATCTAAATTAAATAAAAATTTTTAGAGGGTTGTGATGAAAAATACCAAAACAATTCTATAATTCTCACATGCATTATTTTAAACCAAGATATGTGTCTGAGACCTTGAGTGTTGTGATGCCCATGTATTTCAGTCCTTCAATGGACTATTTCAATAACAGGTCAAGAAATTAACAGGTCAAGGCCAGAAACTAAGAGACCAAGGACATTTTTGAGCAGAGGGTTTATATATTTTTGCTCCAATATAATGGCTCATATTGGTTCTGAAACCCTTTGACCATATTTCTGGGCAAAGATGAGTCTGAAACCCAGGGATCTATGCAGGATGAGAATGGCTAGGTAGCAAGACTTTCAAACCAAGTCTAAATTGAGAACATAAAACATATTTCTAGCTGTATGTTAGAAGAGAAGATTTCATATAAGAAATAGATGGAGAGAAAAATAGTAACAATGACAAAAATAGGTTCCAAACTGAAAGACCATCTCAGTAGAAAGTGTTCCAGATAAGACTGGGCACATGTTCCTTATAATGTAAGGAACCTACAACATAATGCTCACGTGCTAAAGAGGTCAAACAGGCTGACCTCTGACTGCACAGTAGGTCAAAATCCACGACACCATTCCCTACACTGTCACCCTCTGACAGATTTATGTGTCTGCCTCCAATCTTAGCCGTCCACTATTTTGCATAGATCTCTGCTGAATATATACCACATGCACTTTCAATTTCAGTGACTAATGAACGCACGTTGGAAGTACCCCTCCACCACTGGTTATTCCATCTGATGCTCAGCCATCAGCGTTTTCCCACTTCCAGCTTTCCACACTAGAAGAACAGGCTCAGGCAAGGTATACCACTTGGGAAAGCTCCAAACCTCTGCATGTGAGATTTAAAAAAAGCATGCACCAGTGTATACGTGATGCAGGGCAGGGGACAGTTAAAGTTTAATCTTTTTAAGCTTAGACGCTTTTCATTAAACTCTTTCCCTTCCACAGCACTAGAGTCCATAAAGAAATAACTGGTATTTCTTCAATACATGCTTCCTGTGAGAGAAGTGAGACAGTGGAGGAATTTTTTACATGCTGAAATCAATCAAATCCCTGGAAAGAAGAATCAATATCAATGTCATTATGTAAGCCATTTGCTGTTGCTTCTATTCACGGATTTATTTTGGTGGCTCTATACAATGCCCTATGATGGAGGACCAGTATTTTACATGAAACTTGAACATTTTAACTGAGACCTCCCTGTGTTTTCTGGAAGCTGTGTCTTTCCTGATGCTGGAGCCAGGCTTGCAGCTTCTGTTGACTCCAGAGTTTTGCAGGGTCATCTTCCTGGGGATTGAGAATGGACTACTGTTAAAATCATAAGATTTCAGTGTGGCCACTGCTGCATTTGGTCCATTGCTGCATTGCATTATGATGGCTTTTTCAAGTCGATCAAGGAGAATTGCTGAGATCACCCATAGTGATGACATTACTTTTATCTTTCACACTTAAAAAATAGTGTCAATATAAAGCTCTCTTTCTGAGCACCTACAGGTTACAGGAGGAGGGGGTTTCAATGAAGGAATGTAAGCCGATTGGGAAGCTCAGTCTTAAGACGTGTAGCCTTTCCTAGTAACACAGAATGTACTGTAGGAAACTGCTCTCAGACCTCTCCTAGGGCTTGCTTTTAAGTTTATTCTGTGTCCTCTCTTTCTTCTCCCCAAGGGAACTGGAATGCATCTCAGTGAGTTCACTTTCACTGACACCTTGTCAAGAAGGAGGGCAGTGTTAGCACAGATGAATACCTCTTGGACAGATCTTTTCATTGTGTTAAGCAGAAAAATGCCTTTCTTTATGGAAAATGCTTCTCTTTTCTTGATCAAAGAATATTTTCTGTACTTATTTCATGGAATACACGACCTATAGAGCACAAATCCGGACACATTCATTCAGAATCTCTCATTCAGAGACTTTTGATGGCCAAAATCAGATCTTCTTATCTCATAGACATCACAGGAAGACAAATATCAAGAAGAAACCCAGCCTTCCTCCGAGTTCATAAGGGCATGAATAAAAGAAACAACAAAGTATGTCTTCAGAAAAGAAAGAATTTTAGCTTTAACTATACATGGATTTGCTATTTGTCTTTGGGCTACTTTATATTATTTGTTCCACCTCTCCTTTTTGGGATACAGGGATACAAATACTAATCTAAATCTTCTTGGTTTATAGTATAACCTCAATACATATTGTATAAATGAAGGAATCAATGAATAAAATGAGTTAATGTGAGAAAATAATCACAAACTGCTTTGGAATATACCACAGGATAATGCTAGGGTTAGGGTTAGGAGGCAAATTATTATGTATGTATGGAAAAAATACAAGGAGACCATGTATTAACTGACTTATCTTAAATGAGGATGATCCTGCAATGAGTGACTACACAATACACTGGGTTAGTCCCAGCGAACAACTGGAAAGTCCTTAGGATTCCTAGATTTCATGTACACTTCTTCCCCCAACACACACACACACACACACACACACACACACACACACACACACACACACAAACACACACACACACACACAAATTGGGAAAACTAAAACCCAGAAAGATTGAATGCAAGGTCAAATAATTACTTATTATTAAAACAAACCATGCACACACGCACACGTGCGCATACACACACCTCTCCATCAGTCTTGACCCTTTACCCAATTTTCATTTTTCTTAGCATTCAATCACTACGCAACATGTTGTATGTTTATTTGTTAATTTGTTAATTTTCTCTATACTAGCTTCACCAAATAGGGGATTTTATTTTTGTTTAGTACACATTATCTAGAAGAGTGACTAGTTTATATCAAGGTACTCAACAAACACTGGTTGAATAAATAGTCAAAGGGATCTGTAGTGGATGAAACCCAGAATACGCATTTTCTAATGATGAATCCACAGTCCCCCCCCCATATACCATGTTGCCTCACTGCAAAGCTAGTTTGCCCCTTTACGCTTTGACATGAAGTGTTACAAAACAGAATTAAATAATGAATCATCAATAAATGATGATTTCCAGTTCTACTCTTCCCTTGGTTAAGAAAAATGTAGCTTATTGACTCATGTCTTTCAGCCATTTCAGTAGAAGTAGAAATCAGATTATTCTGAGTATGACAGAGTGAAAAAAGGTATACGTAGCTTAGATGCTTGTTAGAAACAGAAAAAAAAAATAAGATTCCCTTTACTTTAGAAAAAGTATGATCCCATTCCACATCACTTAACAGCATGCCAAGTCTTAACAAAAGTCTGTCCTTCTTAGGAGACAGACAAGACACCTGTTCATCTAGTATGCATTTGCCTACCTGGGAACTCTTGCAGCTCAGAGACTGGTGGCACTGGGCATGGAGTTAGGGTGTTTCTGAGGACTTCCTGTATTCCAAGCAATGCTCTAAGTGCTTTACAACTGTTCTACTGCTATATAACAATAACCCAATGGAGCTGTCACTTTATAGACAAGAAAATTGAGCAGAAGGAGAACAATTCCCTTGCTCAGGGTCACAGAGTTGAGAGGTAGTAAACCTAAGTCATTACATCTGACTTCAGAACCCATGCCACTGATAAAGTTGCCCACAGAAAAATCACTCCTGGAAGATGAGTCAGTGCTGAATGCCTGCTACATGTTTCCTGTTCCGTATCACCTGGGTTAGTTTCTAACAGCAGAAGTATAGTTAAGATTTGTTCCAGCAATTGGCTTCTGGAAACTGGGTTAAACTTTGCATTATAAGAAATTTTGCATTATTAGCAAAATTTAGCTAGCATGTATACAATGTGGTGGTGTTTTAATAAGCATTAAGTAATGAAAAAATCTTAATTATAATGTATGTTATCTAAAATATCATGTGAGCTTCACTTTTTCTTACTAAACTGATAACTAAAGTGAAAATTAGAAATGGTGATAGAAAGGAAGCAATGGTGTTTAAAGCAATCACAGAGTTATTGGACATGCTTAAATTTAACTTTTAATGATTTGACTGTATAAAAAATTATAAAAATTTCTTTATAATGAAGTGCTTTCTTAATGATCATTAAAATAATTCCATCTATATCTGTTTGTGTAAAGTTTATAATTTCCAGGATATTCTCTAGTTTCAATCTTTGTATTTTTCTGCTCTATACTTCACATTTGAATACACAGATCAAATCTGCCTCCTTGACATCTCACCAAGTTCTGCTTTTATGGCACTCAGATGTATGTGTGTTTGTGTGTGTGTGTGTCATCTTCCATAACAAGCCCTCCAGTTAGCAGGTAACAAAAGTGAAAAAATTATTTATATATCCTTAAATCCAAATCAATCTTGAATTCTTAAATTAGTAATTAACAAAATTGAACACTTCACATGTTATTTTGCATTTGCAGTTGTAATTTTGCATAGATACAGAACAAATGGTGATATTCTTAATACATTTAGCTATTATCTTTTCTGTGATACATATGACTTTTTGGAACCAATGTGATTATTTTATATAATCTTAGAGAAAGAAGTCACATAGACCTACTTTCTATATTTCCCAGCAAATGCAAAAATTAGAGGTTCTTGATACTCTCTTATCTCTCTCTAGGATCTCTTCTTAGGTGTTATTATCCATCTAGTGAAGGCTCAGAAATTTATGGCTCCAATCCTGAGTTTACACATGTTCTAAGCTTGAATATCAATTAACTACACAACATACCCATTTGGTTATCTAACAGACACCTCAATCTTAACCAAATGCAAAATAGAATACTTGATTTCCCCAAATTTACTCTTCTAAGTCTTTTCCATTTTAGCTAATCAAATTATTTCAGCTAGATACTCAAGCTAAAAAACTGAATCACCCTCAATTCTTGTTTTCCCTCATTCTCTGTCTTCATGTGCATTTTCTAGTAGTGGACCATAAAAGAAGATTTTTGTTTAAGTGACTTATTGGTGGACTGCTTTACTGCAGTGATTCTCAACTTGAGCATGCATCAGAATCACCTGCAGGGCTTGCTAAAACACAGAATCCTAGATTCCATCCACAGAATTTCTAATTAAGTAGGTGTGGGGTGGGATCTGAGAATATTTATGTCTAACATGTTCCCTGGTGATGCTGATACTACTTTTCCCAAGATCATACTTTGAGGACTGTTGCTATAAAGAAAAATGGAATGAGAGAAGATGGATAGAGGGTGGTAAAAAGCAAAAACATGGTCTCAGATGGAACTGAGTGATTGACAGAAAGGCAACTTTAAGCTCTTGGGAGACAATACTCCCAAAAGTTAGAGAATGATTCTCCAGCTAGCAAGGGTAACTGAACAGTACACAAATAACATCTCCTATATCCCCAAATCCATTTCTCAGCAAGCCTGTTCAGATCCACCTCCAAAACAGGTCTTGAATCTATATTTTCCTACAATTCATTCTCTACACAGCAGAGTAATATACGACTGTTACATGCTGATCTTGTCATCTCTCCATGCTTTCCCAGTGTGCTTAAAGGAAAATCAAACTCCCTTCCATGGCCAACTAGGCCTCGGGTTTTTCATGGCATTTGTGACTTTGTTTCCTCTTCCTAAAAGTTCTTCCTGTAACATCACTCCAAACCTCACCACTAACTTTCCACACAAAGATACAAATGGATGACTCCTTCATATTTTCAGGTCTCAGCCCAAATGTGACTTCCTCAAAAAGGCCTGGACAAATCTTTCTATCTAAAATAGCTCCACACCCCAGTCACCATAGCTGCTTTAGTTCCTTCATAGCACTTAAAGTATATGAAGTTACCTGGTTTACTACTCTGTTTCCTTGTGTATCATCATGCCTCTCAGTATGAGACTGTGAGTTCTGCAGATGCAGACTTTGCCATTTCACTGCTCTGCCCCACCACTTGAAGACTGTTCGGCACATAGTAAAAGTTAAATAAACACTATTGAAAACATAGATGATTAATGTGCATGGTTTGGATGTGGATGATATTTTACTTCTTATCCTTCAGTTGTTCTACTGGCTATCGGCCAGTTTTTTTTATTTTCTTTGAGGCCATGCATGGTCATTTCAGATTAGAAAGATCCCGAAGATCAATCTGAACATGACTAATCAAAATAGTTTATAACTAACATAGTTTCTTTAGGACAATGAATATATCTTCATTTTGACAGCTGGATCATCCGTCAAAAAAGCAGACCAAGCTGATTAGTGTGACCAAGGTTACATTTAGAATGGCTCAACAAATATTGGTGCCACTGAAAATTCAGGCATGATATAATTGCATCAGTGCCTGGATACTAGCGAGTCAGAGAACCAATCTAAGAAAATGCGATTGGTAGCATTTCTCTATTCAGAACATTGCTTGTCTGCCTCATAGAGACAGACCACAAGGTCATGGCTAGAAGCGCCAAAACAAAGCAGGAAATAAAAGACTTATTCAGACACAAAGCAAATTGTGCCCAGATAGATTTCAGAATCTTGTGAAACTGTTATCCAGGAAAGCTTCTGGGTGGAACACCAGGCACTGAATATCTGGGTAACAGAATGTAACCAATAACAAGCCACCCCTTCAGGCAGGATTTTGTTTACAGTCTTTCTTCCAGGGAAGTGGTTCTTGGTCTCCAGACCCACAGCATTGGCATAAACATCAGCATCACCTGGGAACGTTTTAGAACTCAGAATAAATCAGGACCCACCCCAGAGCAGCTAAATGAGAACCCTGGGTGTAAGACTCGGTAGTCTTGCTCAAGTTTGAGAACCCCTTTTTCAGGGCGAGCGTCAATCCACTGGTGGTGGGAAGAGGTGAACTTCATTTTGGTTAAAGATGTCTGCAACTGGAAGTACAAAGTTGGAAATATAGTTAAGTCTGACACTGTACTTTTCATCTACCATGCAGTCCTCAGTAAAATACTTTGTCCACCTATTGTCTTTTCCATGTATAAACAAGGTGTAAAAGCTGACTCTCGACAACGCAGACACTGTTGTACAAACTAAAGGTGAAAAGCACTCTAGAAAAGCACGGTGTTCTCAGAATGATGAATATTATTACAATTCAGAGAGATGTTAAATTTTACTCTCAGCATAAATTTCTAAGCAATCATAACCTATTTTGCCTAGTGAAGACGCTCCAGCTGAATTGCCTTAAATACATATTTGATAATATTCAGCAATATTGTCAGATGAGGGCTGGCGAGGAGGAGCTCAGTTTCTGAGGAAACACCACTCAGCTCATCAATCTGCCTAGTTATGCAATCATTTCCTCTAATGAGAGGTCTGTAATTGTCACTCATGATGACTTAACATGTCATTGTTGATTAGTACAGGAGACAAAGACTTCTCAGGAGCAAAGTGACACACAGCTCAGCATATCCAGTCTTTGCTCTCCTCATGCCTAATTGGTTGGGTAACTGTAACCTTCTATTGTGATAAATGACAACTCCGATACTCACAGGCAAATGCACGGGCTTGAGCACACATGGATACACAGGCACACCTCTCACCGCCTTATTTATACTTTTTCCATGAATTAAAAAACAAAGGCAATTTTTTCACATATTATGAATTCACTTACATATTTTCCCCTACTAAATAAAATGTTTTTATAGGAACTGGGATATGGTTAAAGGTATTTCCAACTTCTTCTGCCTTTCAACTCCACAGAGTGACCTCACTTTATATAGCCAATATACTGTTTTTATTTTCTGTGATTCCTCCACATGTCCCTTGATCTGGCCAAGGTTACCTTGTCACTTTCAGTTAAATAAATACAGTGCACTTCCATCTTTATTTGAGCTATTTCCCTTCCCAGAACTCTCTTAAAACATTCCTTCTATTTCTTCAAAAGGGACCTATCTTCTAAGATTCTCTCCAAATTCTAACATAAGTTTCTCAGTCTCCCAAAGTACTGATGAACTATTTCAGTTCATCTTTCCATTTTCTGAGCTCTTATATAATTTATTGTTTTCCTGACTCATTTGTCATTTATAAAATACATCGCTCTGAATTATTATATAATGTTGACATATGACCAGCTCTCTAAATGTTAAGATCCTTTAGGTTAGGGACTATGTTCTAAAGCCTTATTCCTGTGCTCTGACTCACAAGTGGTTCATAGTAGAAACTGAACAAATACTTGTTAAATTATTGTATTTGATGGTTTAAAACAAACTATTGGCAAAATAATAATAATTCACTTCTTGCCATAAGAGTTAGAAGGTCATCTTTTAAATTTTTTTCTAAAATTTTCTATGGGAAAGACACGCCCAACACAAATACTCAGAACAATTACAGAAGTTCTTTTAATATTCATACATGCAAGTATTATTTTGATCAACTCTACAAATCCATTGGTCACCAGAAAATAATTCAAATAGATTCAGTAAATCTCACGTTCTAAGGAAAGAAAGTGGAACCATATTTTAAAATTATTTCTTCAATAAAAACTTCAAAGCAAAAATATTCTTAATGGACCAGGAGAAAATTCTCTGTATAAAAATTCAGTATCTTCTACAACTTTAAGTAAATGAAAATTTCATGTAATTTAAAGATAAGGACAGAGACTGCCCATCTAAATATTGTTGACGAATGATTTCAAAAACAAATGCAAATTTTATTTTATTCTTTCTCACGGTGTTTATATAAATCATCTTTGAACAACTATTAAATATTACATCAATGTGAAAACGAATTTTTTAACAATAAGAATAATATCATAAACGTATTTAACTTGAGTCATTAAATGTGCCATTTAAAGAAGATCCATTTTAAAAATCAGTTTTGAATGCATTTAATTTTAAGGAGTCATTATATATAATAATAAATTTACTCTGAAAACTTTTTAGTTTGTTAAAATAAAACTTCTCTTTTCTATGAATCCAATTGTGGAGTAAATGTTTATGATCCCCCCCAAAAAAATTCCTATGTTGAAATCCTAACCCCCAGTGTGATGGTATGAGGAGATAGGGACTTTGGGAAGTGATTAGGTCATGTGGGTAGGTCATGAATGGCATTAGTGCCCATAGAAAAGAGATCCCAGAGAGCTCCCTAGTCTCTTTTGCCATGTGAGGACACAGCAAAAGGGTGGCCATCTATGAACCAGGAAGTAGACCCTTATCAGATACTGAATCTGCCAGTGTCTTGATCTTGAACTTCCAACCTCCAGAACTGTGAGAAATAAATTTATTTTGTTTGTAAGTCTCCCTGTCTATAGTCTTTTGTTACTATAGCAGCCTGAGCAGACTGACAAAGGTATAATTTCAGTTTTAGGGTCAAAATTATATATTTGGAAAATGATCTCATGATATAACCAAAATCAAAAACAAAATCTGTCTCCTCAAAAAATTCAGTCATAATATATCACTTTATACATTTCTAATGCAGTAAAATCAGCAGAAGCTTATTTTAACCTCTGAGTGAAACAAATGCCTATCCGCAATATTTTCCTTACTTCAAATCTACATTTTAAAATTAAAAAAAATCATATTTGTAAGGCAGGAAAAAAAGCTAGAAGTTAAATCACTTTGAAATAGAATGGTACTCTCAGTGGTGCTTTAATATTGAGTTATTCTTCTGTTTTGGAAATAAAAAAGGACTATAATAAAAATTTTGCTTCCTTCATGATTTATGAAAACAGCCAGTTCTTCCTTGTCTATACATGATATCATGTTAAATAATCCACTACACCAATTTTATTAATTATAAAACATCCAAAGAATGTTAAATAACCTGAATTCAGTCATCTATGTCAGTAAATCAACTGGCAATTAAAGTATCCTTAAAAGACTATTTGTCTATGAAAAAAGTTAAACTAAGAAATTTAAGAAACTCTTAATGCAAATTATTCACCTTCATAGAATTTACAAAAGAAGAAATGTTTTAATACTGCGCAATAACATGACAGGAACACCAATTACGTGTGTGTGTGTGTGATATGTGTGTATAGGTATGTATGTCTGCATACATACCTATACAAACATATATTGCATATGTATATATATTTCAAAATACATATATATTAGTCAATTGCATAAGTTAGGGGTTTTTTTCCCCCAATCGAAATCTTTTAGTATTTTGCCACTAAAGTCTATTAAATGCATTGAACACTTATGACTTAGTATCTTATCCAATCATGAGAGACCATATAATTATAGGAAAAGAGAAAAAAGTGGCATCATCTAGAAACATATTTCTATTCTAATTTCTCAAATAAAAGTTTCAGTGAGGCTTGATTCAAAGCATTCATTATTTTGTAAAAGAAAATAAAGTCATATAAATATTATACAAGACTTACTTTTCACAAATGTGTTGGCATAGAAGAAACAAGTCAGCCCAGGTACTTGTTATCAGACATAAATGAAGATGCTCAGCCACACCCAGGCAAGCTCTCCAGGCAATTCTTAGGCACACTCAAATCTGAGACACACTGCCGAAAGCCAGTGTTTCTCAAACTTTAGTGAGTATCCAACTCACCAGAGGACTAGTGAAGACTCAGATTGCTAGGTCCCCTCCCTGGAGCTTCTGATTCCATAAATCCTAAATAGAAACTTCTAGCAAGTTTCCAAATAATGCTAATGATTCTGGTCTGGGACTGCACTCTGTGAACCACTGCTATGGACTTCATTAAAAGTCCTATTTTTTAACCAGGGTATCGAGTGAATTGAACTTCTATTTAAAAACTTTACTTTCTGAGAAGGGCTCAAGATACTTACTAAAGGTAGATCTATACGGTAAAGAGAAGAGGGCATGTGGGCTAATCTCTAATTTTGAAAAGCGGAGAGTCTGACGTGTTTCCACCTGTGTAGAAGCCCAGACTTCCCCCACACAGTGGCAAGCTACTGGGGAGAGGCTTGTTTCTCTAAAAGCTGCTTTGTATCCACTGGAGCACATTGATCCTGTGAATTTTGGAGCTTGACAGGCCTGACCTGCCTGTTCTTCTCGGGGGAATAAAGATTATGAGACAGAGTACATGCTCACCATTCATCGCGCATCACACATCTCGTGACTGCCTCACCCTAGTAGGCTTTGAGTTTAAAACCCCTCTATAAAATGTGGCAGAAATGTTTTGGTTTGGAAGTTTCAAAACAGTTGGCTACAAATCATTCTCCCAGGCTCTAAAAAGAGCCTCATTAGCCCTCCAATGGATCTTTGGGCTTGAGGATCAGGGCATTTATCAGTGTAATAACCAGAAAGTATTTGTTTTGAAAACATGTCCCAAGTACCCACAGAGGTGAAGGTGATGGAGGTAATTAATGTGAACTAGGTACAAGTGAAAGCCAAATGACAAGTTTTATTTCAGTGTAATTAAAGCTGAGGCACACTGTCTAGCTGTACTTAGATTCCAGAATGTTCTATCTGTTCAAACCTCTCTCAATTTTTGATGGCAAAATCATATCATTATTAAACAAAAGACTATTCCCCTTTTGCTATGACAGAAGGTTATGCATATGGCTAATTTAAGAGTAGTTTCATATCATTAATGTATTAAGTTTAAAATTTTAGGAAAGAAATACATCCCTGTTGAACAATGTTTAGAATTGCCATCTGTCTTTCAGAGGACCAATTCAGTTAGCCTTGCTTACTACACTGGGTAATAAAAGATTTTATAAGCAAACAAAAAATAGGAAACTATATGAAACATGTGCTACTTGGCTAGAGCTACTTTCCGTTTGCAAAGCCAATGGCCAATAGAGGAGCAATGAAGTTGCAAATAACTTTTAATTATTCTTGGCAAGTTTCTCTATGATTATAACAATGATAATAGTGGAATAACTGCATCTCATTTCTATTCGCTAATGATGCTAAATAGTAGACTGAGAGTTCCAAACTTAAAATTAATTAATATAGAAGCTGACACAGTTTTGAACTAACTTTTTAAAATAAGACTATTTTTGAGTTCATAAAGCAGGGTACACTCTGCTGATCCGCACCCCCCACCCCATGAGAGTACACAGGTAATGCTACTTGGCAAGTAGTCTTTGTAATCCTATCAAATTCTTAAAGGAGAGTTTGATTCTAAATATAAGAGCGGCCAGAGTTTCCACGTATGACATTTACACAGACTGCGGTAGACAAACCCACAGCTTGCATGCTGCCCTTCACCTGCTTTGTTCCCTTGGAAAGCCTGGCTATACCAGTGTGGGGCTCCTTCCCCATGAAACCCATGTCTGGACTCCACATTTCCTGCAGTATAGCAGCCCTAGGGGTCACTACCTGGTATCTAGAGTTGTCATGTAAAGTGACACTCATTTTTTTTTGAAAGTCTATGCTATGACTTTCTGAAAAAGATCAATGTACAAGGGCAAAGGATAGTTTCAACGTGAAATAAGTTTGAACTATTTTAATAACAGATCTATATTGTTATGCCAGAAGAAGTTATCAAGTCCAACTGGGAACTCTTTGAGCCTTTTCATTTTCTAAATCATTCAATGAGAGTATACAGGGGTCGGTCATCAGAATCATTGTTTGTTCTATCTTCAGACACTTCTTTGGAGACCTTCTACTGTCTCATGGCTTAAAATACCACAACAAGCTGATGACTCTTTTCAGTTATATCTTTAGACCAGATGCTCCTTTCTACACCAGAAATTAACTGTATGTGCAACACCTCCACTTAGATGTCCAAAATTATCCAGTCCAAACCAAGACAATTGTTATTCCCCTAAATCCACTTTCACTAGAATCTCTCCCAGCTTGAGTGATAGGAATTCCATTCTTCTAGTCTCAGGCCTCTTCAAACGTATTGTCGTCATAGCCTCCTCTCTTTGTCTCAGATTCCATAACCAACCTGTTAGCAAATCTTGTTGGATCTACCTTTAAAATATGACCAGAATGTGACCATTTCTCACCACCTCTACTGTCACTATCCTCGTCTGAGCCTTTGTCATCAATAACCTGAATTGTTGTAATAGCTTCTTAACTGCCTTCCTTGCTTTCATGGCTGACCTATGTCCTACTACAACACAGCAGATAGAATGATATGCTGAAGTCAGATCATATGTCTTCCTCTCTTGACTTTTCATTTCATACAAAGCAAAATCTGAAGTCCTAACAGGACCTTTTAAATAACTATATGTTCCGACTTCCACTTCTACTCATAGCTTACACCCTACTAGGCTCACTCTGCTCTAGACTTACTGATCTCCTTGTTCTGCTTTGAACATGATAGTCATGTTTCTGCCTTGGAGCTTTTGCACTGAGTGTTGCTTGTCTCTGCTTGCTTCCTCTGCCTAGAATACTCTTTCCTAGAAATCCCTATGGCTCACTTTCTCTCCTCTTTAAAGTTTTGCTTAAAATTCATTTCCTTAATAAGTCCTAACTAGAATATTTTCTTAACACCATGACTTATCTTACTTCTTAGTTTTATGTGTGTGTGTGTGTGTGTGTGTGTGTGTGTGTGTGTGTATTTTTTTCCAATTTCACATAATCCTCTAACAAACTCAATCTGTTATTTACTGTTTCTATTACTTTTGCATTATTTTTCTCCATGAGGGCAGGAATGTTAGTCTCTTTCATTCACTGACCTATCTCAAGTAACTGGAACAGTGCCTGACACAAGTAGATGCTCAATAAACCTTTGTTTAATTGCATTGGATTGTTCTGGATCTATAAAGATAGGGGAAATAGGCATCTCAGGGTGTATGTACTTAACCAGTCAAAATTATATAACTTCGATCTAGAGCAACAACTACAGCATTTTGTACTAGTCAACAATTATACTACAGCTATAAGTGAATAAATTCAATAGTAGGAGACCAAACTACATATAATGTAAGATATTTTCTATAATAGAAACTAGCTCATAAGAAAAGTTAACGTCTGACTGTGGAATATCATCCAATCACCTCCTACCAGGCTTGTTGCCTCAGCTCTTGTTCCTAAACTATTCTAACCCAGAAACCACAAGGATTCTATTAAATAGCAAGCCACTCAATGTTACTCATCCAAAGCAAAAGCTCAAGTCCTTCAAATGGCCAACAAAATCTTACAAGATTTGACTTTCCCATTATGGTTTGACCTTGTCTTCCTCTCTCCCTGGTTCACTCACCTCCCTCCACACTGGTCTATTTGATATATCTCAAACACAGCAAGCGAGCTTCTACCTCTGGGTCTTTTTATTTGCTGTTGGCACTGCCTGGGGCATCTTTCCTCAGCTGTTTTTATGGTTTCCATCTTACTTACTACAGATCTTCACTCGAATGTTGTCTTCTCAGTGGACACCTTCCTGGTCACAATATTTAAAGTGAAGGTAACTTCCCTAGGTCCTCTAGATTTATTTTCTGCTTTACAACTCATTATAGTTTTAATATAATATCTTTACCTCATTATCTTATCATGTAGTATATTATACCTCATCATCTTATGATCTGTCTTCTCCCTCACTTCCCTAGAATGTAAGCCCATAAAATCAGAGTTTTGCTTTGTTTAATCAGTGGTATACCCTACTGTATCACCAGCATCTAGAACAGTATTTAGGAAAAATATATATAACACTTTTTGATGAATGAGTGACTAAACATGTAGATATATATACATACACGTGAGCATAATTCTCATGGGCTTTTTCAAGTGTCATTTTAACTGCTATCAAGCACTTCTTGAGATTTGAATAGTGTGGTTCCTTCAGACTATGGAACCATAATAGTCTTTTTATTTTTCCTGAGAAATTGTCTTTTTAGTTCTGAGCTTAGCCCTTCTACTTGCCAAGTGAATCAATATTATAAATCATTTATGCTGTCCCACCTCTCTGGAGGCATTTCACAAATTTACAGATGTCTACAACAGTGGAGATTAGAGAAACTCCAGTGATAAGCCATGACACCTCCTCCACTTCAGAGACAATGGGTAAATAATAGATCTAAGGTCCATTATCAAGTTATCCCAGCACAGCAACTAGAACTAAGGTGCTCCTACCAGTGTAGTGATCTTACCGTGTGCTCACTCTTGAATCTCTTACTTCACAATGAGAAAACTCAGAAAAAATATCGAGTAACAGATTTCTCTAATAGATATAGCTTTATGTAGGAAAATAAAAGTTCGCCCAAATATAAAGTTATGTTTCTTGACCTGAGAGGAGTTCACTCTTGTATTTCTGAGTAAATAATCCTATAAGATTGAGAAACTGCTAAATTAAACAAATATTTTAAAATCTAATTAATCAGACTAACCACAGCTAATCAGACTAATATTTAACTCAATCTAATCATTTTATTCATTAGATGAGCAAACTAATCCATATTCCATCACTTACTGTGTTTATACATGTATATTCTCATGTACCTTTCTCACTTCTGGATAACTTCCCTCACACAATCCTAGAGCACTAACTAAAGGAACTGACTACTAGGAGGCTCCAAGCCAAATGGACTTGACTGCCAAGTTGCACAGAAACACAAGATTTCCAATATTTAAATTAAATAATTACAAGTCCTCTGAGATGAGTTTTTAATGTGGTAGAGTTTCAGAAGGAGGTCTTCCTTCAGCAGAAGTCCCTATGACAATAGTGATAGTTTTATGACCCAGTTCTCAAAGACAATCAGAACTATCAAAGTATCTTTAAACGAGAGGAAGAATGTACCCTTGCTTCCGAAACTGGAGACATTAAATACCTTTAGAGCAACTATAGCAATTTAATCCCATTCATTAAAACTATTATTCTACATATTTCTTTGAAAGCTTCCTAATATTGTATGTTCCATCTCTTTACAAGACTTGATTATAAGTTCTTTTGGTGGCAAGCAGTTAAGAGGGGCAACGAAAATGTTGGTTGACAACCAGAATCTTGTAAGATCTGAATCGTCTGAAATCGTGGACCAAATCTTCAAAGATTATGCTTAATTTGAATCAATAGCATGTCTTATATTTGTTTCCAACAATTTCAAAAATTCAACATGAAGGAGATATGGATGTGTAGTAGGAAAACACCTCAGAGTTGCATTTCACTGTAAATAGAATATGAACTTAACAGTGATGTGGCTGCTAAAACATAAATGCTGTATATTCAGGCTACATTAATTACATAGAGTATGGGAAATAAATCGTTTATACAACTTGGTCATACCAAAGCTGGGACACAGGATTGACTACATAATTTTTGTGCCCTGGTGCAAAATGGAGATGCAGAGGCCTTTATTCAAAAACTATTACAAATTTCAAGTCAGTGACAGCAGAGCATTGAACTAAGCATCGAGGCCTTTCCAAGAATATCAGGGTCCTGCGAGATTGCACAACCTCTGGGACCATGAGTCTAAGCACTCACTACACTTCCTGAAAACTCTCAGGGGCAAAGTCAGAGAAGAGCAAAGAGAATGCGTGGATTTTAAATCAAGTCACATACAGAAAGACTGAAGGACCTAGGGATATTTTCTAGGAAAGAAATGACAAAAGTGGGAGTGCCCACCATTGCCTATAATAGTTGAAGAGCTACTGCATGAATTACAAATTAAATCTTTTCTCCATGACCCCAATAATATAATTAATGAGTAGAGACACTTATTTTAAGTTAATATTGGTATCTTTGTTGTAAACAAGCCTGTTCAAAAGAGTATGGGCTACCTAGGCAAGTAATGATTTGCATTTACTTGAGTTATTCAAACATATTTTGAACTACACAAGGCTCTAGAAAAGTTGCATAAGAATTCCCTCGGGGTATATATTTCTCAAGTTCAAATTCATTAATTAATGCTAGGCATGCTACATTAATTCACCTAAAGCATGTTGAAATGCTGTTTCCTGCCCCTCTATCCAAAGATGAGGCTGAGGAATTTGTAGTTATTAGAAGTATTCACTAGGGGATTCCAGTAATAAATAATGGCTAGGAGCCTGTAATCTAGAAGGAACTTAAATACCAAAAAAGTATTTAAGATAGATGTACCTAAAGGACCTACATAAATTCAATAGGTCTTCTCAGCCTAAGTTTGAGTAGCTGTTCCCTTTAATCCTGGACTGATCACTGATAGATATATCTATCTATATCTACATCAACATCTGCAGTTACACAGATAAGAGAGAGAGAAGGGGAGAAAGAAGGAGGGAGGGAGGGAGGGAGGGAGAGAGAGAGAGAGATTATTATTATTTTTTTTTAAATCCATGATGCATCTCAGACATCCAAACTCATTCTGGCTTTTCAAAAACCATCATCTTGGAAATATTAGCTCAGTTATAGTGCCAAATAAATTATTAACCACAAAAGATAAATTCATTTTATTATAGAATTACTTCATTTTTAAAAGTGAAAACACATTGCCCACCATAATCATTATATATGTCTACAGAAGAATAAATATATATTTATTATATACATAAATATATATATATATTTATATCCCTAATACACACATACACACACACACACACACACACGAATTCTGAGTGTTCCCTCTGCACTCACTAAAGATGAGATTCCAAACTGATTCAAGCTATGGCTAGTCCCTAAAATAATATTATATGCCTTACCACAATAAATGGTACTTTACGAAAGTGGCACTTCTTGACTTAAAATTCTGCTATATTTTGTAAAGTTATCTCTGACTTGCATGCAGAAAATTCTCAGTATCCTTTTTCACATTTCTTAGAGAATCAAGGCTAACAAGCGTTTTTTTACAACTAACATGCTAATTTTGATTTGTAGTTTGGTTTTTTACTTTTCTAACTTTTCCTTACATATTGGCAATATGGAGAATATATGCAAATGTTGATATCTAAGACAGGAAAGACCAATGTCACAATCAAAATCACTTGGAAGTAGGAAGTATAAGAGTCATCTAGCAGAAAAGAAAAGCTAAATTTTCTCTTTGGGAGAAAAGTAGGGCCCATTTTCCCTGGCGTAGGTGTGGGCATGCGGACACCTAATCCTATATCTTTGCCTTTACCACTCTTGTTAACACCTTCCTGACACCATTCTCACATGATAAATGGCATTTCAGTTCTTTGGGCAGAAAAAATAGATGATCCACACCAGAAGAGATGGGGAAAATA